>JAPQWN010000001.1:60827500-61212500 GCA_028538565.1 Umbellularia californica
TTCCATCCTAGCTCGCCCCGGCTTTTACAACCAAAAATGGTTTTAAGTCAAAACTTACGACCCTTGCGTCTTTAAAACAAAATATGGATTTTAGAAACCGCGGGGAAGCGACATTCAGTCGATACTCGCAAAACCCAAAAACAGGAAAGATGCGAACCCCATTCGATACTTCCAAAACCCAAAAATCGGGAGGATGCGAACCCCATTCGACACTTCCAAAACCCAAAAACCGGAAGGATGCGAACCCCATTCGATACTTCCAAAACCTAAAAACCGGAAAGATGCGAACACCATTCGATACTTCCAAAACCCAAAAATCGGGAGGATGCGAACCCCATTCGATATTTCCAAAACCCAAAAATCGCAAGGAAGCAACACTTCGTTGATACTTGCAAATTTTCAAATTTCAAAAATCGTGGAGATGCAACATTCCAGTTGATATTTACAACCCAAATTTCAAATGGTTCAAAAAAAAAAACTCAAATTTCAAAAATCGTGGGGAAACGACACCAAGTCAGTACCCGCGAAACCAAAATTTTTAAAAAAGCAGGGAAGCAATGCTTAGTCGATACGTGCACCCCCAATCCGCGAGGAAGCGACATTCCATCGATACTCGCAAACCCATCCCGCGAGAAAGCGACATTCAATCGATACTCACAAAACCGAATGAGGAAGGAAGCGACATTCCATCGATACTTGCAAGACCATTCAGCGGGGAGGCAACATTTGGTCGATACCTGCATTTTGAAAACCAAAATCCAGTTATAATTGCCAAAATCCGGCTATAAACGCCAAATTCGGCTATAAATACAAAAAAAATCAACTATAAATGCCAAAAATCGGCTTTCATGCCAACAAAACAAAACTTGATTTTCAAAAAAAAAAAAACAAAAAAAAAAACTTTGGCTTCCATGCCACAAACAAACAAAACCTGGCTTTCATGCCATTTTAAAATTTCAGGCTTTCATGCCATTTCAAAAAAAAATCGGCTTTTACGCCATCTCAAAATTTGGCTTCCATGCCACAAACAAATTTTGGCTCTTACGCCACAAAATTCGGCTTTCATGCCGTAAACAAATTTTGGCTCTTATGCCACAAAATTTGGCTTCCATGCCATTCTGAAATTTGGTTTTCAAGCCATCAAAAAACTAGGCTTTTGCCACAAAATTTGGCTTTAATGCCCAAAACAACCCTTTGACAAAAGATTTTCACAAAATGACAACCTTTTGATCAAATTCTTAAACAAACATTCCCATTTAGCCCTTATTTAAATCTGATTTCATCAAAATGGTTTAAATGAAAGGAGGGAATACAAAAAATATAGTACCAAAAATGTTTATTCATGGAGGTACCAAAAAAAAAAAGAAAAAGGAGTTTGTTACAACTCAGGAGCTCGGTCTAGCATGGTCTTCAACCAAAGATTCAACTCCTCAAGCAGACTCTTATCCTTATTTTCCAAAGTTATTAGGCCACGCTTCTTCAAAAAATTCCCATAAAATACAGCCGAACGCCGCGACCCATCGGCAGCACGAGGGAGTTCTTCCCAGAGAGTCTGCCACTGCTCATATTCCTGAGTCTTCCTCTGGAACTTACTCTCAACCTCCTCAACCTGGCAAATGAGAGTCCGCTCCTTGTCACGAGCTTCCACAATGGCGGTCCATTTGGCAGCAGCTTCTTCCTCCAAAAGCTCAAGACGCTGCCTAGCCTCGACAACCTCCTTATCAAGGCGGTTCAGGTCTTGTTTTAGCTCCATGATGGCCAACTCGGTAACGTTCCTCTCCTGAACGAACTGCTTCCGAGTCCTCGAGATCTCAGTCAACTCAGCTTTGGCTTTGCTAGAAGGCTTCACAATCGAAGGAGTAATCAATAAACTCTTTCCAATCGAAGAACTGCTTCACAATCGAAGGAGTAATCATAATCCTCTGCTAAAAGAAAGAAAGCAGCGGGTCAAAACAAAAATCTCTCATAAGAGAAAAGAAAAGGCACAAGGAGGATCATACCAGCAGTTTCCTCTTCTCGGCTCCTCTTCTCTGGAGGCCCATCAGCATCCCCAGACACCTCCTCAGCAATGGTGAAAAAAACTTCCAGTTCAGGAGGACTTTCATGCCGTCTCATATTACGGCGTTGTCCTCTCTTCCTCTTACTTCTGTGGGACGATCTGCTCGAAGAACCTGCCCCACTATTAACATCAGGTCTCTCACTAGAGTCCTCACTGGATGGTCTGCTTTTCCCAGTAGATTCCATGGAAGCCTTTGTGCGCTCTGCTTGCATCCAAGCATCGATCTCGGCCACATCCTCTTCCAGCTGTTTTAAGACCTCACCAGGAATCCCTTGTGTGGCTCCTGATCTGATGACGTCCTGCTCATTGAGAAAGCCTATCTTATGCTTCTCTCTAGAAAGGAAGGCCAAAACTTCCTCTCGACAGACACCATCTGATCTGTCAAGACCCTTCCCAGGAGATTGCTTGACACCAAGCTCCTTCTTGGAAAGCCCCCGGTACACTAAAAAGCTCTCCACGAACCATTTCGTGCATCCAGAAGCCCGGAAAGTGGGCAACTCAGGATAGGAAATCATGGCGGTAGTGTCTTCCGTACTATAAAAAGCCCATGCATTCTTCCCATCGTGCAAACCTCCAAAACGCTTCACCATGCTCAAAGGCGCTCCAACAACGCCTTGAGAGAAGCCAAGCTGCAATGCAAAACGCGAAGGCACATACAGCTGGATATCAACAAAAAGATGTCTACGGTACACCATCGTACCAACCCGTATGTTGAAAAGCCATCTCTTCTCTGCGTTTGTCAAAGCATAGTGTCTTCCCGACCCTGCCCTGGTCGAATCACGGGAGACACCAAAGTGAAAAGCCTTCTTCCGCAAACCTGGAGAAAGCTTCACTGAAGACTGCCCAATCTCGACGTCTCTGAACCGTCGAATTCTCAAACGGGCAGACAAAAGAGATTCGAAAACGGCTGTCCCTCTAGCCAAACGAATCATAAAAGGATCTTCGTCCTGCGCAACTCCTAACTGATAGAAGTTAGGACAGTGGTATACATACCACGAATAGAAGATATGGGCTGAAAATACCCTATTCATAGGGAGCCCAAGCCGAACCAGGAATGCAGCAGCCTGCAGTTCGGTACACAAGTAAGAGTAAAGAGTAGGCATCAAAGCAAGCCGCTCTCCGAATGCTATCTAACAAGCCGAAAAAATACAATGTGGCCTGATGTACGTTCCATCTCCTCTAGCAAAAATAGCCTCACCCCAGCCACTAAGTGAGGTAAACAACGAGATCTCTCCGCAATGCAATGTCAGGACAAATGGCGTCTGTGCTTGCGAAGAATTTCCTCAAATCTTCTCGCATAGCGGAGATCTTCTTCGAACTTGAGGCTTTAGCCCTAGCATCTTGGGCCATGCAATCAGAAGACTCCCCACTGTCAAAAAAGTTGGAGCTACAACTCTTCCAACTGTTGCACCTGACTTTCGAGCCCTCCTTCTCCTTCAAAAAATCATAGAAGGCGACAAGCTGAAAGTACAAAAGACTGAACTCCTTAGACCGCTCCTCAAGGATGCTGTCGATAGGCATGAACTCCTCATAGAGCTTGCCGAAGATAGGCAGCCCGGTGATGGCGCTCAATTCCTTCAAAGAAAAATCAATCTCACCATTCGTAACAATGAAGGTGTTGGTTTGTGGAAGGAATAACTCCAGCATGGCCATGAAAGCCTCATCGGAGAAAACCATGGTTTGCCAAAATGCGTGAACCGCGACAAAAATCTCGGCCTCCCGCAAAATGGCCTCACCAACCTTTAGGGTGTAATCAGTCCATGATTCCCAGCTCGAGTCAACACTGAAATGGCCACGAAGTCGAAAAGGCTTCACCCAATTGCTGTCGTCACCCAGAAAAATGCCAAGGCTCACCAATCTCAAATCAACCGACAGATGATCAGAACCTTGGTAGCCACTGACTGGCTGCAACATGTCCATATGGACGAGCAACTTCTCTGCAAAACCGGAAGGGCCGCCGACAAAAACCCCGGTCTTGATCACACTGGTCCTCTTCACCCAGCTCGGAAGATCCTCCCTCTTAGGGCATGTGGGAGACAGGCTCATGATCGAAATGGTGCGATCGAAGGTCAACCGGGTAGAAATAGTTCTCTTATCACCATCTGCTGTGTAAAAGAACTGAAAACATCTCCTTTGATATGTCAAGTCGCCAGGGACTGCATCACCGAAGAAGAAGGTAGGCCTGGGCATAATGCTCTGATCGTCTGTAATCCAAGGACGGCTGCTTACCACTATCTTATAAAATTCCTCATCTTTGAGAGCGATCAATCACTGTCTCATCTCATCACAATTGAGGGAGTCACATTCTTCCAAGTTCTTCTCAACAAACTGGACCTTCTCTCAGGCCTGCTGAACGGCCGCATTAGAAGATCTAGCAGACCGACAAGGTGCGTTAGTAACGGGCCCCTTAACCTTGTTCATTCTGGACGAACTACCTGCAGAGAATGGAAGGAAAAGAAAAGATCAATCATCATTAACATGACAAAGTTTTGCTACAAAAAAAAAATTCTAGCGAAATTTTGACATGGTTCCGGGGCAATTCCGAAGAAAAGGGAAACACCCCGAAAAAGATAGAAAGCCTGAAGATGAGCTCAACATCGCTGCGAGCTCATAGTCGGTGGAAAATTCTCAAAGAAGATTTGAACTCAACATTGCTGCTAGATCAAGCCAGTCTTATCAAATCTCCAGAAAATTGGAAAATGGCTCAACATTGCTGCGAGCTCCAAAATCCAATGATTGCAAAGTTCCTCAAAATCCCGCAAGACCAAGAAAGGGCTCAACATCGCTGCGAGCTCCAAATCGCAATACTTACAAAAGATTTTCAGATATGCATCATCATGCTTTCAAGTCCATTTACTCAAAATCATGCATCAAAAAACATCACCATGCATTAGATGCTAGGAAAACTTTAACCAAAGTTTGATCAATTCCAACCCAACTTGGTCAAAACCAATCAAACTTTGTCCAAGTCAAAAATCATGTTGACTTGACCTAGAGACTCTAGCCTTCTATCTTGATGCATCAAACAAAAAAAAATGCATGAACATCTTGAAATTGCATAAACCTCATTATCATGGTGAGCAAAAAAAAAGGGGGGGAAAGAAAAAAGAAAACAGAGAAAATCTCTTCCAAAACAATAACTTTTGGCCCACAGGCCGTGGCCCACTGCCATGTGGCAGTACGGCCAGGTCCGTACGGACCTGTCCGTAAAACCAAGAAGAAGAAAAAAAAAACACTGAAAACCAAAGAGAGAGAGAGAGAGAGAGAGAGAGAGAGAGAGAGAAAACACCGTGAGAGAAAAAAAAGAACGAAAAAAAAAAGAAGAAAAAAAAAAGGAAAGAAAAAAAAAGAAAAAAAAAGGAAAAAAAGAAAGGAAGAAAAACCGTGAGCAAAGAAAGAAAAAAAAAAGAAAAGAAAAAAAAAGAGAAAAAAACGTGCTTGGGAAAAGAAAAGAGAAAAAAAAGAAAGGAAAAAGAAAAAGAAAAGAAAGAAGAATTTTTTTTATCTACAAAGGAGTTTCTTGTGAAGGAAGAAAACTTACTTGAAGCCATGAAGAAGAAGAACAAAAAGCTTGAAGATTCTTGAAGACAAAGAAGAGCTCTTGATCTTGGAGCACTCTTGAAGATTCTTGAAAAAAAGAAGCAATGGAGCAAAAGATCCAACCCCCCTTGCTTTTATAAAAGAGAGCAAATCAAAAGAGGAAACAAGGAGAAAAGAAATGAGGTAAGTGCTAAAATTTAGCTACTTTCCCAAAAGAAAGATACTTTGAGAAAATCTCTCCCAAAAACAAGGAAACTTGAGAGATTCTCTCCAAGTAAAGATATTTTTAGATATTCTTTACACAAAAGAGATATTTTTAGATATTCTCTACAAAAATGACACCATATAAGATCTAGGCCATCTCCAAAGCCTAAGGTCCCATGGGTTAGCCCATATGAGCCAGGTTTGACCACCTAGGCACTAAAAGTGGCTTTTAGTCAAAACATCCCTCTTACCAAGAGCATGAAAAACAAATGTCCCATGCCTCTTTTGAGTTGATTAGACCATTCAAAAAAAAAGAAAAGAAAAGAAAAAAAAAGAAGAAAAGCCTCATGAGTTTCCAAAAACCAAACCATCCAACCTCATGAACCAAATTAAACCAAAATCTTGAAATTGACATTCCACAAAAAACCAAACCCTGGTCCCCTAGCTCACCGCATACAGCTTGTTAGGTCACGAGACCAAAACCAAAATAAAAATCCAAACCAAACCAAAACCAAAACCAAAAAACAAATCTTGCCCCCCAACCTGCCACATACAGCTTGTTGGGTCACAAGGTCAAAATCAAAAACCAAACTCCGACCCCCTAACCTGCCACATACAGCTTGTTAGGTCACAATGTCAAAAACTAAAATCCAAAACCCAAAAGTCCAAATGCCCCATGTCATTTTCAAAACTTCTCCTTGAGATGGTACATGATCCCTCTCACTACCATAAAATTCCCCCGGAAACTCAAAAGGCTATTCAAAAAAAAAAAATGCACCAGACTCTTGGTCAAGTTGGAAGCCCTTCTTCAAGTTTCTTTTCGAGGCACATCGACTCCAAAAGCTACTCGTCGCTATACCTCGAGGGGACATTTGTTGACACCAAAAAAGTCACTTTGCCTCCTCAACATCAAGAACCCACATTAAACTGCATCCTTCTACAAACAGGCAAAGCTACTTCAAGCATCAGATCTTGTCAGAATCAGACAAAAACTGCAAGATCCTTCAAGACAGCCAAAAGAGGGGCACACATGAAGTTTCGGGCCATTCCGACATCGTTTGGCCTAACTTCACTCCTCCGACAGCTAAACAGGTGCTCTCGGCGGCGACAGTATCGAAGACATCAAAACTTCGATCGGAGCCTAAGGATGGTTCCAAAATACCTACAAAGGGCTTCTTGTCAAATTTCAAGTCAAACCGACAACGTTTGACCCCCCATCAACGCTTGAGCAGCAAAATCAAGCCTCTCGGTGGCGAGAACCACCGAGGCCATCACTCATCAAACAAAGCATATGAGTGGCTTCAACATGCTTCCAAAGGGTTGCATGTTGAATTTCAGGTCATTCCGACAACGTTTGACCAGACTTCGACGCTCCGAAAGAAAATCAAGCCTACCGGCGGCGGAGCCTCTCGGGACCATGACATCCAAATCAGAGCTAATGGATTGTCTCAAAATGACTCTAATAGGCTCCCTGTCAAATTTCAAGACAATTGGACATGGTTGACCGTATATCAAAGCTCGGCATCTTCCCCGCAACAAAATCAAGTCAAGCATCGACGGGACCCCAAATGGCTTCAAAACTCAGATAAAATCCCATGGTTGGTCCTATCCACTGCTCAAGTAGCTTCACCTCAATTTTTAACTCATTCTGACATCGTATGACCTAGTTTCGACTCTTGACGGAAAATCGGCTACAAAGTCTTTGGCTTTCCCGAAAAATGGGAAACTTTGTGCTCCGGTTTTGTGCGACTTCTCGTCAAGTTTTCTCCAAGAAAATCAAGTCAATAATTGAGGAAAAATGTCAAGAAAAATATAGAAGAAAAAAGGAGTGAAAAAGAAGAAGAAACGGCCGAAAAAACCACTCGGCGACCAAAGGGGACAAAGCCCCCATGGTCGTCGGCGACCCTGGGTGCATGGTCGCCTATGACCTTGGAAATCCTGGTCGCCGGATTTTCAGCCAGATGGCCCGTTTTCCGATCTTTTCTGCGTTTCGAGAGTTCCTGCCTCTGTGATTTTTCCAAAATCCAATTCATGATGCTTGAAAACGACTGATCTTCGCCAACATCTTGGATCCGCCGTCAAAAGCATAAAATCATCATCGCTCCAAGATCGCCAACCGGCTGACCAAGAAAGTACACTTTCTGCCCGACCGATAGAGAAATCGACAAGATAGATGTCACCGGCCCACCGACATCAATCAATGTCTGAAATTGCATCGCAATCCGACATCAAATAGCATGTAGATCCATCGGCGATCATCACAAGAATCCCAAAGGACGCAGTGCGGCCCACTACTCTTCAAATGCCCAAGCGACCACTTAATGTCGTTAATTGACCCGTTCTATGACAACTTAATGCGGTCATTAACCCATATTTTGGACGGCCCAATCAAAAGCAAGCAAATGGGAGTTACAAGTCCAAGCAATCATGGCATTAAAACCATGAAACTCTCCTCATCATGGAGATTAAAGGCGATTAAATGCCCATCATTCTTCATCGGCCAATCACAAGCCAAGAAAAAGGAGTTACAAATTCAAAGAACAAAAACTTGTAACTCCTCCCATCATGGAGCATCAATGCCATCAATTCTCTCATCATGGCCATTAATGCCCATAAACCACCTCATGGCTACCAAGAGCCTATAAAAGGAGGTCCATTCCAAAGAGAAAGACAACTTTTTTCACTTGCAAACTTTACACTTGCTCATACACACATCCGGAGTCCGAAAGATCCCAGAGAAATTCCGATGAAATCCTGCTACTCTGCTGCAAGAGACACCACAAGGTGATCAAAGTCCTTTGGGGGGCCACCCCCCCCCCCCCCCCCCCCCCAAGGTCCCTTTCTTCTACAACATGGCCTAAACGCGGCTTTTCCGCCTGTTTACTTGGTTTTTTATGGGATATAGGACCTCCCCTTGGTCTTTATCCTCTAAAAAACTGAGGTTGGAGCCAAGCCGAAGAATCGAAGCATCGAGCGTTCTCATTTGAAGGACGATGGCAAAGTCCATACATGACTTACGACCATCAATCTGAACGTGTCCCCACAATCTCCTGAGAAGTTAGATCCATTTTCTTCCTTTTCTATTGTAATTTGTATTTTTTAAAGAGAAAAAAATCACAATTCTTGTCTTTCATTTTTTATGAGATTTGTAAATCGCCTTTCACGGCAAAATCGCCTTTCACGTCACCAAATCGCTTGTCACAACAAACAAACCAAAAAATCGCCTCCTATGGCATTCAAAAACATCTTATCTCTTTTTTTAAATATTTATGCAATTTGAAAAGTTAGAAAGAATGATTGATTTCCTTTCTACTTGTGAAGGTGAATCTCCGGATCATCACCATTCCAAATTCCAAGTATAATAGAAAATCTGGCATACCCTTACAAAAATGTTGATACCCGCTTTTCCTCCTCTGCCGGACCCCGGCAGCCCCCGAGGCGGAAGGAGAAGACGAAAGGACCGCGTCCATCACTAATCTTGGGCTAGCATGGGAACCACTAGGGCTTCCATAAAAGTTGGCTCCAACTGAGACACCGCGACCCCACATCTCATGTGCAATCATGGCCCACAGTTAATTGCAAATAGCTCCACTATATAAATGCAATTACACTCCAGTTTTAGGAATAAATTACAAAAAGAGCCTAAACTTCCCTATCACCACAAGTAGGCCCCTCTATCAATATCCATGGATCAATTGGATTAAATCTGTCCCTTCCCGTCCTAGATCCATATCTTATTATCCTTAAGACCCAATTAATCACAGTAATCATCAGTACCATCCAATAAACTCTTAATTGAAATGGGTGCGCACTTACTAATGATAATCCATTAATTGTCACAAGGGGTTAATAAAGATAGATTCCATCTTGACCATTAAATGTTCCCACAGTCCTATTACCACGTACCCAAGACACCGAGGAGTTGACCTACGTTGGCCTCACTCAGTGGTGACTCAAAGCAAATGAATAGATAGAAACTTGAGTTCATTAATGTCTCAAGATTGGGAGCATATTGTGAGGGAATTATGAGAGCATACCTTAAAGTATAGAGAGTATTTCATAAGGTGCTTCTCATGGTCCTTTAATACATCCAATGTACCAGTACAATGATCCAGAATCTTACATTATGATCATCGAGACAAATCTCACTATCTTATAGTAATCACAACATTGCAACTTTATCAGATGAGATGCCCAATCTCATCACCGGTTATGAATCAATTTAAGTATAAGATTTGTGACGCATGTGGATCTCATCCACACACACGTATCAAATCTAATATACTCATAGGCCTCGGTTCATCTCATGAACCATCATGTCGTAAGTATTGGTTATTGATGGAACGCGCTCCGAGGCGCCGTGGGGCGGCTACCGGGGTCGGCGGAACGTGGGAGTCCGTCGGGTCCGGCCCTTTCGCGCCCTGGCGGGCCCTGAAGCGTGCATCAACATTTTTTTTTATGTGGGTGTGCCAGATTTTCTACTTTACTTGGAATTGCAAGTGGTCATCCGGAGATCAACCTTCGCAAGTAAAAAGGAAATCAACTTCTTTCAAGTTTTCCATTGCACAAATATTTAAGAAAAGAGACATTTTCTTGGTTTGCCGTGAAAGGCGATTTTGTTTGGCATTTATAGCCGGTTTTGGCGTTTATAGCCGATTTACAATTCTCATCAATAATGAAAGACAAGAGTTGTGATTTTTGTCTCTTTTAGAAAAATACAAACTACAATGAAAAGCAAGAAAAGGAAGATCTAACTTTTCAGGAGATTGTGGGGGACTCGTTCAGATTGACGGTCGCAAGCCATGTATGGGCTTCGCCATCATCCATGCAGATGAGAACAGAAGATGCTCTTGATTCGCTTGGCTTGGCTATAACCTCAGGTTTTTAGAGGACAAAGACCAAGAGAATGTCCTATGTCCAATAAAAAGCTAAGTAGACGGGCTGAAAAGCCACGTCTAAGCCATTGGAGGCAGCAGGAGAAGGCAAGGACCTTGGGGGGGGGTGCCCCCCAAGGGACTTTTGTCACCTTGTAGTGGTGGCCGGTGCAGAACTTCAGCAGAGTTTTTCTCTCTTTTTCTTTCTCTCAGATCTCTTTCTGATCTTTTTTTCTGATCCTCTGATTTTCTCCTCTTTTTTCTGATCTTTTTTTCCGATCCCCATTTCAATGGAATGCTCTCCTATTTATAGGCCTTTGGTAGCCATTTAGGAGGGTTTATGAGCCTTAATGGCTTTAATGGGAGGAGTTACAAGATTTATTTCTTGATTTTGTAACTCCTTTTTCCTTGAATCTGATTGGCCGATGGAGATTAAGGGCTTTTAATCACCTTAATTACCATAATGGGAGGAGTTTCATGGTTTAAATGCCATGAATCAATTGACTTGTAACTCCCAAATGCTTGCTTCTGATTGGGCCGTCCAAAGAAATGAATTAATGACTGCAATAAAGCTAGTCAATTAACCACATTAATTGGTCGCCGAGCAGTCGAAGAGTCGCGGGCCATGCCGTGTCTTCTGGAATTCTTCTGGCGATGATCATCGATGGATCTACATGCTGATCGACATCGGATGAACATGTAACTTCAGACATTGATAGCTAAGAGTGGGCCGGTGACATCTGTCTTGTCGATTTCACGATCGGTCGGACAGAAAGTGCACTTTCTTGGTCGACCGGTTGGCGATCTTGGAGTGATCAATGATGATTTTATGCTTTTGACGGCGGATCCGAGATGTCGTCGGATATGAGTCAATTTAGAGCACTAAAAATCACATTTTCAGGAAACCACAGGGGCCAAAGTGCGCGAAACGCGAAAAAAGACGGAAAAAACGGGTCACCGGCGGAAAATCCGGTGACCCGGACCTCCATGGTCGCCGGCGACCATGGACCGGCGACCATGGGCCATGGTCGCAGGGGCCTGCGACCATGGGCCATGGTCGCAGGGGTCTGCGACCCTGGGGGATTTTTCCCCTTCGGAGCCCGTTTTGCGGTCGTTTTGAGGTCTTTTTCATCGCCGTTTTCTTCTGTATTTTTCTTGACATTTCTTCTCATTTATTGGCTTGATTTCCCTGTAGAAAACTTAATGAGAATCCTTGCATTTTTAGAGTGCAAAGTTTCCAATTTTCCGGGAAAGCCGAAGACTTTGTCGCGTAAAGCTGCTGATTTTCCGCCAGAAGCTGAAACTTGGTCAAACGATGTCGGAATGACCTGAAATTTGAGGTGAAGCCTCCTGAGAAATAAATAAGACCAACCATAGGCTTTTGTTTGAGTTTTGAAGCCGTTTGGGGTCCCGTCGATGCTTCACTTGATTTTGCTGCGGGGAAAATGCCGAGCTTTGATATGTGGCCAAACGATGTCCGATTGACCTGAAATTTGACGGGGAGCCTATTGGAGTCATTTTGAGACGTTCCATGGGCTCTGTCTTGGATGTCATGGTCCCGGGTTGCTCCGCCGCCGGTAGGCTTGATTTTCTCTCGGAGCATCGAAACCTGGTCAAACGTTGTCGGAATGACCTGAAATTCGACGTGCAGCCTTTTGGAAGCATGTTGAAGCCACTCATGCACTTGGTTTGATGAGCGAAGGCTTCGGTGGTTCTCGCCGCCGGGAGGCTTGATTTTGCTGCTCGAGCATTGATGGAGGGTCAAACGTTGTCGGTTTGACTTGAAATTTGGCATAGAGCCCTTTTGAGACATGCTGGAGTCATCTGTAGGCTTTGATCGAAGTTTTGACGTCTCTGATGATGTCGCCGCCGGGAGCTCCCGTTTAGCTGTCGGAGAAGTGAAGTTAGGCCAAATGTTGTCGAAATGGCCCGAAACTTCATGTGTACTCTTCTCTTGGCTATCTTGAAGGATCTTGCAGTTTTTGTTTGATTCTGACAAGATTTGAATTTTTGGAGAAATTGCATTGCCTATTTATGGCAGGTTGCGACTTCATGCAGCTTTCTTGATTTGAAGAGGCAAAGTGACATTTTTTGTGTCAACAAATGCCCCCTTGAGGTACAGCGACGAATTGCTTGACTTTTGTAGTCGATGTGCCTCGAAGAGATTTTTGAAGGAGAGCTTGTGTCTTGACCAAGAGTCTTTGAGCAATCTTTCCTTTGGTAGAGGTGCCTTTGAGCTTCCAGGGGAATTTTATGGTAGTGAAAGGAATCACACACCATCTTGAGGCAAAGTTTTGAAGATGACATCAGGGATGTGGATTTGGGTTTCTGTTTTTGATCTTGTGACCTAACCAGCTATATATGGCAGGTTAGGGGATCGGGTTTTGGTTTTGACCTTGTGACCCAACAAGCTGTATGTGGCAAGTTGGGGGATCATGATTTGGTTTTTGGTTTCGGTCTTGTGACCTAACAAGCTGTATGTGGCAAGTTAGGGGACCAGGATTTGGTTTTTGGTCACTCTTTGGGACTGTGTGGGTCCATTGAAGTGGTTTGGATTTTTGTGGAATGTCAATTTCAAGATTTTGGCTCAACTTGGTATATGAGGCTGGATGGTTTGATTTTTGGAAGCTCACGGGGCTTGGAATTTTTTGTATGGTTCAATCAACTCAAAAGAGGCATGGAACCATTTTTGTATGCTCTTGGGTAAGAGGAATTTTTTTTTCCTGACTAAAAGCCCATTTTTTTTTTTAGTGCCTAGGTGGTCAAACCTGGCTCATATGGGCTAGCCCATGGGACCTTAAGCTTTTTAGGATGGCTTAGATCTCATGTGGGCCCATTTTTGTAAAGAATATCTAAAGATATCTCATTTGGATAGAGAATATCTAAAAATATCTTTATGGGAGAGAATCTCTCATATTCCCTTAATTTGGGAGAGAATATCTCAAGGTATCTTTCTTTTTGGGAAGAAATCTCCAATATCCTTTTTTGTTGGAGAGAATCTCTCATTGATTGATTTTGGGAGAAAATCTCTCAAAGACATCTTTCTTTTTGGGAAAGAATCTTTCTAATTCCTTCTCTTTTGGTAAGGTTACTAATTAGTAACACTTACCTTTCTTCTTTGTTTCCTTCTTTGATTTGCTCTCTCCTATAAAAGCAAAGGAAGGTAGGATCTCTTGCCCTTATTGCTTTCTTTTGCAACAATCTCAAGAGAGCTCCAAGGCCAAGAGTTTTTCTTCTTCAAGGATCTTCAAGCTTTTTCCTTCTTCTTCTCCATCAATGGCTTCAAGTAAGTTTTCTCTTTTTCTTTCAAGAAAACTTTATGTAGAGAATAGGATGGTAAAAAAAAGTTTCTCTTCTTTTTTTTTCTTTCTTCTTTTTTTTCTTTCTTTCTATTCTTTTTCTTTTTTTTTTCTTCTTTTTTTTTTTCTTTTCCACGTGATTTCTTCTTTTGTTTTTTTTTTTTTTTTTTTTTTTTTTTTGAGAAAGTTTCTTTTTTTTTTCTTTCTTTCTCCCTCTTTTTTTTTTGAGAAAGTTTCTTTTTTTTTTTTTTTTTTTTTTTTTTTTTTTTTTTTTGCTCATCATGATAATGCGTTTTTATGCAAATCTAGATGTTCATGCATGTACTTTTTGTAAATTGAATTGAGTAGCATGATGTGATAGCATACCTGAAAATCTTTGCAAATTTGGGAATTTGGAGCTCGCAGCGATGTTGAGCCCTTCTTGATTTTGCGGAGATTTTGAGGTTTCGAAAGTTTGGAGTTTCGGAGCCCGCAGCAATGTTGAGCCCATCTCCAAACTTTCTATTTCCGTCGGGGTATTTCCTTTTTCTTTGGAATTGCCCCGGAGTCATGCCAAAATTTCGCCAGATTTTTGGTGGGACAAAGTGACCCTTTTTTTTTTTTTTTTTTTTTTAGCGAAATCCTGTCATTTTGATGACGATCTTTTTCTTTTCCAACCTTTGCAGGTGGTTCCTCCAGAGCGAACAAGGGTAAAGAGCCTGCTACAAGCGTACCTCGTCGATCTGCTAGATCTTCCAATGTGGCCGTTCAGCAGGCCTGGGAGAAGGTCCAGTTTGTTGAGAAGAACTTGGAAGAGTGCGATTCCCTCAATCGCGATGAGATGAGACAGCGATTGATCGCTCTCAAGAATGAGGAATTCTATAAGATCATGGTAAGCAACCGTCCTTGGGTTATGGACGATCTGAGGGTTTTGCCCAAGCCTACCTTCTTCTTTGGAGATGCAGTCCCTGACGACTTGACATACCAAAGGAGATGTTTTCAGTTCTCTTACACAGCTGATGGTGAAGAGAGAACTATTTCTACCCGGTCGTCTTTTGACCGGACCATCTCGATCCTGAGCCTTTCTCCCACGTGCCCTAAGAGCTGGGTGAAGAGGACCAGTGTGATCAAGACCGGGGTTTTTGTTGGTGGACCTTCCGGTTTTGCAGAGAAGCCACCTGTCCGTATGGACATGTTGATGCCAGCCAGCGGCTACCAGGGCTCTGATTATCCGTCGGTCGATTTGAGACCGGTGGGCCATGGCGTTTTCAGCGGTGACGGCAGTACTTGGGTGAAGCCTTTTCGACTTCGTGGCCGTTTCAATGCTGACTCCGATTGGAAGTCATGGACTGACCACACCTTGCTGATTGGGGGCGCCGTTTTGAAGGAAGCCGGGATTTTTGACGCGGTCCGCACTTTTAGGGAGACCGTGACTTTTTCCGATGATGCCTTCATGGCTATGTTGGAGTCTTTCCTCCCTCAGACCAATACCTTCGTTGTCACGAATGGTGAGGTTGGTTTTTCTCTGAAGGAGTTGAGTGCTATTACTGGATTGCCCATCCTTGGCAAACTCTACGAGGAGTTCATGCCGATTGACAGCGTCCTTGAGGAGCAGTCAGAGGAATTCAGGCTCCTATACTTTCAGCTCGTCGCCTTCTATGATTTTTTGAAGGAGGGCTCGAAAGTGAGATCCAGCAGTTGGAAGAGTTATGGCTCTTCATTCTTCAACTTCTTTGACAGCAAAGAGTCTTCTGATAGCATGACCCGGGAAGACAGGAAGAAGACTTCGGTCATGCAGGAAGAGTTGAAGGGTTTCTTCGCGAGCACAGATGCCATTTGTTCTGACATTGCATTGCGGAGAGATCTTGCTTTTTACCTCACTTTTTGGCTGGGTGAGGCTATTTTTGCTGGTGGAGATGGGACGCACATCAGGCCGCATTGTATTTTTCCGGCTTGTCAGATGGCGTTTGGAGAGCGGCTGGCTTTGGCACCTGCTCTTTACTCCTACTTGTGTACCGAACTGCAGGCTGCTGCTTTCTTGGTTCGGCTTGGGCTCCCTATGAATAGGGTATTTTCAGCCCATATCTTTTATTCGTGGTTTGTATACCACTGTCCTGGCTTCCACCAGCTGGGTGCTGCACAGGATGATGATCCTCTGATGATTCGATTGGCTAAGGGAAAAGCCATATCCGAATCACTTTTGTTTGCCCGCATGAGGATCCGACGGTTCAGGGACGTCGAGATGGGGCAGTCTTCAGTGAAGCTTTCTCCGGAGTTGCGGAAGAAGGCTTTTGATTTTGGTGCCTCCCGAGACTCTACCAGAGCAGGGTCGGGAAGGCATTACCCTTTGACCAATGCAGAGAAGGAGTGGCTTTTCAGCATACGAGTCGGCACGATGGTGTACCGTAGACATCTTTTCGTCGACATCCAGCCGTATGTACCTTCTCGCTTTGCGCTTCAGTTGGGCTTCTCTCAAGGCGTTGTTGGGGCGCCTTCGAGTATGGTGAAGCGTTTTGGGGGTTTGCAGGATGGCAGAAATGCATGGGCTTTCTATAGTGCTGAAGACACTACTGCCACGATTTCTTATCCTGAGCTGTCGACTTTCCGAACTGCCGGCTTCACGAAGTGGTTCGCGGAGAGCTTTTTGGCATATCGGGGGCTTTCCAAGAAGGAGCTTGATGTAAAGCTGTCTTCTGGAAAAGGCATTGGGAAGTCGGATGGCGTCCGGCGAGAGGAAGTTTGGGCCTTCCTTTCTGGAGAGAAGCACAAGATAGGCTTTCTCGGTGACCAGGGCGTCATTGGTTCTGAAGCTGCTCGGGAAGTACCTGATGAGGCTTTGGAGCAGCTAGAACAGGAGGAAGCTGAGCTCGACGCTTGGATGCAAGCGGCACAGAAACGAGCTTCCGTGGAGTCTACTGGCGAAAGCAGACCATCCAGTGAGGAGTCAAGTGAGAAACCTGACTCTGATAGTGAGGCGGGTTCTTCTAGGAAGCGAACCCGTAGAGGTAAGAAGAGGAGGAGGAGTCAGCGTCACACGGGGCGGGACGAAGACTCTCCTAATGTGGAAGTCCCTCTCACTGTCAATGAGGAGGTGCCAGAGGCTGTCGACGAGCCTCCAGAGAAGAGGAGTCGTGGGGAAGAGACCATTGGTGAAGGTATGATTCTTCCTTTTTCTTTTTCTACTTCTTTCATGGGGCTTTCCATGTTCTGATTTGTTTTCTCACCCTGCTGCTGCTTTTTTCTTTTTTTTTTTTAGCAGAGGATGAAGACTTGCCGATGCCTGAGGTTCCGACCGATGAGGCGGTGATGGAGCCGGTTATGGCATCTGAAGAAGAACCGAGGGACTCTGGAATGACTCCGGAATCTCCAATTGGTATAACTTCTTTCGCTTTCTCTTTTTTTTTTTTTTTTTGCCTGCGACTTGATTTGCTAACATTTTTTCTTGTCAGCTGACTTGCCACAGGATTCCGATGACTTTGAACCATCAATGGACGCAAATGTCGATGATGCTTCTGATGAGTTCATGGAGGAAGAGAGTGTTCCGCCAGTCGTCGAAGAAGGTACTTGGTACTGATGACCCTGATGATTTTTTTTTGAACAGGATCATATCATACCTTTTTGTGTTTCATTTGCAGGTTTTGAAGTGACAGAAGAGAGTCCATCGCTTTCTTCAGAACCAGAGCAAGGGATGCCAGAGGTCGATCCGGAGGTAGAGACCAGTTCTGACATGATTGAGGAGATGCCTCGTGTTGAGATTCCCTCTCCAGTGGCTCCAAGTGAAAAGAGTTCTTTTGTTACTCTTCCAATGGGACATGACATGAGCAGCCGATCAGCGGAGAAGGGTGAATCTTCATCCAGTTCGTCTCTTCAATTTGCGAAGAAGGTGCTGGCTCGGGTTTTGAGTTCTTGGGTCAAGACTCTCCTTTCTGGACACTTGGAGGCAGGATTTGGCATGATCCCACATGTACAGGAGATTCTGACCGACACCGAAGAGGTTGGTCTGGATGTCACAGGTGCCAGGGCGATCGTTGATAGGATCATTGCACTGGGTGACAAGTGGTTTGAGACCATGGGTTTCCCTGACGACCAATTCTTCAAGGAGATGTTCTTGGACCCTGCTGATAAGGCTAAGTCTGACCTGAATGAGGCTACACAAAGCAAGAAGCAGCTAGTTCGGGAGAAGAACAAGGAAGAGCTAGCCATCATCGGATTGAGGCATGACCTTAACGTCCTTGATAGGGAAGTTGAGGAGGCCAGGAAACGTCTTGAGCATTTGAAGGCACAAGTCGATGCGAAGTGGGCTGCTATAACAGAGGCTCGTGACAGGGAGAGTACTCTGATCCGCAGGGTTGCAGATGCCGGGAGGACTCTAGAAAACGAACGATGGCAAACTGCTGGGGAAGAGCTTCCCGGTGTAAAAGAAGGGTTACGGCATTCGCTAGCATCTCATGGCAAGTTCCTGAAGAAGCGTGCCTTGGAAACTCTGACGGCTGAGGCCAAAAGTTTGCTTGAGGAGCTGAAGCTTTGGCTGGAGACCATTTTTGGCTGAGCTCCTGATTTTTTATAGCAGAAACCATTCTTCGTTTTTTTTTTGGTACCACATGTATTTTTTGGTACTCTTTTTTTGTAGTGCTTGTGGACACTTTCTTTTTTTTGGTACCACATGTATTTTTTTGGTACTTTTCTTTTTTTTTTGTAGTGCTTGTGAACACTTTCTATTTTTTTTTTTTTTTGCTTTGGTACCACATGTATTTTTTTGGTACCTTTTTTTTTGTTGTTCCCTACGCTCACTCAAATCTTTTTGTGATGAAAGCAATTGCTAAATGGGATTTGATCAAAAGCTTTGTCATTTTGTGAAAATCTTTTGTCAAATAATTGTTTTGGCATGGGAGCCTGATTTTGGTTGTGGCGTGAAAACCAATTTTTTGTGGCATTGATAGCCGGTTTGTGGCATTTATAGCCGGTTTGACATGAGAGTCAGGTTTTTTTTTTGTGTGGCATTTATAGCCGAGTTTTTTGAAAACCGAGTTTTGTTTTATTGGCATGAAAGCCGATTTTGGCGTTTATAGCCGGAAATTTTTGTTTTGGCATTTATAGCCGGATTTTGGCATTTATAGCCGAGTTTTGGTTTTCAAAATGCAGGTATCGACTAAATGTCGCCTCCCCGCTGAATGGTCTTGCAAGTATCGATGGAATGTCGCTTCCTTGCTCATTCGGTTTTGCGAGTATTGATGGAATGTCACTTCCTCGCGGGTTAGGTTTTGCAAGTATCGATGGAATGTCGCTTCCTCGCGAATTGGGGTGCAAATATCGACTAAGCGTCGCTTCCCTGCTTTTCCCAAGACTTTTGGTTTTGCGGGTACTGACTTGATGTCGTTTCTCCGCGATTTTTGAAATTTGAGGTTTTCTCGAACCATTTGTAATTTTGGGTTGTGGATAGCAACTGGTATGTTGCATCTCCATGATTTTTGAAATTGGGTTGTGGATATCAACTGGTTTGTTGCTTCTCCACGGTTTTTGGATTTTGCAAGTATCGACGAAATGTCGCTTCCCTGCGATTTTGGGTGCAAGTATCGATGGAATGTCGCATCCTTGCTTTTTTTCAAAAAATTTTTGTTTCGCGGGTACTGACTTTGATGTCGTTTCCCCACGATTTTTGAAAAACCATTTTTTTTTGTTTAAAGACACGAGGGTCGTAAATTTTGACCTAGAACCATTTGGCGGTAAAAGGTAAGGTGGACTAGGGTAGAAATCCCTGAATCCGGATTTTTGTTTCAAACCATGAATTTTGGTTCAAGGATCGAAAGTTTTGGTCAAGTCAGGGAGAGGCTCCTAAACTTGGATTTTTTTTTTTGTTTTTGAACAATGAAACAATGAAAGTAAGCATTGTTTTTGAATCTCTAGAAATTTTGACATTTGATATGAAAATTCTAAAGAGAGTGGGTTTGACGAGCGAGTACCTGAGAACAGGTTTTGGCCATACAGGCATTGCTCTTACCCAGTTGGGTAAGTCTTCAAGGGTAGTACCGCTTCAAGAACTTGCCGTTGATAGGCAGCATACATCTGTCGCCTTCCATGTTTAGGAGGGCATATACGCCGTTGGAGAAGACTTTGTCGATGACGTAGGGTCCCTCCCATTTTGGTTCAAATTTGCCTTTGGATTTGTGTGCGAAGACCATTGGTCTTTTTACCGCAAGAACCAAGTCACTCTTTTTGTAGGCGCGTTGCCGGACCCTTTTGTCAAAAGATCCTGCCATGCGTGCTTGGTAAAGTTCAATGCTTTGTCGAGCTTCGAGCCGTCTCTCGTCGAGATTGTCCAGCTCATGGAGTCGCAATTTGACATTGCTTTCTTGAGTCATGTCATTTTGTAGAGATACCCTCAGAGAAGGAATTTGTACCTCTAGGGGCACGACAGCTTCGCATCCATAGACCAAGGAGAATGGTGTGCTATGGGTTGTCCTCGAACGGTGGTTCGATAGGCCCACAAAGCTTCAGACAGTTTGTCGCTCCAGTCTCTTTTGTGACTAGAGACCATTTTCTTGAGGATTTTGCAGAGTGTCTTGTTGAAGGCTTCTGCTAATCCGTTTGCTGCCGGATTGTATGGAGTCGAAGGACAGCTTTGAATTTTGTATTTGTCGCAAAACCTGTAGAATCGATGATCCCGGAATTGTGGTCCGTTATCATGGACGAATCTCTTGGGTATGCCGAAACGACAAATGATGTTGGTGCGCAGGAACTGAAGAACTGATGAGGTCTTCATTTCGTTGAACGCAAATGCTTCTGACCACTTGGAGAAATAATCCGTAGCGGCGAAGATGAAGCGATGACCTTTGCTTGAAGGGGGAGAGATAGGACCTATGATGTCCATGCCCCATGCTTCAAAAGGCCATGAGATTGTTGTAGGATGCAGCCATTCCGGAGGCATGTGAATGTAATCTCCGTGAACTTGGCATAGCTGGCAGCGTTTGGCAAATTGCATTGCATCAGCAACCATGGTAGGCCAATAGTAACCTAACCTTTTTATCTGATCATAGAGCTTAGGACCTGCCTGATGGGCTCCACAAAGACCAGCATGAACTTCTTTAAGTGTTTCTTCGGCCTCTTGTTGTGACAAGCAGCGTAGAAGTACTCCGTTGAAGGATTTCCTGTAAAGGATCTTTGAAGGAATATCCAAATGAAAGTTTGGGGCTCGCCTTTGTATGCTTACCCGTTCTTTTGGATCTTCAGGTAGGATTCCGAGCGTAGTGTAATCAATGAACGGATCCCTCCAGTCGACGATTGAAGGTTGAAGGATAGAGATCCGACTTCCAACCACTCGGTGGCATTCGGCAACTGCTTGGTGTGTGTTAAGAGGAGGGAGGATCCTTCTCTCGCACACTGTAATTTTCATGTTTTCCCCTTCCTGGATCGCCATTGATGCGGCAAGTCCAGCCAGGGCATCTGCACGGATATTTTCACCTCTACGAATGTGGGTGATGTTGCAGATGTCAAACTTTTGCAGAAGCGATTGTGCCTTGTTGTAATAAGGCAGCAGATCGGGCTTCCTGACTTCATATTTCTAATTCATCTGGTTGACGATCAGTTGAGAGTCTCCAAAGACTTCCAGCATGGTGATACCAGATTCGATGGCGAGTTCCAATCCTAGGATCAGAGCTTGGTATTCAGCTGCATTGTTTGTGCATGGTTCCAGTAGCGAGAAAGCGTGTGGAATCATGCATTTGTCGGGGCTAACAAAGAGGATGCCAACTCCCGAGATCAGCTTTCTGTTTTCATTTGTCCTGGTTGCACCGTCAAAGTACATGTCCCAGGAGGCATTTGGTGAGGAAGTCTCCACGTTGTAGACAGGTTCGTCTGGGAGATCATCTCTGAGTGGTGAATCTTTAGGCAATGGATGCTCTGCGAGGAAATCTGCTAGAGCTTGGCCTTTGATTGCTTTTTGTGGCACATACCTAATATCAAATTGTGACAAGAGGATGGACCATTTTGCCAGTCGGGCATTAAGAGAACCTGCCTTTGTGACAAGGACCTTCAAGAGGTTGATCCTTGAGACGAGGGTTCTTCTGGGTCAGGATGCCACAAGTCTGTATTATCGGACGATTCCTCTTTATCATCAGAGAAATCATACCAATTGGATGAGTTTCCTGGATCTTTGTCAGGTAACTCTTTAAAGAGATTTCCAGGGAGATCGATGTCTTCATGGACTTGAGATGTTGAGGCTTGGTCGGTAAAACGACTTTTAAGCCTTTGTGTCAACTGTCTCAGAGGAGTATCAGGATCATACCCTAACCCATATGAAGACTTTTCTACATGACCGTAGAGTCTCCAATCTTCCAGCTGGCTTTTGGTCAAGGCGGGCTCCAATGGCGTGAGAATACCGCGTCTTTCTCCCAAACCGACTGGGTTTTGAGCGTCATAGCCCATTTTCTTCATAATTGCTTGTGCCACAGGACTATATAGAGATAGCTGAGGCATACCTTCATTTTGGAAAGGTTCCAGCATGGAGTTTGATGAAGAAGCGTCCGATCTATGGAAGAAGATCGGCCTTTGCTTTGGTGATGTTGCCAGAACAACAAAGGTAGCAGACGTAGGATCTTCTACATCAGCAGGTGTCTCCATCGGAGTGAGAGCAGGCTGAACTTGCTGAGTGTCAGCTTGGCTTGACGATGCATCGTCTTCTGGCTCTGAGTCCGAGTCTGTGTCTTGCATGATAGACACGAGAGAGACAACAAATTTGCCCCCAGGCTTTTGTTTCGCCTTCTTCACTTTAGTCGTGATGACCAAAGGTTTTGAATTCTTGAGGGAGATAACGAAGGGAGATTGACTACTCTCTTCTAATTTGCCAGAGGGTTTGTTTTCTTCCGGTGATTTTTGAGGAGCCTTGCCTTTATCTTTCTGGAGATTTTCAGCAGGGGGTGCTATTTCCTCTTCTTCTTTTTCTCCTTCATACATTTGGGAGTCTGCGAAGTGGACTTCTTTACCTTTGAAGGGTTTCCTGTCCGCAAAGACTCGATGTACCATGCCGTCGTCGCCGACAAACTTGATGCATTGATGTAGAGTTGAAGGAACAACACCATTCTCGTGTATCCAAGGACGTCCGAGAAGGATGTTGTAGCATGAGGGGGTTTTTATTGCATATACAGTGACCTCAGAGATAAGATCACCGATTTGCAATTTGAACCTGATTTTGCCGATAGGCCTTTGAGTGCTCCCATCGTATCCAAAGATAGATACAGATGTGTGGCTTAGCTTGCTGGGTGGGATGCCCAACTCTTCAAGAGCCGAAGTGGAGATAAGGTTGAGTGCAGAACCTGGGTCGATCTGAACTCTATGTATCGGCATTTCTTTGATGTACCCTGTGAAGTACAGGGGTCAGTTGTGCCTTGCTTCGCCAAGTAGGAGGTCTTCCTTAGTGAAGGCGATGGTTGCACTGGCTGCCTTTTGAACCGAGAGGCATTGGATGCATGATCCCTCGCTTTTCTCTTTTTCTTCTTTTAAGGAGGTTTCTGAGTTTTTGACCCGGTAGTCCATTTCAATTTGGAGGACTTGTGGGGCATGTTTGTCGACATCCTCATTCAGTTTTTGTAATTCTGATATGAGATTATCACGAGTGCGTGGAGACATTCGCAATAAGTCTAGGATGTGAAGACGTGCAGGTATGTGTTTGAAGTGCTCAACCAAGTCATACTTGAAAGCCTCCTTAGGGCCTGCATGTTCATCATTGTTGCCACTGGGGGCGCTTACAACATCTTTTCCCGAAGGATTTACATAAGTAAAGGAAGATTGGTTGTAATTTTTGTGGTAGTCCCGGCCCGAACGGGTGCCTCTACCAACTTCGAGAGCTTCTTGAGAAGGATCTTCGTTTGGAAGATTGTCTTCAGGATCAAGAGGCTGTCGTTTTTCATCTACTGGGGATGTATCTGCAGCAGAGTTGCCATCCTCAGTGATTGCGTTGCACGGAGCATTTTCCGGGAGCAAGTCCTGAACAGCATCCAGCAGCTTTTCTTCTTCGTTGACCCATCCATCACCCCAAGTTGGGTTTTCTTCATGATGATGAGTCGGGAAGAATGTGTATCCTGAAGTCACAGTCTCAGGAGAAGAAACCTGAGAGGGTGTCATCTCTGTGAAAGTCACGTGAGACGAGGTAGCTCCAGAGGATACATTGCTAGGCGTCGTCGGAGTGTAGGTAATCTCATCAGACGACGCTTCAGAAGAGCTATAATCCTGATATATTACATTACAGGAAGCTCTGATAGAAGATGTTGCCTGCTCGGAGTCAGACTCATCCTCGGATGTAAGAGGATCGTCAATCCAGCAATGTTCTCCATTTTCAGGAGTTGAGGGAGGAGGTACCTGATGGGCTTCAGGGACTTCCGGCTTTGGATTGTGAGGAATCTCGTTGACGCGGTCTTGCTCTTGTTCTAGAGCGAGACGCTGCAAGATCCTTGCATATTCTTCAAGATCAGGCATGGGAGCCAGATCCTCTTCTTCGTCTTCTCCGTGTGGCTCAACATAGTTGATTTCCACTGGAGCAATGACAGGTGCTGGGTTAACAGCATCTTCTTGTGCAGCCTCTTGGTCTTCTTCATCATCAGACCAGGATCCTTGTGGTTGCAAGGGGTTATACCAGATTACTGGCATAAGGTGAGTTTCAGGAACCCATTCTTCATCGGAGAGATATTCTCCTGTTTCAAGAGATTCCTCCCACTCATCGGTGTAGTTGGGCTCGAATCCATCGTCGGTGTCGCTGGACTCGTATCCATCAATGGAGAATCCAACTACCGAGTTGCAAGAGTATGATGCCCCCTGCATGGCTTCTTTTTTGAATTGAGGTGGCATGAAATCACTGAGAGTGAAGTTTCTTACCGCCTTTGAAGTCTCTGGAGGGGACGTTTCTGTTGCCCCGAGTGAAGTGGTAGAGGAGGCCTCTGCCTTTTCATGGACTTCTTGTTTTGGCTGGGTCTTCTCTTGCCGTTTGAGCCTGAGGAGATGTTTCCTAGCCTGCCTTCGCTGTTGAGCTGTCGGCTTTGTTTTTACGATCTCCCAGTTTTCATCTTCCAAGAGATCGGGATGTACCCATATGGGTTGTCCGTCTGGTGTCGGGCAAGGAACCAACACTTCGGACGTTTGAATTCTATTTATCACCTTGAAGGAAGTAGTGATCTTCTTCTTCGGTGACTTTGGTGTTTGTCCATATGACACCATGTTGACGGAGGCAGTCCCATAGTTTTTGTCAAAGGTGATGACTCCGTTTTTCCACATCTCGTTTATCTTCTCTCTCACAACAAAGCATTGATTGAGAGGATGCGAAACCATCTGGTGGTATGGACAGTACCGAGGATCATTGGTTTTGCCAACGTCTCCAGGTCTTTTGGGCTCTGGCAAAATGAGTTTGCCATTTGCTAGGAGAGCCTCAAAGATTTCTTCAACGTCTTCATCAAACGGATATTTCTTTTCTACGCGTTCTTTGAAGGCATCAGAGAGTTCAGGCCTTTTACCTGCAGTTTTGTTTTCAGCTTTCTTTGGCTGCTGAGGAGCTGACTTGGTCTGCACATTGAGAACCTCCTTCTTCTTTGGTTTAGAGGTTGCAACAGCAGTCGGCTCTTTCTTTGATGATTTCTGACTGTTGAGGTCTTTGATCACCGTTTCAGCTTCCATGGAAGCTTCCAGGAGTTCCCCCAGGTTCTTTGATTTATTGCCGATGATCATGGAGCGGATTTTAGCTCTCATGTTGTTTCGGCAGATGTCGACTAGCGACGCTTGTGGCAGTACATCTGAGCATTTGTACGCCATTGCTTTCCACTTGTGAATGAAGTCATAAGTTGACTCATTCTCTCCCTGTTTTAGGCTGCAGAGCTGAGCCATAGTAACAGGATGATCCTCACCTTGGAAGTGGGTCAGGAAGCGTGTCTCCAGCATAGCCCAGTTCTGAATGGAGTTCTCCGGAAGAGTGGAGTACCAATCGAAGGCCGTACCTTTTAGGGTACTTGCAAAGAGGCGAATCTTGAGTGCATCTTGATCCGCGATAGCTCCCGTCAAGATCTTGAAGTGGATGACGTGCTGTCTGGCTGATCCTTTCCCCGTATATGTTTGGAGAGTAGGATGCTTGAATTTTGTGGGGAACGGGACCGAGTCCATCCATAAAGGATATGGTGGCTTGATCCCATGCTCTTTGAGTATATCCTCTTCTTTAGCTTTGGCGAGGATACTGTCTACGTCCTTTTTGGTGAGGGCGCGTGACTCATTTTCTTCTCCATTTCCCTCGTTATTGCTATGATTTGGAGGAGGCTCATTGTTCACCTGATTTTGGACGACAAGGAGAAGGTTTTCCATCAGAGTTTCAATCCTCTGCTGGCCTTGTTCCAACTGCTGGATGCGTGTGAGCGCATCATCTCGAGGTGGATTCTGAGGTGGCGGCTCAGAACTTGTAGCCAAGACGTTCATCCCTCGGGATTCGAACGAAGAAATCGTCCTGGTGACCGAGCTGGGGCTCATTCTTTTTTATGAAGAGCTTGATGAAGGATTACTCTCCCGTCCTTGGCTGGAAGGGGCAGGAGATTCTTCGGGATGTCTTTGTGTCCTGGTGACGCTACGGGTCACCGGACGTCGGACATGGATTTTTGATGCTGACCTTTGGCGTCTTCTGGTTTTTCCAACCATATGGACGGCAGCAACTTGGTCGGGTCTTTCTTTTTCGACCCATTTGTGGGAGACTTGAAGTGTAGGAGGCTGGGTCCTTTGCTTCTCTAGTCTCTTTTGTCGATATGACGCACGGCGGCGTGCTCGACGAGCGATTTGAGCTTTGGTCAGCTCCGGCTGGGCTCTGACGATGAAGGATGTGCTCCCTCGGGCGCAGCAGCCGAGCTTGTCTTCTTTGTGGTTGGGCAAGGACAGGATGCGGACCCGGTCCTTTGCCTGTTGCAGCGAAGCTTTAAACCTTTCGAGTTCGGCCCCTGTAGAGATAAAGGGTCGAACTGAAGGGGTGTAGGCCCTAGCAGGTGCTTGTAGAGGCCTAGTGATGCATGATCTGATTTTGGGCCTGTAGGAACAAGCCGGCTCATGCTGGGTTGACTTGGGAGTCAAGTTGGAGATGGGTCTCTCCTCTTTCATGTAGGCAAGAGGGTAGAACTGGTTCTCCTTGAGTGGGGCCAGGTATGCTGGCTTGGTGGAGGTTTGAGACCTCCTTTGTTTTGGGGAAGGTCTTGGAGACCAAGTCTTGGGATAGACCTGGTCGTTTGTGGGTCAAGGCTTCGCGGGGGTGCCGCGGGCTTCAGGCTTTTGGGCGCTCGCCTTTGGTGTCACGGGAGTGACACGTTGAGAGGCGATCTTCTGCCTTTTGGCAGGCGCAGTTTGTTCTTCGGGAAGTGGGAATGGTCCCAGTGTCCCGAAGACGATGGTCCGGGGAGTCGAGGTCGACCCGAAGTTCAGAGAGTTGCCGAGGGAGTTGACGCTTCGGCAGCTGGCAGGGCGCTTGTAAGTGCGCTCGGTTTGCTTCTGTTGAAGCATGAGTTGGTGCTTGTTCTCATCGAAGATAATGGTTAAGGCTGCCATTGTTAGTTTCGAAAAAAGTTCTGAAACAAGACCACATCCATTAGTAATCACAAGAATATAATGATCATAAATGGAAATTTCTATGGTTGTCTTTTCAAATCGCTCAAGGGATATGACCCAAGCGACATGAAGAAGGCAAAAAGCCATAGATGGTACAATTGTTCTGACAGCAAGTATGGTGAGCCCAGAATGAGCGTTCCAGTGACTGCTAGAAGCAATTGTAAACCTAAATTCGACTTATCGAGAAGCAGGGCTTGCTCGAGATAAGAAGAATATAAGGTAGGAGTTACAAATGTGCCGGTCACAGATACAGTAGACCCTGAAAGGGCGTACCAGTATTGCTATGCACAAATGTTGGAGATCGCATCCATGAGATGGGATTCTTTGTTTTGAAATGTCAGAAATGGATTCGTCAAAGAGAGCAGGTGACATTCCGATTCAAATACGGGCTCAACGATTTCCGCGAGCGCCAGTACTCAGAAGGGAAGAGACCACAATTTCTCGAATCTGAATCCAAAAAGTGACGAGTTTTTGGAGATTTTTTTTTTTTGAAATGATTTTTTTTTTATTTTATTTTTATTTTATTTTTTTTTATTTTTTATTTTTTTTTTAAAATATTTTTTTTTATTTATTTTTTTATTTTATTTTTTTTTTAATATATTTTTTTTTTTTTTTTAAGATTTTTTTTTTTGAAAATCTTTTTTTTTTTTTTTTTTTTAATTTTTTAGGATTTAAAGACGAGAGAGTACACATAGGCCTCCTAACCCGGTCTTATGAAACCTCAATTGATAGAATTGCCCCCAGGTAAGGGTAGGATTACTTAATGAACCCGTTTGGAGGACCCTTGCCTAGAACAGTCAAGCTGTCTCCACACTCTGGACAAGGCTTTTCTTGAATCAATCGTGATCAAAGAACGCAATTGGTTTAACCTTAGTGGTCTATGTCCCCTTTTTTTTATAAAAATCCCAAATAGACTCATCGAAGAGAAACGATGGCCCAAAACCTTAGTCGAACGGGCTCAACATTTCTGCAAGCACCAAAGAACGATAGGATAGGAACAAAGTTTCTCAATTTTGAATCCAAACTAAGAAAACTAAATTTTTTTTATTTTATTTTTTTTTTAATATTTTTTTTTTTTGAAATCTCTAATGAACTCATCGAAGAGAAACGATGGTCCAAAACCTTAGTCGAACGGGCTCAACATTTCTGCAAGCACCAAAGAACGATAGGATAGGATCAAAGTTTCTCAATTTTGAATTCAAACTAAGAAAACTGATTTTTTTTTTATTTTTTTTATTTTTTTTTTTTTTGAAATCTCTAATGAACTCATCGAAGAGAAACGATGGCCCAAAACCTTAGTCGAACGGGCTCAACATTTCTGCAAGCACCAAAGAACGATAGGATAGGATCAAAGTTTCTCAATTTTGAATTCAAACTAAGAAAACTGATTATTTTTTATTTATTTTATTTTTTTTTTTTGAAATCTCTAATGAACTCATCGAAGAGAAACGATGGCCCAAAACCTTAGTCGAACGGGCTCAACATTTCTGCAAGCACCAAAGAACGATAGGATAGGATCAAAGTTTCTCAATTTTGAATTCAAACTAAGAAAACTGATTATTTTTTATTTTTTTTTTTGAAATCTCTAATGAACTCATCGAAGAAAAACGATGGTCCAAAACCTTAGTCGAACGGGCTCAACATTTCTGCAAGCACCAAAGAACGATAGGATAGGATCAAAGTTTCTCAATTTTGAATTCAAACTAAGAAAACTGATTTTTTTTTTTTGAAAAGAGAAAGAATGGAAACAAACTCAAAGAAATAGAAATTTCCCAAAAATCCCATCTCATGTTTTTTTTAGGATGCAAAATCCAACATAGGCTACCAGCTAGAAAGTAGCCAAGGAATCCGGAAAAGAAGTATAAGCATAGAGCAAAAAGTATGATATGCAAATATTTCATTTCCAAGCACCGTGTTCTCAAATGAACGAGTCCCACCGGGTGTGCCAGCTTGATGGAACGCGCTCCGAGGCGCCGTGGGGCGGCTACCGGGGTCGGCGGAACGTGGGAGTCCGTCGGGTCCGGCCCTTTCGCGCCCTGGCGGGCCCTGAAGCGTGCATCAACATTTTTTTTTATGTGGGTGTGCCAGATTTTCTACTTTACTTGGAATTGCAAGTGGTCATCCGGAGATCAACCTTCGCAAGTAAAAAGGAAATCAACTTCTTTCAAGTTTTCCATTGCACAAATATTTAAGAAAAGAGACATTTTCTTGGTTTGCCGTGAAAGGCGATTTTGTTTGGCATTTATAGCCGGTTTTGGCGTTTATAGCCGATTTACAATTCTCATCAATAATGAAAGACAAGAGTTGTGATTTTTGTCTCTTTTAGAAAAATACAAACTACAATGAAAAGCAAGAAAAGGAAGATCTAACTTTTCAGGAGATTGTGGGGGACTCGTTCAGATTGACGGTCGCAAGCCATGTATGGGCTTCGCCATCATCCATGCAGATGAGAACAGAAGATGCTCTTGATTCGCTTGGCTTGGCTATAACCTCAGGTTTTTAGAGGACAAAGACCAAGAGAAGGTCCTATGTCCAATAAAAAGCTAAGTAGACGGGCTGAAAAGCCACGTCTAAGCCATTGGAGGCAGCAGGAGAAGGCAAGGACCTTGGGGGGGGTGCCCCCCAAGGGACTTTTGTCACCTTGTAGTGGTGGCCGGTGCAGAACTTCAGCAGAGTTTTTCTCTCTTTTTCTTTCTCTCAGATCTCTTTCTGATCTTTTTTTCTGATCCTCTGATTTTCTCCTCTTTTTTCTGATCTTTTTTTCCGATCTCCATTTCAATGGAATGCTCTCCTATTTATAGGCCTTTGGTAGCCATTTAGGAGGGTTTATGAGCCTTAATGGCTTTAATGGGAGGAGTTACAAGATTTATTTCTTGATTTTGTAACTCCTTTTTCCTTGAATCTGATTGGCCGATGGAGATTAAGGGCTTTTAATCACCTTAATTACCATAATGGGAGGAGTTTCATGGTTTAAATGCCATGAATCAATTGACTTGTAACTCCCAAATGCTTGCTTCTGATTGGGCCGTCCAAAGAAATGAATTAATGACTGCAATAAAGCTAGTCAATTAACCACATTAATTGGTCGCCGAGCAGTCGAAGAGTCGCGGGCCATGCCGTGTCTTCTGGAATTCTTCTGGCGATGATCATCGATGGATCTACATGCTGATCGACATCGGATGAACATGTAACTTCAGACATTGATAGCTAAGAGTGGGCCGGTGACATCTGTCTTGTCGATTTCACGATCGGTCGGACAGAAAGTGCACTTTCTTGGTCGACCGGTTGGCGATCTTGGAGCGATCAATGATGATTTTATGCTTTTGACGGCGGATCCGAGATGTCGTCGGATATGAGTCAATTTAGAGCACTAAAAATCACATTTTCAGGAAACCACAGGGGCCAAAGTGCGCGAAACGCGAAAAAAGACGGAAAAAACGGGTCACCGGCGGAAAATCCGGTGACCCGGACCTCCATGGTCGCCGGCGACCATGGACCGGCGACCATGGGCCATGGTCGCAGGGGCCTGCGACCCTGGGGGATTTTTCCCCTTCGGAGCCCGTTTTGCGGTCGTTTTGAGGTCTTTTTCGTCGCCGTTTTCTTCTGTATTTTTCTTGACATTTCTTCTCATTTATTGGCTTGATTTCCCTGTAGAAAACTTAATGAGAATCCTTGCATTTTTAGAGTGCAAAGTTTCCAATTTTCCGGGAAAGCCGAAGACTTTGTCGCGTAAAGCTGCTGATTTTCCGCCAGAAGCTGAAACTTGGTCAAACGATGTCGGAATGACCTGAAATTTGAGGTGAAGCCTCCTGAGCAATAAATAAGACCAACCATAGGCTTTTGTTTGAGTTTTGAAGCCGTTTGGGGTCCCGTCGATGCTTCACTTGATTTTGCTGCGGGGAAAATGCCGAGCTTTGATATGTGGCCAAACGATGTCCGATTGACCTGAAATTTGACGGGGAGCCTATTGGAGTCATTTTGAGACGTTCCATGGGCTCTGTCTTGGATGTCATGGTCCCGGGTTGCTCCGCCGCCGGTAGGCTTGATTTTCTCTCGGAGCATCGAAACCTGGTCAAACGTTGTCGGAATGACCTGAAATTCGACGTGCAGCCTTTTGGAAACATGTTGAAGCCACTCATGCACTTGGTTTGATGAGCGAAGGCTTCGGTGGTTCCCGCCGCCGGGAGGCTTGATTTTGCTGCTCGAGCATTGATGGAGGGTCAAACGTTGTCGGTTTGACTTGAAATTTGGCATAGAGCCCTTTTGAGACATGCTGGAGTCATCTGTAGGCTTTGATCGAAGTTTTGACGTCTCCGATGATGTCGCCGCCGGGAGCTCCCGTTTAGCTGTCGGAGAAGTGAAGTTAGGCCAAATGTTGTCGAAATGGCCCGAAACTTCATGTGTACTCTTCTCTTGGCTATCTTGAAGGATCTTGCAGTTTTTGTTTGATTCTGACAAGATTTGAATTTTTGGAGAAATTGCATTGCCTATTTATGGCAGGTTGCGACTTCATGCAGCTTTCTTGATTTGAAGAGGCAAAGTGACATTTTTGGTGTCAACAGTTATGTGCAATAAGAAATAAAACATCATTTATCTCATGAATAGAAAGCATGATTTTATTGATAAATAAATCAATTTATTACATCAACCACTAGATTAAAACCATATAATCTAACAGGGAAGATGCTCCTATGAGGGTTATCTCTCACCTTATATGAGAGATAGAGGTGGGGGCCCTCACATTTAAGTTGTTGGCATTGGATATGGATGTGAAGGCCCCCACCTAATCTCTCATATAAGGTGAGAGATATCTCTCATAGGAGCATCTCCCATCTAACAATTAGTATCAGTATATTTTATATTGAAAGACATGTTCTTTTTTAAGGATCTAAAATGCAAATAAAAACTTTGATATAAATTAGATCTTTTTTGTCTCCTTTTCATATCATTATAGTTATTTATAATTTAATGATTAATAAGTATCATTTACAAAATCGTTTAATACATATACACATGTCACATATCATTAAAACAAACATAGAAAAATGAATCACATGGGTAAATGATGCGAAAATAGTGTTATTAGACAAACGTTGTAAAAGGAAACACATGTGTAAACGTTACATACTTAAAATTTAAATATTCATCATTTACAAGAGTAAATTGTATTTACATATCCCAAGTGTAAAAAACAAACGACCCCTAAGCAATAACGTCCTTTACAACCCCTAAGGTTTGTCTCTCTAAGATGTGTCTAAAGTACACTTGAAGAGATACAATTTAGGCTCAATATAATGCCTCTAAATAGGCGGATACGAAAGTGATAATACAATTCACACATACACTCTATGAATATAAAGATGAAAGCTCAATGTGTATGCAACATGTCCTCAATCAAATATACAATGAAAGCTCTTAAATATATGCCAAAGGCTTTTAAAAGATTAAATAAAAAAAAAGTGTTTGATTGAGGATGAAATGCTAATCACATGTCAAAAAAAAATTAAAAGATATACCTATCTAGTCTAAGCGAGTTGTGAAGTTTCAAAAAGAAAACATGTGATGCATGAAGACTTCAATCAATTTTAAAATGTGACTCATGAATGTATGCTTAAAGCATTTAAAAGTGTAAATCACAAAAAGAGATTTGATTAAAGTAAAATACAAATCACATGTAGTTTAAAAACAACTTTGAAAGGATATGACTATCAATGCAAAGCAAAGTGTGTGAAATTTTAAAATCCAATACATATGATTTGTGAGTTTTGTTGAGTCCAAAACATAAGAGAGATTGAAAGTGATTTTCTTGTAATGGTAAACAACAACCAAAAATCAACCAAGTATATGAATCATGTTACATTTGATTTCAAAGGTGATTACAAAGCATGATTCAATAAGATGTACCAATTTGAGTTGAAGTGAATCAATGTGAAGCATCCAAAATAATAAATCAATTCACTATGATGTCTATGTCAAGGATACAACAAATCATAGTTAACATGCTAAAATAGATTTACCAATAATTTAAACAAAGCATGAAAACATATGATGAGAAAAACAAAGCTTACTAGAATGATTTAACTCATGATTCCAAGCTTTAGCTTCCCTTTAGACCCTCTAGTCTTTCTTAGCTCATTCCCCTTTGTTTGGCCTCAAAACACCTCAAGGAGTCCCTATTTGTTCCTCAATTTTGGCTTTGGAATGAGCTGGTTTATACAGAAAATCCAATGGCTACTTGTCGGTTAACCCCTTTCACAGTTTGGTTAACCGAACTCCCAACGGTCATATACAATGGCTAGTTTGATGTCCAGTCAAAACCATCATTTTGAACTCCGGTTAGGTGTCGGTTAACCGACTTCACAGTTCGGTTAACTAAACTTAAACCAAAGAGTTTGATGAACTCAAAATCTAAAAATTTATGCCATCCAGTTGTTTTCACTGAGAGGTAACCGAAGTATATGTCGGTTAACCGAAAATCCCTAGGGTTTTTTACTTGAAAATAATTTTCTAAGAGGGAGTTTTTTGCCATGGAATTCATGCTTAGCCTCATGTTCAAATCAATCCAAAAAGATATTTTCAAAATACAAACCTATCAATGCCTAAGATGATTTACCTATAAGACCATAGGAATGCTTGATCAAAAATAATTTTTCAATTACTTATGCAACCAAGTTTAAAACTCCAAATCATGTATGAAAAACAAGATTTAACAGTTATAAAATCATGCATGAGAAAATTCACGATTTCAAGATATTAGAAAACAATGAATATTTAAAAATTCAAATGATGCTAAAATGAACATGCATCCATCAAATTGAAAAACATGAAATCCCTAACAGTCTTCCCCTTTGCAATTTGATGGCAACACACACAGCACTTAATTTTCACTCAGCTCCCCCTGAACTGTACAGGCCTTAAAATCTCTTGGATGCTTCTTTAACTTGGCTTGGGCTCTAGGTCTTTTTCTTCACTCTTCTTGATGCTTCGAGCTTGAACACTCTTCCTTTTCAGCTAATTCTCCCTTTTGGCCAAGCATCTTCTTTATCTTCCAAGATTTTTTCTCTTCTATCATCTTTCCACACTAATTTCTGCTCTCCCTTTGACCATGCAATCTCTCCCCCTTTGGCAAGCTATACATTCTTTCTAGTTAGAATAGGGTTGAATAGCCTACGTTTCTTTTCCTAGTTTTGGTTTATTTTCTTGTTTGGAAAGTTGTAATTGTTAATTTTTAGTTATTAGGAATTTTCTTGTAATTTGTTTAGTTTCTTAATTATGTTAGATTTAGCTTCTATTTAGGACAAGCTAAAGTTGAAAGGTTTCTTAAAGAACGTTGCTCCCTATGGATCGACCTAGTCTCACCAGTTATTACTACAACCGTACCCTTGCACTTGGGGATCCGATCAAAGTTCGAAGTGGGATTGTGTATTTGGCACTTCTACTCCCAAATCATATTGGGTCTCACTGGGATCTCCCACCTAACAGGGCTATAAAAGTTCCTCCTACAGTCATTGCTTTGCCAAATAATTGGTGTATTACAATTGCCAAATGTTCGCCATGGATTGTAGGCATTTGTTGCACAAATTCTAGGGGCATCCATCTCAAGTTGTTTCTTTAGATGAGAATAATATTTCTCTTGCCGTGGAAGTGGTTGTGGAACTGGAGCCATGTTTTGTGAATAATTTTATATTTGAGTTGGATTCATTCTTTCTCAAAATGGCTAAATCTCCTTTTGATTTAGACTGAGATCATCGATTTCTTGTCGGAAATGTCCATAGGACACTTTAAAATCGGGCCTTCTTGGCGATTGCTTAAGAAAATCAAAATAGCTTCAACTTCCGCTAAGCACTTCTCATATCAAGAGCTAAGGCACTTGTATGAAGGCTAATTGTTTATGCCCGGTTTGTGGGTTTTTCATTTCCTGGCCGGGATGTGGGCTTATTAATGGGGTATGCCCCATTGAGGGATAACTAAATTTTAGTTATCCCTTTTAGTTATCCCTTTTCCTTTATCTTGTTTTTTTAATGAGAATAGAAAGAATATCTTATCTTTCAAAAAATATATATATATGAACAGAATTCACATGAAGATACTGAATAGACCCAAGTATGAAATTCACAAACAGTGAGTAAATGCACTCTAATAGCATATAATCCTAGATTTTGAGAAATACGTGACATTGACTTTGCTCAAACAGTGAGTCAAGTCCAAGTCCTTGGTTGTTCTCTTTATCTCCACACCCTCCTTCTCAACCACTCCAACACTCCATTTCCTCAACAAATCAGAGAAAAATGGTGGAGAATAAAGGGGGAAATACTTTCCTAGGGCAAAAACGGAGAGAAGATGATATGTGCACACTTCTTCTTCACCAAAAGTAAAAGAAGAATATGTAGGTTCACTTTGAGGGGAACCTTGGCCCTCCAATAACTTAATAAAAAGTTGCTAGAAGATAGGATATCCCTTTTTGATCTATGCCATCTTTAAATACAAGATACATGCACTTATAACTACCACATTTTGACCCACTCCCTATAACTAACACAACGTGCTACAACTCCATCTACCACTCCTACAAATAACTGCACCCACTACTCACACTCATACAAATATGAAAACTAGTCCTACTCATAGGTAAACCAACTAAACCCCCCCATGACCCATTACTTTCCCCATGACTTAAGAACAAACTACCCACACCTCATGGGTAACAAGTATAGGAATGATCATGCTTGTGTAATGCAAGGCCACATCATTCCTTCCCCCTTGGACCAACCTTGTCCTCAAGGCTCAAATCTGGGTAACATTCCTCAAAAGCTCGAGATGGAACCCACATGGTATCTTTAGGATCTTTTCCTTGCCATTGTATGATTACTTCCACCGTCTAGTTTTCTGTTTAACCATCCTGTGGTTGAGAATCTTTTTTGGAGTTAAAGTAAACAAGTCATCACCCTTTTTCTTTAAAATTGGATGCCACAGTAGAACATCACCCTCCAAATGGAAGTAAGCTAATGGAATGTATTCTCCATCCGGGGTTTAATGGAAGTCAAAGAATTGGTGCCCATGACAAACCCAGCTCGTTGGATCTTCCCCTCGATTGAAATGGGAAAAACCAAGCTTAACAATCATGGGTTGATACATACCAAAATGATCTTCGCCGAAGTAGTTATTGCTTCATCCTCCACCATTTTTATATTGGTTGAAAGAGATTTCTCCGCGCTCCAAAGTTTGGCTGGCCAACAAGCTATCAACTTGATGTTTATTGCAGCGAACATCTCCTGCATTTCTTTAAGTTTCAGTTCTTGACTTGCAGCCAAATAGCTCATCTCCATCTCTATTCGTTCAAGTCGTAGTATTGCCATGCCTGGCTCTGATACCAAGTGTTATGTACTCACTTCTTCTTCACCAAAAGTAAAAGGATAATCTATAGGTTCACTTTGAGGGGAACCTTGTGTCACGTCCCCCAAAATGAAACCGAGGGAAACGTGAATAATAATATTAAATTTAAATTTTCTTTCATTTTTTCCACACAAGCTCCCAAAATATGGACCCACAAAATTTCGAAACAAGGTGCGTCATAATAAAATCTTTGCGGAAGCATTAAATCAATTGGTATCTATATCCAAACCACACCAACACATAACCAGCTAAATAGTTAAGGTTTAAGTTTCTGAATAAACTAAACAAAGAACTAAATAAAATTAGGTTCATTATGAAGAATTTGCTACTAAAATGGACTCTATGATGAAAGTCACTCCTTTGCAGACTCAAACGGCTCCGTAACCATCCTCGGCACTCCACTCGGGTTCAACAACTGGCTCAAATGCTTGAAATGTTTGACCCTTCTCCATCTCCTCAGTAGGGTAGGGATCAGTGCCCATGCACCAATAAACATAGTAAACAGCAAATACGAAAGTATAATTTATAAATAAAACACAAGATCAATGTGAGTAATGACAGGTAATGATCATAAGATAATAACACCATAATAATGACGAAAAGGAACGTATAACCTAAATCCAAATCAACACAATAGAGCAATACAATAATCACACATACATAAGCAATGCTACTGTTTTGGGTGGTCAACCCTAATAAATTGAAAAAACACGTTCGAAGGCCGGCGGTCATAAACCGATTCATAATCGTAGGCCGAATAAACCGGTTCGTATTCACATTGATGATCAGCCGTTCACGTACGATCTGCAGTCGTTCACATATGACCCAAATATTCACATTCATAAATAATAGCATAATAGACCCAACTAGTTAATCTCAGACACAAAAACCTAAGTCAAAGCGAAAGGCTAGCTGCACAACAAACCACAATTAAATAACGAAACATAATCCGAACAAATCTCCACATAACCCAATCTAATGACAAGCCACATCACAGTCCATATCCAAACAACATAGCTTATGCAACTAACAGACCAACATCAAACTAAAGTTGCATGCAAACCCAAAAGCCAAAGAACATCCACAAACCAATCCTAAGGTCAAACGCACGGTCCCGAACCTAACAACACCACAAGAACCTCTAGTGCACTAAAGTCAACGCATCCCTTCACAATTTACGGTGCTTAGATCCAATTAAGGATCCATTAGATATAGGTTGAACTCCAATTCACAAGAATCTATTGAGGGTCGTACAAGGTACTGAACCCTACGTTAGTAAGATACCGCGTGCCCAAACGGTACCCACTCAAGTCCAATGATCCTATTAATAAGTTCGAAAATATAAATTCACACCTTAAGGATTAAGGATACCATTTCAAATTAATTAGCAAGTGATAATAATAAATAACAACCTTAGTTTATAATTTTAGAAAACTTAGGATCCCATCTTAGCATATTCCAAAATATAGGTCTTAAGGGCCTAAATAGGTTCATTAAAGTATATAGGTCTTATTCTAGAGTCTAGAAACTTAAGGGAGGTATGGTAATACTTTGATAGCATTAAATACTTGTCACATGGGGGAAAAATCTTCCAATACGTGTTCCAGGTCAATTGTACTTTCCCCCCTCCACACACAACAGTCAACAGTCACTCAACACATAATGCACTTCTGTAGTAGGTAGTTTCACGCCAAGTGCATCAGGCTCCTCTGGAAAGTGGGCCCCACCGATCAAACCTCAAGATCTGCCCCACCAACAAGGTTGCCCAGGCCCCCTCTACTAGATGTAGGGACCCGATCTGCCATTGGCGGCCCACCTGAGCCCCACAGTCCCAAAAATGGAAATGTACCCATTCTTCCTCACTATCGCCAGTCTCCTTTAGGTTACTGGATGGTGGGCCAAATAGGGCCCACCTCACATGGCCCTGCATCTCTACGGTCGCCCGTGGGTCCTCCTCCGGAACCAAGGGTCAGATGTAACATCAGGGAACCACCTGGGTCCCATAGCCCATACTCCCAAACACGGGTATAGTCCACCCAGTTCCAAGTCCAGAACCTGTTTCAAGTTCATCCTTTGCAGGTCTTGGGTGGATTAAGCTACAACAATGCACTCATTGATCCCCTCACAATGATACACAATATGGGAAAATCGATGGGATCATCCCCAAGCTCCGATCCCATCATAAGGCAAAATAGCATAACTGCATTATCATAAGAAAAGAGCATCAAAGGGTTTCTATTGCATCAACACAAATCAACGAAAAACATAAGTATTAAATCTACAAATTATGGTTAGGTACTTGCCTTAGGTTCGCGGTTGAAGGAGATAGGCTAAAATCTAGCAGCTGGATTTTAAGTTGTAAGGTTGCAAAAGCTAAAGAAAGTAGGAAGAGAGAGATAGTTGTGGGAGAAGAAAATAGTATGGTGGTGTTTTATAAATAGAGATAGGGAATAGAAGTTGGAGTCTAACTTAAATTCAAACGAGAATAGAGTTTGGGTTAAAAGAGAACTAGAGTTTTGGTTTGAGAAGAACTATACCTACTAAACTGGGCCTGGGTTAATTATGGGTCAAGTCACCTATCTAACAAGCCTAACTCACCAAACCTAAGCCTAACGTGGTTTCCACTTAGACTAATCACGTATTTAACTAAAATACAATCAATTACATAATAATAATAAAATAAATAATATATATAAAATAATCAAAATGTCACACCTTGGCCCTCCAATAACTTAATAAAATATTGCTAGAAGATAGGATATCCTTTTCATTAATCTATGCCGTCTTTAAATAAAAGATACAAGCACTTATAACTACCACAATGTGACCCACTCCATATAACTAACACAATTTACCACAACTCCATCCGCCAGTCCTATAAATAACTGCGCCCACTACTTACACTCATACAAATATGAAAACTCCTACTCATAGGTAAACCAACTAAGCCCCCATGACCCATTAATTTCTCCATGACTTAAGAACAAACTACCCACACCTCATGGATAACTCTTTATAACTCTCCTACTATCATATGGCCCCCACATAGGAATGATCATGCTTGTGTAATGCAAGGCCACATCAGAAGGGGTTGGATTTGGATTTTAGGCCTAAAACCCCATCTCAAAACCTCCATCAACAACAAACCCTCTAAAAAAACCTCCTCTCCAAAGCTCCATGTCATCACCATAGAGAGAGACACACAAATAGAGTAAAAGGAGGAACGAAGAGAAAAAAAAGAACGAAAACCTCATCGTCATCACCTCATACAAATCCTCTCCTTTATAGATCCACAAGTACTCTCTTCTCTCTTCCCTCTTCTCTCCTATCGTTCAAAGCTATTAAATGACAAACGGTTTTTGTTAAGAGGATTTTTGGTGCAAATAAGACACCGTCTAAGGTATTTTTTTCTTAAGAAATAACGTTTACCACTATTTTTTTTAGAGCATGCACCTCTTATTTCCATATTCTCAAAATTTGTGCTTTTAGTTTTAAGAGCATTTGCTTCTACTTATCTAAAGCGGGTAGAGGGTAGGATCGTGTGCCAAACACTCTTATTTTTCGAATCTCTGCCCACTTTAGACAGTTAAACAAATAGAAGCTGAAAATACTTTGATGAAGGAAATGGCCAGCTCACACAAGAAGCTCTCGAACCCAAGTCCTCCTCTCCTAAGCTTCTTTCCCAGCAAAGAGGATCCAAACTTCAATGAGTCTCTGTCAAAGGCAAGGTGAATAAATGGTCATTAAGGCGACGCGATTTCAATTTTCTTTTTCTCTAACATGCGTGTATGTGTGCGTGTGTATATTTGTAATATTTATATTCACCCCATTTTCTAAATGATACCATTGAAGGAATGTCCATTAGCATCGCGATCACAAAAGATCTGATTTGCATTTCATCCAAACACTGGTCCCGAAATCATTTGATATGTAAAATCAAAATCCAAGGAAATGACCTATCACATTTCCAACATATTTCTACTTTCTGCATTTGCAATCTCGTCTAATGAAATTGCTTCCATTCTCAAATTGATAACAAGGATATTTTTGAGATTTCTTAACCCTACAAATTGTTTATTTTAAAAAAAAAAATTATAACATCTTTGAAGAATATAAGGATTAATATCTATTTCTGAAAATTGGAGTTAATCGACTTTATTTCTCACTAATTCAATTTAATCTCTCTCTCTCTCCCCTGCCTAAAAATAATAGGGTAAATCAAAATGCATGAAAATATTTAAAAATTTTGTTTGATTTTTCGTTCATTTGAGTTTATTGCATCTTTTCTCCTTTTGAATAAATTTTAATCTATAGAATCTAAGAATGATTAATCATATATCTAAAACTTAAAACATCAACTTTTGCCCTTTTTGTTTGCCATTATGTTTTCTTCACTTTCTATATTTGATCTATTACATCTCTGAAATTTATATAAGTTTAAAGAAATAAGGATTTTAATATATCTGAAGTTTGGATTTAATCAACTTTATGAATAATCATGCTGTTAGAAGTCCATTTTCTTAAATTCATTCTTGGTTCTCATTTAAGATTGCTTTTTTTTATATTTTTAATTCTGTGTGTAAGGACCCGTCCCTAAAAGTACCTAGTGGGACCCAATTTGACTAAGTCAACCCTACATTATCCTATTTAATAGGTGATTAATATGAATAGTTAGTAATTCCCACTAATTTAGCCTAGTTTATAGCATTAAGACCCTTGTGAGACTAATAGTGGTTTTCCTAGAACTAACTAGCTAATTAGAAGCCTTAGTTGTAGTCCTATTTATAGATGAGTTTTCCTTAGAAAGTTGTGCAATTACCCTTAGACTGACCAAATTACTCATGGCCTAACCCTAACCCATTAGCCCATTAATTATATGAGGGTACTCTGGTCCTTACAACCACATCTTTTCCCTCCTTTTTGAAAATCCAAATACCTTAAATGACCTTGGCATCCTTTATTATCTACCAAGTAAACATGGGCACTCTTGTCATTATAAATACCCTACCTTTATTACCCTTAGGCCTTTTCATTTGCAACCACTCATTTGAGGATACTTCAGTTATTCAATAAGAATACCTAAACTACCCTAGTCCTTATCCTTTATTTCTATTAGCAACCAAGGACCCTTTAGTCATTCCATTTAAATCTTCCCCAAATACCCCCATCCTTATCCTAAGCTTACACTAGCAAGAGAGGGGAGAATGATAAGCTTACACTAGCAAGAGAGGGCACCTAGGACATTCTCCATTCCACCGATTCCTATAAAAGAGATCAACCATAAGCTTCCCAAACCTTTCATATACTCTCTCCCTCTCATTTCACTATAATTTCCCTCTGGTCTCTCTCTCTCCCTAAGTTAAAGATTAAGGTTTCTCTCTCTAGATCTTAGCCCTCCAATTTTAAGAGGTAAGAACTCCATCAACATCTAGCCATCTACAGTCTAAAGAGCTCACCTCATCTTCTAGACCACTCTCCCCTCTCCAAGTGAAGGTAATCTCCATTTCCCCTTTTTCAATGTCCTTGTAGAATAATCATTTCTCTTAGAATTCCCTTTCTTATGCATTTCTCTCTTTAGGAATGGGTGTAGAAATTGTAGATTCAGCTATTTGGGTGATCTTAGAGCTTTTGGAGTGAAGCCAAGCTATTTGAGGAGGTTCTTCCTAATTAGGCAAGTAGACATGCTTAGATTTCTTAATTAAATTGATTAATATGCTTAGATTGATAATTACTGTCTTTTATAGATGTTTGACTTGATTTCTGTATTTGGATGGTTGATTGGATGATATGATGTGTGGGATTGTTGTTCTAAGCCTTTCTTATGTGTATTTGGCCATTGATGGATGGGAATCCCCCATTTGGAAGATCAATGGCCCATTTGTGATGAGATCATGATGTGGGAGGTGTACTTGAGTATTGGAGATGATTGGCGTAGATCTGAGATGGATTTGATAGAGTTTTGATGGAAAATGGAAGATGTTAGAATCCTAAAAATCAGGGTTTCATATGTACCCGGTTGACCTTGTCACTTAGGATGTCGACCGGGCACACAGGGGACTTCCCCTAGATTAAGAGTAGAAAATCATCTCAGGGTACAGAACCCAGTGTACCTGGTCGACTGGCCACACTGAGAGGACTTTCCCTCAACTGACTCATACCCTTGACTAATATCATCTCATATTAATGATGATAAGGCGATCTTTTTACTTGGTGGTCTGTAGGAATTTCGACGTACGGTTGGTTTGCCGAGGGATTTGATGCCGACATGGATATTGATATTGAGACGTGGTTGAGTACAATAGGTACCTTCGAGGTACTGAGACTGCTGGCACTCGGAACGAGTACGTGTGGATGGATATTGATGTTGATCAAGCACGTAAGACTAATGACTGGGACTTAGCTGCAGCTATGGATATTATTGGTTGAGATAGCACGTAAGACCAATGGATGGGACTTGGCAATGGCTATGGATGAGATGGACTCTTTTGCACTCTCATTCGAAGTGACGGTAGCGATGGGTGGCCATGACCCCCATGTTTGATGTCCATCAACAATTGTTGGGACGACGACGATGGGCTGGGTTTGACCGCCCACGTCCCTTGTACTTCAACTGTGGACGTACCTTTATGTTCTCCTATGTATGTATATTGGATGTATAATTATTATGTATTATGGATGTTGTTGCTTGGTGTCTTTAACTGTTGACATTGATACGGTTGGATTTGGATATGATGGTTATGGACATGGTAAGGTTACTTCCTTAAGTTATTTGTGTTATTGGTGACACTGATGTGCTTGTATGATTTACGTGATATCTTGATTATGATGGCTTCTCTTATCTACCTGATATGCTATATCAAACATCTGTTATATTCCTATCTCGATTATTGTTCATGTATTATACTCCACACCGTTTCTGTTGCACTCTGATATTCTATATTATTATCGAGGTATTAATCACGTAGGTACAACTGGGATCGGGTATGGTCTTCTTCCTATCTATTAATATAATGTATTGCCATCTAAACATGCTTATTTGCCTAGCTCATCAAGCCTGAACCAATTCTTGGTGTTTTCAGTTATCTTCTTCCCCTTTTTTGCTTAGTGGTTGCTTGGCGGTTGATCTGTTGCTACAGGGTTCAGAGAATGATGCGGTTGGTGCATCGAGAGACGTCTATCACATATATCTCTATTCTTTCCTTTTCTTGTAGCTGGCCGTGTTGGCCTCGGATTGTGGTTAGTTAAATTACGAAAAGTACTTTGTAATCTCTTAAAGTGAAATAAAATTATAGGGCATTGCTCATTTACTTGCTCTTATGAGATTCATACTTGCTTACCTTATTGGATTTTCTGCTTCTCTTAGGTACTTTCCCGTAGCGTCTCGAGATTCAAAGCACCCGGATTTTGGGGCGTTACAATGTGATGTCATGGAATACATTGACTAATAATTGTAGTCTTATTGCAAAACTACAATCTAGCTAAATTTTATCTCAGAAAAATCTCCTTGAGGTATTTGTGCACTCCGACTATCTAGTTACAAATCGGTCAAAATGGTCGATTTGATGGTAACATAAAATGGGTCGCAAAAAATTCAAAAAAAAAAAAAAAAAAACTTTAAAAAGGGGTGGGAGGTCCTCTCCCATTGCGTTATTGGGTTTCGGGTGGATTTTCTCCCATAAAACCCCTAAATCTTATATTTAATTTTTTTATTAATAATATCTCAAAGAAAATCTCAATTATATATATTTATTTATTTTCCCGAGCGCTCTATAGGGCCATAGGCTATAGCTCGACCATGATCAATATACTCTTCTTCTGTGGAGGAATGGACCAACATATTCCAATACAATGTGAATCTATCCCACTTCTCCTTTATTTCAAACTTCTTACATTTTGCCAGGACATTCTTATTTATGTGCCATTTGCATAATAAATACGAAGCATTAAGGAATACACTGCCGATGGCTTTCAGGAGTGATAATTCTCTGTCTGTCACATAACATCAGGAAGAGCGTCATCACCAATGATAGAACGTAATACACCCAAAGCCCATGCATAGTTGCCTTCGCGTTCAGCTTCCATGTAAGCGAAGCACACAGAGAAAGTCATATCTGTTGAAGTCACTTTGACAATCTCCAATAAGGGTATGCGATACTGGTTGGTCTTGTAAGTACAATCCATTATTAAGACATGAGGAAATGACCGCAACAAGTGTAAGCTGGTTGGATGCACTCAAACCAAATTAGTGATAATGTCACTGTCTCACGATTCCGATGGCATTTAATATACTTATGCTCTGCTAACTTTCCCATGAGTTGTTGCATCTGTGTCCTCCCATGCCGCTCAACAACTCTATGCTTATGACTTGCATTGTAAATGGTCTTCATTGTGGTTACATTTAGCTCACTTATTTGTTTTAATGTAACCAGAATATCTTTCGGTCGCACCATGCTCTTAGACATATCAACCATTAATTGTGTTTCATCCTTTGTTAATCTCCTTGCAAATGAATGACCCTCTAAATACTCTGCAACAGAATGATTATGTACACCACATGCAACTTCCAACATCTAATCATCAAAATTGTCAAACTTTTTGCCCTTTAATGTAAAAGGGCATCCACATTTCTTCGACCCTATTTGCTTGATCTTCTTCTTAGTAGGCCCCTCATCATTGGTCTTACAATGCTTGTAATGGCCGCTTCTCTCACATTCTAGGACAACTCTAGGTTTTATTCCAAGCCTTGCAACATTTGATACCTATATAACAATGACGAAACCGTTTCTTTTACCCATATCACGAGCCCAGTTGACTAATGCATCTCGGCTGTGAAATATCTAAACACATAACCATTGAATAAGACATTAGTAACACACAATATTTTTTCAAATCATAATTTAATATATATCTTACTTTTTCAGTGGAAAACACATTTGTAAAGCCCATTAAAGAGGCTAACTGAACTTGGCTTTCTTCTGTAGATATTTCCAATGAGAAAGAAGAAACTGGCAATTTCTCAGAACCATTCAAAAAAATATAGCTGAATAAAAATCACATGTTCAACATAGTATAAGCGAACATATCACGAATGTTCGGCTATAAATTTCCAAACATATCCATGACCAGTTTTTAAATTTTGAACATGTTTTATTTGTTCGGCATCATACGGCCGAACAATCTAAAATTGTGCGACTATACTAGGCCGAACAGAATGCGAACACCTACCATAAAGAACTAAAAAAATGATGAAAAAACTCAAATAATCAACCAAACTGACCTTTTCGCTGCTATTATGAATCAAAGGCACGATTTCCTTTTTAATTTCTTTCTCCATTGCAATGTTTGGTTTGAGAGAACTACAAAAAATGGTGTTTGGATTTGATGGGAGCAAGAGGAAGAAAGCTTTTTCCAATAGGAGAGTGGTACAATACTGTAAAGAAAGTGAATGACAGAGGAAATGTGGGAAGAGATGAGTGCTTTGGAGGAAGAAGGAATGGGAGATGAGTGATGTGTGGGAAGACCGAAAGAGAAGGGGAGAGATGAGTTATGTGTGGGAAGAGAAAGTTTATTTTTTCTTTTGGACGGGGAGATGTCCATTTTAGTCATTTCAACTAATAATTTTATTGTAAAAGAACAAAAGCATAATATTTGAGAAGGGAAGTGCAAAAATTATAGTGCCAACAGAAGCCCTCCCTTGATTATTGATACGCCAGTGATAACACCAAACGATAACTCATTATATATATATATATATATATTAAAGCAAACGAGGAGGTGGGTTGTGGAGGGTGCCACCTCAACAACCCAATAATTCTCCTTTCAAATAAATATGGAGAAAAAATATAGAATGCTTTAAGGTTCCATGCCATCACATGCCACAATTTTTTCTCCAAAAAAATCCCTTTATCTATATCATCTATCTCCTAAAGTCTCTCAATCAATATCCCCTAAAATCTCTCTATTTTACTACAGTTATTCTTTCTCTCAACACCATCTATCTACCATCTTCTCAAGATTGTCATCTTTTTATTTTAATATTTGGGGCTCACCTTTCAACAATTCACACTGATAAACTTTTCATTAAAAATATCATTTTCTTTTAGTTTCCAAATAGAGCTCTACTCTATTCAAAGATTGTCACATGTGAACGAAAATCAGACCCGACCTTCTGGTAGACCACCTCATAGATGGGCTTGTGATAAAAATGTTTTGAGGTTGGAGATTTTTTGGTTGAATCTTATAGGCGTCATTTTCTGATCTGATTATACAGACATATGACCCTAGATTTGGCTTACCATAAATTACACTTTCGTGGGCCCACAAGGACTCATAATTAAGAGATATATACATTGATCCAAGGTGGGCCAATTATTATTGGGATCAAATTGCCTGTGGTTTTATAAAGTCTCATAATTTATGGCTTTTTAAGTTAAGATGCTTATACATTTAAAAAAAAAATTTAGAGCTAAAAAATGGTTTGATCAGTTCTAAAATGGTATTAGTGCTACTTCAAAAGGGTAGAGAAGAAATTTGTGCGAAGGGATTGAAATGACCATTGACCTATATGAAAATTAAAAAATGGTGCATCTGTGCAATGAGAGTATTGCACATTTTAATGATTTTCTTTGTTAACAAAATTATGTTGTTTGGTGTGATGTATTTTCTTTGTTTAGAAGAAAAAAATGAATCATTTTTCCTTAATAGAGAGGACTTTAATTTTCTACGAAAATATAAAATTCTATTCTCATAAAGAAATAAAAATCTGTATAAACTAGAATCCTCTTGTTGCACGAACAAATCCAAATGGGGTGTCTTTGTTTTATTGAGCTTTGAATTATCAATGGGCAACAAAAACTTAAATGCATTTCTTATTACTAATATTATATATATTAACAAAATTCGCTTTTCGATATCTTCTTTAGTTTATTATTATTATTATGTTGTTGTTAAATGGATTTTTAGCTTTATCTTTATAATAGTTTATTGTTGATGTTGACTACTTGCATTTGTGATTGAAGATGTGTTGACTATTTTTATATAAATTTGCATGAATATATTCTTATATTGTTATAAGAGGAAGGCTCCCCTGAGCTGCAGCTTAGGGGAAGATTAGCTGGTTCATGCGAGTTGCACGTGTGCCACTAGGGAAAAAATTCAGAAGCCCTGCTATGAACTTTTTCCACTTTTCAGTTTCCCCCTTTCCAAACCTAGTAGGAAGATTAGCCCTTCTCGTGTCTCTCTCAATCTCTCCCAAATCATGCCAACTCTCCCTCCCTTGTCTCTCTCTCGGTCTCTCGTGCAAACTCTTCAACTCTCCCGCTCTCGTCTCTCTCTCCCGGTCGTGGTCTCTGCGCTCAAGCTCTTCGACGGTTGCAGCCCAGTTCTCCTTCTCTCGTCTCTTTCTCCCGGTCGCGCGACAGACGCGCTGTGACTCTCTTTCTCCCGGTGTGATGCCAAGGATGAAAAGACCCTGCCCATGGTTCAATTTCCTTCTCTGACTGGGTCACTGCGATCGAACTGGGCTAATCTAAATCCCTGCACTTTGAATACATTGCAATCAGAGAATTCACGACAGGAATCTCGTATCCAAATCCACTAACTATTACCCAGTGATGCAGAGACCTCCCTCTCATCAAATCTCCCAGCAACCCACAAGCTGTTATTACATTTATTGCTGCTACCATATCCAAATCGATGTTATTAGCTCTCATTTGATGAAACAATTTCAAAGCATCAGAAGAAAATTCTAACCGCACTAGAAACCCCATCATTGTTGTCCAGCTAATAACATCCTTAGAGTCCATTTTTCTAAAAAATTCATTAGTAACCTCTAAATTTTCAAAACTCAAATACATATCAAGAATGGAATTGATAATAAGCAGATTTGAATCATGTCCAGCTTTTACAAGAAACCATGGATAGACTCACAAAGTCTCATTGATTCAATAGCAGTACAACCCCGGACAAAACTCAAAATGGTTACAGCATTTGGTATCAGACCAGACCACCAAACTTTTTTAAACAACAACAGAGCTTCTTCGAAGAGTTCATTATGGACAAAACCAGCAATCATCGCATATATATTAAAAGAAGTCAGACTCGGGTTATCCATTTGGTCAAACAATTTAAACGAGTCATTGATACTTGAACATTTTACATATGTCTCTAACATAGCAGTTCACACAAACGAATCCTTCTCCAAACTAGTTTTGACAATTCGTCCATGGACAGAAGCACCAAGCTTGTGACATGAAAGCCAGTTGCACTAACAAGAACAACAACCAAGGTGAAAGAATTCGACACCAAACCCGAAACCTGCATCTGGGAAAAGAGTTTCAAGGACTCTTTGTGAAACCCATTCTTCACATCTCCATGAATCATCTTCGTGCACAAAACAACATTCTTCCCAGGCATTTCATCTAATAGTTTCTCTGCATTTGCAATCCTTCTTGATTGGCAGTAGACATTCAAGAGTTCAGAGGGGGAGAGAGTATGCCCTTGGAAGTCGGATTTTAGAAGGGGAGAATTTGTTATCTGGGGGTGTTCATGTTGGGGAATTTGGGAAGGAGAGTAATAAATGAGGTGTGGGAGGAGACAAGATAATGCGGATTTTGGTTGGAGGAGAGTGTGAGATTTGAAAGCAACAGAGAAAGTTGTTAGAAAATCAAAACATGGGGTAGGGTTGCTTGTCATGCAGCCGGGAGAGAGAGGGAGAACTGGGTTGTAATTGTTGGAGAGCTCGAGCACTAAGGTCACGATTGGGAGAGAGAGGGAGAGAAGAGAGAGAGAGTTGCAACATTTGCACGAGAGACCAAGAGAGAGGCAAGGGAGGGAGAGTTGGCGCAATTTGGGAGTAACCGAGAGAAACGAGAAGGGCTGATCTTCCAATTAGGTTTGAAAAGGGGGAAAACTGAGAAGTAAAAAAAGTGCATAGCGGGCTTCTGAATTTTTTCCCTGGGCCACATGTGCAACTCGCACGAATCAACTGATCTTCCCCTAAGCTGCAGCTCAAGGGAGCCTTCCTCTTGTTATAATTAATTTTTATATCTCATAAATTCAAAATATAATATCTTAATTTTTGCGTCGGACCAAGCAAGGACTTTGTTGGTGGTTATACAGTCATTACAAAGGACAACTTATATTATATGTCCATTTTTGTATCATCGCTCTTTCATCAGTACCTTAGGGTGCATTTGGCATCGTGCCATTTGGATGTTCCCATGTTCCCACGAGATATGGGTATAGAAAACATGTTTGGTATGTGTAAATGATTGTTCCGAATTTTGTTCTCATGGGAAGGAATCTCAAAATCTTAACCCGCCAACATAAGAAAGTTGGAACAAAAAAACTTTGTTTTTTTTAAGAAACAACTTGCTGGCATAATTGTTTCTTTCTTATCTCTTGCGTTTTAAATAATATCATTTGAAGATCCTAAATCCTCTTACTTATCCTAAATGTAGGCCCCCACGTTCACAATCCCAAATGAGGTGGCCCCACTTTATAATTCCTAGAGTTGGGTCACATGGTCACAATTACAAAAGGTGGGCCCCGATTATAATTCTTTAATGGTGGGACCACATTATAAATCGTTTATAAAGGTAGGCATCATGTTATAATTTCTCTTGGCGGGTCCTGTGTCCACAATCACATTTTAATTGTGGCCCCATATTCGGATTTCTAAATGTAGGTACCACATTGTAACTTTTTAAAGGTGGGTCCCGTGTTCAAAATTAACAAAAAGTATGGCCCCACATTTTAATTATGGCCCCATGTTCGGATTTCTAAATGTAGGTACCACTTTGCAATTTTTTAAAAGTGGGTCCCGTGTTCACAATTAACAAAAAGTATGGCCCCACATTATAATTCCTATGAAGGTGGTTCTGCATTGTAAATTTTATAAATTTGCTATCCCATTTTTTAATTTTTAAAGGTGGGCACCACATTCTAATTTCTAAAGGTGGGCCCTGTGTCTACAATTACAAAAAATGTGGCTCCACTTTGTAATTCATAAAGGTGGGTCCTGAGTCACATGGTCATGTTTACAAAAGGTGGACCCACATTATAAATCCTATGCATGTAAGCCCATATTCTAATTTCTAAAGGTGGATCCCACATTGACATTTACAATAAGTTGGCCCACATTATAATTCCTATAAAGGTGGGCCCACATTATAAATCTAATGGATATGAGTTCTGTGTTCTAATTTTTAAAGGTGGGTACCACGTTGGAACTTTTACAGGTGGGTCTCATATATGATAATAATAGTATTACAAACAATAAAAGTGGGGTCCCACATTGTAAATCCTATGTTTGCTACTTGGATACCAAACAAGTTTCGTACGGCATATTTTTAGTAGAGTAATTTCATATAATATTTTCAAATAAGTTGCGTAGAGCATAGACTCGGCACAATCTGATCTCAGCACAACCTAATCCAAGCACAAAATTGGGAACAAGAGAACAATACCAACCAGGCCCAATATTCTTCTAAACGAATGCCCTCGCGAGAACAAATCGAAATCGACAGAAATAATCACCAGATCGAGATCGAGAGAGAGAGAGAGAGAGAGATGAGGAGATCAAGTGGATCGGGAGAGTGGCTGGAGCAAGCTCTCTTGGAGCTGTGCAGTAAGCTGGAGACGGGTTTGGGTTTGGATTTAGATGGAGATGTCATCTCAGGCCTCGTCTCCTACTGCGAGATGGCTTCTCCGCTCGATGCGCAGGAATATCTCAATGTAATCTTTCTTCTCTAATCTCATCTTCCTTTTACTTTACTTTCTTTTCAAACTATGTTCCATCAAGTCTCCCCTTCTGCTTCATTTGTTTTTTTGTCCTTTCTTCATTCATAGCTTGCTTTTCATTCTATTTTTCAAAAGCCCTCTCTTTTGATTCTTGTTAGATGGATAGATATGAATAGGAAGAGAAATTGTTGAGTGTTGAAAGTCCCTTTTGATTTTTCCTTTTTTTTTTTTTTTTGAGAAAGCAGAAATGAATGTTGGAATGGAATTCTGGGTTGGAGAAAGAAATTTAGGGTAGGGTCTTAATCTGGTGTTAGTGAAGTCGAATTTGATTCCAAGTATTTTGGTAGAATGTATGGTGTAATTTGGGTTTTCCAATATCTCCAAATTCTCGCTTTATTTTGGTTTTATATTCATTTATTAACATTACGGTGACTATTAATTAGGTCTGAAGAACCAACCCACAAAGGAGTGAGAGATAGAATTTATGTTCTCTCATAAATGTTGAATTTGAAATGTATTATGAAACATATCAGAATGGGAATCTGAACACGATGTCAAGATTTAGGTCTGGTTTTGGCAAGTCTACTTTTGTTTGTTTGTTTGACTTGAAACTGATTGAAACAGATGTTTAAGTGCTCTAGGCTGTTTTGGAAAACTTATGGTGGATGTTTGATTTAATCAACTTGTAAGAACTTTTGCCTCTTTTTGAAAAAATAATAAAAAGCAGCCTTTTAAAATGGACATGAATGTCTAAAGCAATCATTCACCTTTTTATTTTATTTTATAATTTTGCACATATAATTTCTACAATATCACATCTGTGCTTGTACTACTTTATTTCAAATCTGCCCCATACAACTCTTACCATATGACAACTTTGCATGTATGACTATTTACTGAATTACAAATTTGATTTTTCTAATTGATATAGACACGCCAAAGAGTCCATTTGTTAGCAGGTCCAATTGAAACAGCGTATGATGCCAAGATGCGGACATGGATACGGACATTGATACGGGGATCAGGGATATGACTCATCACTTTTGAAAATTTAGGACACAGATATGGATACGGGTGTCCTAATTTTTTCTTAGATCAGTTTAGAATTAATGCATTGTTTTCATCCATTTCTAGCATTTTCTATGGTGAGAAGTAAAAATATTCGAAGAATTATATGAAATAAAAGACTTTATAAGTAGGATATGTTAAATTTGTTCCCTAAAAGTATTGGTGTAGTATCAGGTACCAATACAAGTGTCGTATCGGTCCGATACGGATACGTTGGGCTTGTACAAGTATTCGGGTATCATAGGAAATAACTCTATTTTAAATAGATCTATATGAATCAGCTCTGTTTCAATCTCGATAGGTTATGGGACATCCAAAGGGCTGGGTAGAGAGCTGAGGAAATGAAAGGGTTGTGAGAGTGTGTCAGTAAGGGATCATAGTTGTTGAAGTCTGAGGTTTTGAAAACATTCGTATCTTATAGTATGAAGAGCAATGCTTTTTAGTATGATGTGAAAGAGTGGAATCAATTAATTCAGGGCTGTGGTGATTTTGAGAAGACCTAACATCCCCTATTTTTGGGTATTCCTCTGCCTGATGAAACTCATGAACAGATATTGATGGGTGATGCATTTGCCATGAATTTCCATTATGGAGATTAGATTCATGGACATAGGTTATTGATATTAGATTCATGGACATAGGTTCTAGGACCTTACCTTTGATTTATTTGGGTTCAGATTTTTGGGATTCCATGACATGTGTGGACAACAAACATTTCATGATATTTGGAAGATGTCTAGGATGGTAGTGGAGATTAATTAAAGTTTCTATGGACAGGGGAAAGTAAACTAGGTTTGGGTTACAATTTCTTGTGATAAACCTAATGATTGCCATGGAAATTGAAGCCTGAGTTGGAAAGGATCCTTTCTGACAGCGTAGTGGAGCTTGAATGAGATCTGGCCTACTTCTACGTGTTTTCAACAGACGTGGAGGATAGTACAGATCGGCAAATGAAAATAGGCAGTGGTGGGCGCGGAACTGATACAATGATATTGTTGGGTTTTCAACATCCTTCAAAGGCTCTACGGGTTGTTGTTGGCAGCCAAATATGGATGGGGATGCTGAAGTGATATTTGACAAAGCTAAGGTGAAACCAGTCCCTTAGGATTGGTGGTGTTTATCCAAATCCTCACGCCTCTCACCATGATTTTTGAGATCCTTTGCTGGAAATGTTGCAAATATCTAATTGACAATAGTAAGGATGCGGCCGAAACAAACTTTCACAGGGGGACTATAGCTGCCCCTGTTTTAAATGGCAGTGAAAGGAGTCGACAATATATGTGGATATACAAAGATGCCATTATTGAAAAATTTTTGTGGCATGGCCCTGGACCCTCGATCCCAAAGGACTTTAACCCATTTGATCGTCCTCGTGTGAAGAACTTACTCCTTAGTATCAATAATTTGAATTGGCTTCTCAACATATGTGGTGTTCGGTTGAACTTGAATCTCATCATAGTTGATGATGTGCGTAGGATCCGCCACATACTTTCGAAGCATCGATACATGAAATACATTATGGATACCGGAGAGTTGCGATGGAAGATCTAGACGATACGCCACGTCTCCAGTTCTGCTCTTTATCTTGAAAGGTCCGATATATCTTGGTGAAAGCTTTCCTTTTTCCCCAAATCGGATTGTACCTTTCATTGGATAAGTCTTCAGAAATACCCAATCATCAATGGCAAACTCCAAATCACGCTGACGATTGTCAGCATAACTCTTCTGCCTTGACCGGGCTACTCTTAATCTGTCTTGTGACTTCTCCAATGAAAGGTACAATCCAATTTGGGTAGAAATGGAAGGCGTAACTCATTAAAAGGAGAATGTCTCGTAATAATCTCCAAATCAAATTTAAATTTATTAAATTTCATACATTTTGGTTTTTCTATGCTAAAAAAATCAATGAAACTCATTTTCTTGCTAAATAAAATAAAAGCTAAGGTAGGAACTAATTTTCTTATATTTCTAAATTTATGGAGATAATGTAGGAAGATAAGAGATTAATAGGGAGGTTTAAAAACCTTTGAGATAACTTAGGACCTTGCAAATTGATCTTAATTAAAGGAAAACTATAAACAGATCTAAATTATCGAGTGTTCCATTTATAGATAATCGTTAAGAGATTTTGGACTCTAGATTAGTGTCAAGTGAATGAGATATTTTTGCTAAAATTGAGAATGTCATTCAAAAGTAAAATATAGAGATTTGCAATATTAGAAAACCGTGTATTAAATAATCACAAATTTAATATTTGAATTTGAATCCATGTATTTATTAGATAGACGATTGCAAAATTTGACTCCAGTTTTACAATCACTTGCAAAATTGGAATCCAATTTCGTCATATGTAAAAAACTTGGAAAGTTTAATGAGTAGGCCTATTACATTTTCATATATTTTCTAGTTTTTCTTAATCTAGTTGTGCCTCATGTTTTCATCTATATTTTCTAATAGAAACCAAAAATATCCAAAAATCAATTTGAAAATCAAAGCATTTTTATTAAGCTTTACAAAGGAGTGAGATTTGCTTTAAAATATTGGGTATTTTCATTTGGAATAATATTTGAAACAATGAAAACTATCAGTAGCGCCGTTGTTAATTATTGAACTATGAGAATATTCCAAACTCCATAAATCATCAAAATCATGTATGAAATTGGAATTTCACATTTTTCAAAATCTTAGTCTTCCTTTCAAGGCCTCCAAATATAACCAAATGAAAAATAGAAGAATAAAATATAATCTGCCCTTGTAGGAATAAAAAAGGCATTAAACTCAAAACTAATGTATCGTAGAAACCAAATTTTCATATATTTCTATTTTTTCTTAATCTAGTTGTGCCTATCATGTTTTCATCTATATTTTCTAATGGAAACAAAAAGTATCCAAAAATCAATTTGAAAATAAAAGCATTTTTATTAGGCCTTACAAAGGAGTGAGATTTGCTTTAAAATATTGGATATTTTCTTTCAGAATAATATTTGATACAATGAAAACTATTAGTAGCGCCATTGTTAATTATTTAACTATGAGAATATTCCAAACTCCATAAATCATCAAAATCATGTATGAATTTGGAATTTCACATTTTTCAAAACCTTAGTCTTTTGCTTTCAAGGCCTCCAATTATAACCAAATGAAAAACAAAAGAATAAAATTTAATCTGCCCTTTTAGGAATAAGAAAAGCATTAAACTCACAACTAATTTATCGTAGAAACCAAATATTCATCCATCCGATCGAACTCAACAATACGAATCTAACATCATGATTCTATTATCTTTCATCATAAAAAGAGAAAAAAAATGAACTTAATAAAAAAAGTGACAGAAAAATCAAAAATAAAAACCAAGATCAAACACCTCGATAAGAATCGAAGATCATGAGTTTTCTCTAATTTCACCATAAAAAATAAATACGAAAAAGCTGAGATTCAGTAAACCCAATGGATATTAAAAAATTATAGAAAATTAAAAAGATCTCTCAAGCTCTAATATAAAGAAATAAAGATCATGACTACAAATGATACTTAAAAAATAAGATAAGGAGAAAGGAGAAAAAGTAGAGAAACTATCAAATAACAAAAGACAAAAGAATGTAACTACAAATTACTTTGCATTCATACTTTGAGATGCCAGCTTTCTCCACAAGAATATTATTTATTTATTTTTTTTGAATGGTTACTTTCATTGAAAAAGAGCAAAACAGTACAAGAGATAAGTACTGATAGCAAACGACAGGAAGCAGGAAACACAAAAACCAACAACAAAAAAAAAAAACAAACTAAGCCCCGTGTTAAAGAAGGCCAACTCTTTCCAGTGATACGTTATTTGTTGTAAGGAATATCCTCTAAGGGCACGTTTGGTAATAAAATCTGCGGGGAAAAGATTTTCTCTTTCCACTGTTATACGCCATATCCAAGTTTGGCTGCTGCAAATCATCGCCGATTTTTTGCGTCTAAAATCTGCGATTGATATGATTTTGGGATCCGATCTCCCCCAATCGGATATGCAAATCCTGTGTACAAAAGGGGTGGGTTTAAAAGCCAAAATCCCACCCCCACTGCCTACCGTCTTAACCTCTCCCATGACCTCACATGTTGCTATGGTAGATTGGATGTTTGGAGAGATACAGGGGTAAAAATGAAAAGATAAGATGAAAATTCTTAAGATTTCTTAAAATTTAATATTAGGATTCCGGTTTGAAATGATTTTAAGCTACGTAAGTGATAAACAACACATTTTATAGCACTTCAAAATTCACAAGTTGAAAAAAATCCAGAAAGGAGAAGACCTATAAGTATAGACACCCTGAAAAAAGACATATTGCCGTTACTATTAAAACATGAATTGATGAAATCCTCGGTGTCTCCACACTTACAACCAAACGTGGAATGCAAGGAATCATTAGCTATGCAAATCCTTGGCAAGAATTTTACTTCTCCCTTGAGAGAGAGGAATCCTAAATCATGCAGATTCCTCTCCGGTTACCAAACGTGCCCTAAAAGACGGGTTGATGGACACCCAAAGAGCTTCTCCACCAAAATGCTTTCACTAGAGGCAATCCCTTCAAAACATCTTGAATTCCTTTCTTTCTAGATTGTCCAATCACCGCCAGAAAAGATAACCTCCACCACATTTCCTCTAAAATCCCCAATAGGGTTTTTCCAAGCCTGAAAGAGCTCGATAAGAGATTTAGGGAGGGCCCAACTGCAATCAAACAAACCCACCATTGACATCCAAGATAGACTGAGCTGTTTTGCAATTCAACAAAAGGTGGTTCACAGATTCCTCATCTCTCAAGCACATAGGGCAGCAATTAACACAAGTCATCCCTCTCCTCAAGAGATCCCTGTTCCTGAGGGCCAACCACTCGAAAACTAGCACCCTTGGGAGAGCCTTCAACTTCCAAATGCTGCTCACGGCACTCCTCTTCCTCAGAATATTAAGGATTGTCCTCAAGAAAGAAGACACTGAAAAGGATCAATTCTTTGAGGCTTCCCACACCCTAACATCTTCCCCTCTATCTTGAGTTTATAGATGGAAGCCCAGTCTACCAAATGAAACTGCTTTTGAGCACCAGTTCCATTCCATAGGAAATCTTTTTGTAGTCTTTCTAGTCTTTTTATAATTGATGCCGGGCACTTAAAGATGGAGAAGTAATAAACTCGCAGATTGGACATAACCGACTTGATGAGGGTGACCTGTCCTCCGATAGACAAGTAATTAGCTTTCCATGTCGACAACTTCCTCTCAACCCTTTCCACAACCGTGTTCCACCTGCCCTGAGCACAACGGCATCCCTAAATACAAAGCTGGCAGCTTTCCAACCTTACACCCCATTATTTCTGAACACTTAAGTGTCATTCTCACAATTGCAAGATACAAAGATGAACGAGAGTTCTTGGAAAACTGTTTGTATTGTTGTGTCTTCTCTTGGAGAACGACCACCAATATATAGAAATATACATGCCTTAATCAAGGGCCTTACATAGGAAACTAGGTAATTACATTAATCACTAATCTAAGTTAGGAAAGCAATCAATTACTAAAATATGTATAACTATCTCAACATTTGACCAAATCAAATCCATGTTAGATGTAGCTTGCTGGACTGGATTGACTGATGGGCCTTGGGCCCCTTCATGGGTCGTGGGCCAAACTTAACACCCCCCCTCAAATTGATGCGGGAGAATCAACGAGCATCAATTTGCCAACCAAGAATTGATGGCATGGTCGGGGAAGACCTTTAGTAAGAATATCTGCAATTTGAAGTTCAGTGGAGACATGCGGAAGGCTGATGACATCACGTTTAAGTTCATCGCGGATGAAGTGACAATCAACCTCTATGTGTTTGGTGCGTTCATGAAAAATCGGATTTTCAGTAATCCGAATTGTACTTGTATTATCGGCATAGAGGGGGGTAGCTCCTTCTGCAGGAAATCCAATGTCAGAGAGCAGACCTCGGAGCCAAAGAATTTCGGAGCACGCAGCAGACATAGCTCGGTACTCAGCCTCAGTAGAAGATTTGGAAACTTTGTCACGTTTCTTGCATTTCCAGGAAATCAGATTATCACCTAAAAACATGCACCTTCCTGTCGTCGATCTGCGAGTATCTGGACAAGTAGCCCAATCAGCATCTGAATAAGCTTTTTGAGAGAGAGAGGATTGTTGGATGGAAAAAAACTTGTGAGTCGGTGTGCGAATAAGGTACCGAATGATGCGGCGAACAACAGTCATAGGAAGATGACGAGGAGCAGTCATGAACTGACTCATTAGATTGACCGCAAATGAGATATCAGGACGGGTAATCGTGAGGTAGATCAAGCTACCCACTAACTGGCGATATGCGGTAGGATCTGGAAGAAGGTCACGCTCCTCTTTACTGAGTTTGACATTCAGTTCGATTGGCGTATCGACTGGAGCGGAATCAGCAAGGCCAGCCAAGTCAATGAGGTCAATCGTGTATTTGTGCTGATTGAGAACTATACCAGTAGGTGGTTGATGAACTTCAAGACCGAGGAAATAGTGTAAGGGGCCGAGATCCTTCATTTGAAATGCCTGATGAAGAGAAGCTTGAAGTTCATGAATCATTTGTGCATTGGGACCAGTAATGACAATGTCATCAACGTAGACCAGTAGAACAGTAATCCCAGACGGAGCATGATGTAAGAACATAGAAGGATCATATTGGCTTGGATGAAAACCCAAGCGGAAAAGAGCATCTTGAAATTAATTTCAAACCATGCGTGAGGAGCTTGCTTCAGACCATAGAGAGCGACGGAGCTTAGCAACCATGCCTGTCCCAGATGAGGACTCTGGAGGCAGACGCATATAAACGTCTTCTTTGAGATCACAATGAAGAAACGCATTTTTGACATCCATTTGATAGAGAGGCCAGGACTGAGATGCAGCAACATCAAGGATTATGCGTACGGTGGTCATCTTGGCGACGGGAGCAAACGTTTCATCATAATCAATGCCATATTCATGCCGATTTCCGAGAGCAACAAGGCGCGCCTTATATCGATCTAGAGTTCCATCTGGTTTTAACTTGAGAGAAAAGATCCACTTGCAGCCAATAGGTTTGACACCCACAGGAGGGGACAATATCCCATGTATGATTTTTCTCTAAAGCTTCCAATTCATCTTGCATAGCCTGGTTCCAACATTTGTCTTGCACAGCCTGAGAATAGGATTGGGGGATGGAAGAAGAGGACAAAGTGGCCATTAAGGAATTATGGGAGAACCCATAGTGGTCAGGTGGTACAGAAATGCGAGTGGAGCGACGCAATGTAAGAAGTCCAGAAGGACCAACTGCCAGAGGTGGACCGGATGCTGGAGGAAGATCAGGAGGGGAATCCCTGGGAGGTGCGTCTGTATTCCGTCTGTGGTACACAAAGTTAGGATTAAAACGAACAACTGATGTGCTGTCAGAAAAACCAGGTAAAGACACTATAGAGGAGTCAGGAGGTTCAAGGTGTTGTTGAAAAAAATACTGTTAAAAAAACCGACATTCCTAAAGGTCCGTAAGCGACGAATGTGAGGATCGTAGCAAAGGTACACTTTCTGGAAGGGCGCATAACCTAAAAACACACACTTAGCTGATTGTGCAGTTAGTTTGGTTCACTCAGAAGGAGGCCAGTGCACAAAGCAAACGGAGCCGAAAACATGAAGATCATCATAAGATGGAGATGTTTGGTACAATCGGTAATATGGGCTCTGATTTTGAAGAGAGGCAAAAGGCAGACAATTTATAAGATGAGCTGCCGTAGCCAGTGCCTCAACCCAAAAACGGGTAGGAATCGATGATTCAAGAAGTAGGGAACGAGTGACATCAAGCAGATGCCTATTTTTCCGTTCAGCAACTCCATTCTGCTGTGGAGTATAGGGACAAGTTCGCTGAGAAATAATGTCTTTGTTTTGTAAAACTTTTGAAAATTAGAGGACACATATTCCCCGCCCGAATCTGATCGCAAGATTTTGATGCAGGTGGAAAATTGATTCTCAACATAAGCTAAAATAATTTTAAAAACAATGAACATTAGATTTGGAATGCAGAAAATAAATCCATGTGAAATGACTGAAATCATCAATAAAAGTTACAAAATATTTGTAGTGAGCATGAGAAAGAGCTGGAGCAATTCCCCATACATCGCTATGAACTAAATCAAAACACCTAGTGCTGTGTGAAGTGGAAATAGGAAAAGGAAGAGTTTTGCTCTTTCCCATTTTAAAAGTAGCACAATCAAAAGGCACACAAGAAGATAAGCCAATAGATTTATTTAATAAACCAGAATTTAACATAAGGGACAAAGCCTTGGAATTAGGGTGTCCGAGTCTTTTATGCCACAATTGGCAGTTATCTCTAATAGAAAAACAAAACACATCATTGGCAGTGCTAGTCCTTGGAATTTTAGAAAAATGCAGCGGAAACAAGCGTCCACACTTAGGTCCCCTCGCGATCTCCTTCCCGGACATCTGGTCCTGCACAACACAACCAGAAGAAGAAAAATATATGTTACAATTATTTTCAACAAGTTGCCTGACTGACAATAGATTAGAAGTTAAATTGGGACAAAGGAAGACATTTTTCAATGGGATGGGACCAGAGATGTCTCCAAGGGTAGTAATGGGAGCAGTACCTCCGTTAGCAGTTTGTATTTGAAGATTGCCATTGTATTTTTTCACATTGGAGAGAGGGTTCCGGGAATATGTCATATGATTAGATGCCCCGGAATCAAGAAACCAAGTAGAAGATTGAGGCGAGGTACCTGAGAGACCTAAGGCAGAGATGGCATTGACAATCATTGGCTGAACCAATTCAGGAGTCAGAGAAGATGAGGACCCAGGCTGTGAGGGTGCAGATGTAGGAGCAGGCATATCTGAAGAAGCAACATAAGCATGCGGAGTCGGAGACTGAGTCTGATACAGCGGAGCCTGATACTGTGGAGCTTGATATTGTGGAGTCTGACGTTGTGGGCGGCGGCGACATTCAGAGATGATATGTCCTGACTTTTTACAGTGACTATATACTTTCTGTTTGCATTGAGATGCAAGATGCCCAAAGTTTTGACAACTGTAGCATTGTGTTTTGCTCAAGTCTCGAGATGGAGGCTAAGAAGCTTTATTGGCTGAAAACGCGTCGGAATAAGTCTCGGTCTTTTGTTGAGCCAGATGGGCTGAGGTCGAAATGCGCTGCTCCTCGCGCAAGAGTTCATTCAGGCAGACATCCAAGGAAGGTAAAGGCGTCCGATTCATTAGGGCAGATCGAACACTTTCATATTCATTCCATAATTTCATCAAAAATTGATCACACTGACTAGAGGCCTGAAGATCGCGAATTACGATTAGAACGTCGGCAGCCACATCTGCATACTTAATACTATCGTATTCCGACCATAGGGTTCGGAATCCTGAATAGTAGTCTTGGATTGACAAGTTCCCTTGTGCATATTCAGCAATCGCACATTCAAGATGAAATTGACGTGCTGAGTTATCTTGATGGTACACTTGCTTCAGATACCCCCACATGTCTTTAGAAGTGGGGTAAGTTTTAAGGTTCATTATCAGATGTGGCTCCACTGAACCCAGTATCCATGTTCTTATTTTTGCATCTTTAGTAAGCCAAGTGGATATCTTCTTCTCATCTTTCGTGGGTTTAGGATCAGATCCAGAAATATAGCCCCACAATTCCTTAGCTTCAAGGTATATCTGGAACTGAAACGACCAAGCGGGGTAATTTTTTCCCGTGAATCGGATTAAGGTAACCTCAGATTTTTCCATCTTTAATTAAGATTGGCCAAAAAAACTGAGTGAAACAGCGAAAAAGGCAGTAGAAAATCCAGCAACAGAGAAGAGATGAAGTGTGCAGTAGCCAAGATCCAACCAACCAGTGAAGAGAAAACAACACAGAACAGTAAAAAAAACAGGCTAAAACACCCCAGACGACCTGAATATTTGTTGCTTATCCTCTACGTGGGCCCCACTGGTGGATCTGAACAATGATCAGATCACTGATCTGAGGAAACACAATAGTCTGGCTTCTATTGGAAAAAGAACGATCCAATTCCACCCCAGATCCAAGATTCTGGACGGTCTAGATGAAAGCAATATTAAAAATCTGGAAAATCTCTAGAATGTGTAAATCACCAACCTGGAAGTGCTGAAAAAATCTGAAAAAATCTCCAATATTCCTAGAAAATCCAGGTGACTATGACTAGATAGATCTCTGATGGTGGTTTGATGATCAAAGGTGCGCCACCATGAAGATGATAATGCCGCAGTGTCTGAACTCCTTGAAACAGATCTTTGATCTGTCAATCTTCACAAGAGAGATTAATTTATCTCTATCCTTAATGCCTTAATGCTATATAAGATCACAAGGCAAGATTTTCTTGAACATAGCTCTGATATCATGTCATTCTCACAATTGCAAGATACAAAGATGAACGAGAGTTCTTGGAAAACTGTTTGTATTGTCGTGTCTTCTCTTGGAGAACGACCACCAATATATAGAAATATACATGCCTTAATCAAGGGCCTTACATAGGAAACTAGGTAATTACATTAATCACTAAATCTAAGTTAGGAAAGCAATCAATTACTAAAATATGTACAGCTATCTCAACATTTGACCAAATCAAATCCACGTTAGATGTAGCTTGCTGGACTGGATTGACTGATGGGCCTTGGGCCCCTTCATGGGTCGAGGGCCAAACTTAACATTAAGTGGTAGCGGTTGCTCCGTTCTTAGCCCGATCACCTCACTCCTGAAGAAGTTGACTCTCAGGCCTGAAACCGCTTCAAAACATAGGATAGTGGCTTTGACATTTTTAACCTGATCTTCTTCAGCTCCACAGAATAAGTGAATTATCAGCAAATTGTAAGTGGCTGATAGCTGGGTATTTCTAGCCACTTTGAAACCTTTAAATAAACTTGCACTGACTGCTTTTGTAACCATCCTACCCAATGCTTCTGCCACTATTAGGAAGATGAAAGGAGAAAGAGGATCCCCTTGTCTTAGCCCCCGTTCTGCCGAAAAGTATCCTTTTGGAGTACCATTCACCAAAATCGAGAACCAAGCTGATGAGACACTCCCGGATCCACATCCTCCACTTTTCCCCAAACCCCATTCTTCTTAACATGTATTGAAGAAACTTCCAATCCACCCTATTATAAGCCTTCTCCAAGTCTAGCTTGCAAATAATCCCCAGAAGCCTCTCCTTGAGCCTAGAATGAACACACTTATTGGCCACCAGGATATCATCTAAGATTTGCCTTCCCTTAACAAAAGCCCCTTGCTCGATGGATAATCTTCAGCATAACCTTTTGGATTTTCCCTACTAGGACTTTGGATAGGATTTTGTAGAGGTTACCAAGAAGATTGATGGGCCTGTAGTCCTTGATGCCAAGGTCTCCTACCTTCTTCGGGATTAGTGCGATAAAAGAGGCCCCCATACCTTTGTACAACTTACCCCACTGGTAGAATTCCTCCATAAAATCCATAATATCCTTCTTTAACATATTCCAGAATCGTTGGAAGAAGGATAATGGAAACCCGTTAGGGCTTGGGGCTCGAAGACCGCTTGACGGACTTCCTCCTCAAACTTCCTCTCAAGCCATTGAGCCTTCTGCTCTCCAATGACATCAAAGGCTAGATTACCAAGAGACGGTCTCTCCCAGCCCTCTCAGCATAAATAGAACAAAAGTATTCCTTAATGTGAGAGATGATCTCCTCTTTCTTCTCCAACCTTTTCTCCCCATCCATTATACTTGAAATCCTGTTTGCCCTTCTTCTTGAAGATGCCATTCCATGGAAGAACATAGTGTTTTTATCCCCTTCTTTTAACCAATTGCACCTCGATCTTTGTCTCCACCTTATCTCCTCCACTCTAAGCTTTCTGTGGAACTCTTCTTTGAAATCTAGCCTTCTCTTTTCTTCTTCCAGGGTCAGCCGATCACTCTCCTTCTTCCTATCTAGAGCTTGAATTTCTGCTAGGATCTCTGATTTTTGGAACCTCCATCCCCAAAGTGCTCCTTAGCCCACTCCTTCATTCTGACTTTCAGCAGCTTCAATTTTATAGCCAACCTTTATCCTACCCAACCTTCCACTCTGATCTCCTCCCACCACTTTTGAGTCAAGCTAGGAAATTGATGATTATTATTGGCTTCATTTTGATCTTCTTCTATGAAGAATAGAAGTGAATAATAGTACTTATGATCATTAGTCTAAAATAATGATTCTCTCCAATTTCACCATAAAAAGGCAATTCTCATGCTCACCATAAAAAATATTTTGCCTTGATACTTGGAGCTAAGATGTCAACTTTCTCCACAAGAATACTGTGGGCTTCATTCTCATGTTCTTCCATGAAGACTTCCTGTAAATAAAAGTCACAATCCTTAGGCTTAGCTAATAATAATGAATAAATATATTACCAAAAGCCATTAGCAATATTGAAAAACGAGTAAACTCAACCGCCTAATAATTATCACTCTAAACGGCAAAACCCACATCTTGAATTTAAGTCAAAAAATGAAAAAGCATAATAATCACAAAAAAATGTACAATACTAAAATATAAATAAAACAAACTGATGGAATTTTGTTGCGCTAACTGAAACTTACTTATTCATAACTAATATCTTAAGGTTATACTAATTGTCGTATGAAGTTGTGCCATTAAAAAAAAGAAGCTTTGCTTAACCCCATGGGACATTGCAGTAGAGGCTATGCAAAATTATTCTAGGGACAATTGCACCATTTTCACTGATATTTGTTAAAGACAATATCTCAAATTCCCGGATCTCTGAAATTACTAAGTTCCTGTTGTAGATCCCTTTTGCTTGAACCAATAACAACATAAGAGAATGATCAAGAAGACTCCAAATAAATTCAAAGAAAGCTTTGAACGTAAAAGATAACAAAAGAAAATATAGTCAAACACAAGGATCTCAGTCCATGTTTCACAAACACATTCAAAATCACACCCAAACACATGGATATAAGTTCTAAGATTCAAGAAACATAGATCTTCACTACAAAATGAGAAACTAAAAAAAATGAAAATCAGATCATAAATATTTATTTTTTATGATGTGGGAATCTTTGAGGTTTTTGACCCAACAACCGAGCAGCACCCTGCTAATCCCATACAAAGACACACCGTGCAAATTTAGGGTGGTTTCAAACATAAGATGTGGGGAGCAAACCCACGCCTCATGCCACTCCTCCAACAGTAAGGTGGGTGATCATAAAGATACAAAATAGAACATCTTACAAATGGAAAAAAGAATTTCTAAATCCAATCATAAAAAGCGAACCAGCACAAAATAAAAAATTTATAATAGTAAGCACCAGAGCAAAAACGAAATTAAGCTTTCTAACTTATTGTAGAAATTCTACTTTAAAAAAGTACTGAATTAAAAAAATAATGGGAGAAATATGAGAGTACCTTTTGAATTATAAAAATTGGCATTTGAAATTACTGCATACTCTTGATGAAGTTCTGTGTAGAAAATGGAGCAAGGGAAAAACTCTACATGCCGAATTAGCTTCTTGATGAAGTTCTACTGCATACTCTTAATGAAGTTCTATTTAACTTCTTGACGCCCTAATTAAATTGTAGGAGATGTCCTATTTAACTTCTTGATGCCCTAAATAAATTGTAGGAGATGTCCTTGTCATCAATGGTCAATGGAAAACCCAGACTCTCCTGGTTGATCCTCGACTGTTGAAGTTGAGAAATAGAAGAAGAAAGAGAAAAGATAGGAAAGCAGTAATGGGAGAGAATTTAGGATCATTCATTCAATGTTAATAGGGATAGCTATAAGATAAGGTAATTTGGGATAATCGAAATTAGAAAGATAAGTCAGCAAGAGGTAGAGAGAAGGAAATCCAAACTTGTAGGATAAAAAGAGAGACGTAGTCTTCTTCCCAATTGGGTCCACCATAAGGTGGATTTTCGAATAATTTAAAAGTCAAAATTACCGAGATCATGTAATGAGAATCGGTCAAGATAACTTCTTAACCTACTATTAAACTTCTTAATCAATTGCAATCAATAACTTGGCTGGATAGAGTTATTGAGTAAGGTGGAGTTCTTGTATCATCCGGACTTTTTAATCTCCTAACCATAATAGATATATTAATATTTTGAAGTCACCTAAAGAAGGTTAACAAAAGTGGACTCTCGACCTAGATTCCAAGCAAACTTATAATTTCTCTCTAATCAAAATTGAAATTGAAATTGGAGTTCCAATTTCCCAATTGAAATCTAAATTGAGCTCCAATTTCACAATCAATTTTGAAATCGGTCTCCAATTTCAAAATCAAATCCTATCCCTATAATATATAATAATAGTTAAATTCTAGTCCTTGAATTAGGCCAAAATACACATCTACAAATTTTCTTGTATGTAGTTCATGACATGTCAAAATGCACAAGGTGGGGTCCGCACGAGTGTTAGTGATTCTAAATCCATTGGGCAGAATCCAACATAAAGCCCGACTCATTTGCTTAGTCAAACTGTAATATACTGTACAGATACTACATACTATCTTAGGATATAACTGACCAGACAATAACAAAATTGTAGCCTAAATCAAAGTTTGTACATTAATATATATGGATATCAATCGATCCTTGGGAGATCATCCCATTGCAATCCATTTTGCCTACAATGCTGGTTCCTTTGACATGGTAACAGAGCACTATTGAAAGATAGAAGTTGTAGCTCTTCTAGTTGAAGGATTTCCTTCGATTAGTGCTTGAAGAAGAGACTGTTTTCTCATCACAGATCCGTCACAGCAACAGCAGATCTATGTCTGATCAAGAGTGGCCCACCATTGATGATCCTGGATCCTTCTACAACTTTGAAGTTTTGATCGCAGGATTTGTAGATGTTTTTGGTGATTTTCTGGGGATTTTTCATCATCATCTGAGGTAGGTTTTCTCTCCTTCATTTGTCGACTTTGGGCATTTTTTCTCATAATAGTTTAATCAAGACTGTCCAGATTTGTGGATTTATCTCCAATACACTCCAAGTTTGGACTGCTGGTAGTAACTTGGATCACTCACAAACTGATATGTTCCGATATGTGATTGGACTGATTAGTGGGGCCCATAAATAGATCCCGCCAGAAATTCAAGTTCGTCTGCTGTGTTTTTTGCACAGTTTCTGTCAATGCACACAGTAGTGTGCATTCTATTGCATTTGGGGCATTTTCTGTCCATCCTTAGGCCCATCTAGTTTGAAAACAGATACTTTCTGTGCCTTACATATTGATCAGAGGATTTGTTGCTGTGTGATTGGTTTTGTTCATCAATCTGCTGGTTCATATGAATCTTTGTTACAAATGGAGAAATCTGAAATCAACTTAATCAAGTTTAATGGTAAAAATTATCCATCTTAGGCCTTTCAATTTGAACTTTACCTAGAGGGTAAAGAATTATGGGGCCGTATCTCTGGAACTGATCCTAAACCAACAGAAGATGAGAAGAAAATTGTGTCCTGGAACACAAAAGATGCTAACATTAAAACTTGGATTCTTGGGTCCATGGAACCACAATTTTTCATGAATTTGAAACCATACAAAACTGCCAAAGATATATGGGACTATATGAAAAAGGTGTATTATTAGGAGAATTCTGCCCGACAGTATCAGTTGGAATTTGAAATTGCAAATTATATGCAAGGAACTTCCTCCATTCAGGAACATTATTCTGGTTTCCAGAATTTATGGACAGAATTAGACGAAATCAAATATGCAAATATCTCTGCACAGGCTCTTCCCGAATTACAAACAATACTAGCGACTAGTCATTGGGATCAATTTCTCATGAAATTAAGGCCTCAGTATGAATCGGTCAGATCTTATCTCATGAGTAAGGTACCTTCTCCATCACTAGATGAGTGTCTCAATGATTTACTGCGAGAGGAACAGAGACAATTGACTCCATTTGGTGTGCTCGCCACTCATGGTGCAATTGATGTTGCCTATAGTGTACCCACTCAATCTAAACCACCGAACTCACCAGTAAATGTTGCTTATGCTACCAAGGGAAAACAACCCAGCAGAGATCAGTAAAGTGCAGTGCTACAAGTGTAGAATTTCGGCCATTATGCAAATCAGTGCAAGCAGAGGATCTGCAATTATTGCAAAGCATCTGGACATTCGATCAACGAATGCCGTAAACGTCCTCAGAATAGAAATCTAAAACTTCTCCACAATTAAACCATATGATGGAAGGATTCAGGTCCATGCTGCTAATGGTACAACAATACCAATTACCTCTGTTGGTGATATTTCTCATTCTCTGCCCTTACACGATGTTTTTTGTTCACCAAATCTTTCTACCAATTTAATCTCCATCGGTCAATTGGTTGATGGTAACTGCAATGTTTCTTTTTCCTCTGGTTGTGTGGTGCAGGATCAGGATTCTAGAAGGTGATAGCGAAGGGGCCTAAGTGTGGGCGTTTGTTTCCTCTTTACATTGCAACACTGAATCCATATATGTCTTTGTTTGCTTCAACAGTTTTCTCTAAGAACAATGTGCAGTTGTGGCACAATAGATTAGGCCATCCCAATTCCGAAGTTTTGTTATTTTGTTAAATTTTGGTCACATTAATAAAATGAAGTTTTTATCATCAGATGTTGCTCTTGATTGCACCACTTGTAAGCTGGGAAAGAGTAAAAGTTTGCCTTTTCCATTACATGCTTCTTTTGCTACCAAATGTTTTGATTTAGTACATAGTGATGTTTGGGGTGTTGCACCAATTGTTTCTCATTCACTGTATAAGTATTTTGTGACTTTCATTGATGATTTAGCCGTTTTACATGGGTTTGTTTTCTACATGCCAAACCTGAAGTATTTGATGTGTTTAAAAAATTCTTGAATTATGTTCAAAATCAATTTTCAACATGTATTAAGGTTTTTTGTATAGACTCGCCGGGGGTGGGGGATGGATATGTCCAAGAAATTTCGAGCATTTTTACAAGACAAAGGGATTATATCCCAACGGACTTGTCCCTACGCTCCCCCAACAGAATGGTGTTGCAGAACGGAAAAATCGTCATCTTCTAGACATGACTAGGTGTTTGTTATTAGAATCCTCCATTCCACTTAGATTTTGGCCAGAAGCATTCACCACTGCTACTCATATCATCAACCGTCTTCCTTCTCCAAAACTTCAAAACACATTTCCACATTTCCATCTTTTCAAAACTGAACCACAATACATACATTTACACACTTTTGGCTGTGTTTGTTTTGTTCATCTTCCCACCCATGAACGTTCAAAGTTATCCGCACAATTTGCAAAATGTGCTTTTCTTGGTTATGCTTCCCAACAAAAAGGTTTTATTTGTTATGACACTAGATCCAAGCGTATTCGAATTTCTAGAAATGTTGTTTTCTTTGAGCACTTGTACTTATTTCAGTCTTATCCTGATTCATCTCCAGAAATCACTTTTTCTTAAGTACCATCCTTTGATGATGAATGCCTTCCTTCACCTCTGTGATCTCATCCGGACAAGGTGTATGTTTGTTCACAATGAACAAATGCTACTATTTTGCCTCTTTTATAAGAACTAGCCCCAATTCCTCCTCCAGCACCAGATCCACCTCAACTTGCTATTCGTCATTTTTCTCATATCTCTCAACCACCGGATCGCTACGGTTTTCCTCATTCTTCATATTTAGCTATTTTATCCTCTGTTTCCATTCATACTTCTTATTCACAAGCAGCAAAGCAGGAAATGCTAGAGAAAGGCTATGGAATAAGAACTTATTGCTCTACAGCAGAACCAAACATGGGTTGTTGTTCCATGCCCAGCCTCGGTTAAACCTACTGGGAGTAGATGGGTTTACTCTATCAAATTGAAGGCAGATGGTACTTTGGATAGATACAAGGCAAGGCTTGTGGCCCTTGGCAGCAGACAGGAATATGACATCGACTACAAAGAAACTTTTGCGCTGGTCGCAAAGATGACCACAGTTCGCACCATCCTTGTCATAGCTGCATCCCAATCCTCGGGCCTTTTCCAATTTGATGTAAAAAAAGCCTTTCTTCATGGTGATCTTAAAGAGGAAGTTTACATGCGATTGCCTCAATGTTTCCCAAAACCATTAAAAGGACAAGTTGCTCATTTGAAATGGTCTTTGTATCGGCTAAAACAAGCACCAAGAGCAGGGTTTGCCAAATTCAAGGATGCTTTACTCAAGCTGCAGTTTCAACAGTCCTTATGATCCATCATTATTTTTGCATCAGAAATCAACGGGAATCACCATTCTTCTAGTTTATGTGGATGATATCATAATTACCGGCACAGATATAGCCATGATTCAAGATCTCCAATTTTCTCTGCATCAGTCTTTTCAAATGAAGGATTTGGGCTCTCTGACATATTTTTTGGGATTGGAAGTTCATCAATCTGAGAAGGGGTTGATTCTACATCAACATAAGTATACTATGGATTTAATTGAATCAGCAGGCCTGTCGAACTCCACACCTGTGGATACTCCTCTTGAATTGAATCTTAAACTCCATAGTGACAGTGGTGATCCCCTTCCTGATCCGACATATTATCGACAGCTTGTCGGTAGTCTTACATATTTGACTACTACTCTGCCTGACATCAGTTATGCAGTAAACTTGATGAGTCAGTATATGACCAAGCCCCATCATCTCCATTTAGTAGTTGTTCGACGAATTATTCGTTATCTTCTTGGCACTTCTCACAGAGGCTTGTTTTTTACTTGTTGGCTCTCCAATGACATTGACTGCCTATTCTGATGCTGATTGGGCAGGTTGCCTTGATACTTGTTGGTCTACAACGAGCTTGTGCATGTTCTTAGGTGATGCTCTTATTTCATGGAAAGTGAAAAAGTAGGACAAAGTTTCCAAATCATCAACTGAGGTAGAATGCCAGGCCATGTCTGCCGCAGGCCCGCATAGAAATTATATGGCTTTGTGGTCTCCTTGAGGAACTTGGCTTCTCACAAAAATCTCCCACACCCCTACATGCGGATGACACCAGTGCCATTCAGATTATAGAAAATCCAGTGTTTCATGAGAGAACTAAACACATCGAGGTTGCTTGCTACTTTATCAGGGATGAATATCTAAGCGATGTTATTTCTCTCCCGTTTATCTCCTCCAGCCTCCAAATTACTAATATTTTTACCAAAGCACTTCCTCGACCACGTCATCAGTTCTTGACTCATCGGCATAATTGGAAGGGGGGTGTTAATGATTCTAAATCCATTGGGCCGTATCCAATATAGAGCCCGACTCATTTGCTTAGTCAAAATGTAATATACTGTACAAATACTATATACAATCTTAGGATATAGCTGACTAGACAATAGCGAAATTGTAGCCTAAATCAAAGTTTGTACATTAATATATATGGATATCAATCAATCCTTGGGAGATCATCCCATTGCAATCCATTTTGCCTACAGTGCTGGTTCCTTTGACAATGAGCACACCAAATGGCATATTATCGAATTGTAACTAATTTAAACAACATAGTTACATAGAATTAGATAAACCTGTTTGAGATGATTTGGGCATGTCCAACACAAGCGGGCAATGACTCTGGTAAGGAAAATTTTGGCTATGCAGGTTGATGACCCACCAAGGGAAATGGGTAGGCCAAAGAGGGCATGGATGGAGGTAGTAAAACTATATATGAAGAAGTGCAACTTATCTTGGATTTGATCAGGATAGATTAGAATGGAGAAACATAATTCATTTAGCTGAATTGGGACGAGGCTTTGATGATGATGATGATATTTACACAGAATTGCATATAATCAAGTCATTTTTTTAATTAATAATTTCAAGAGTAAATCTGGGTTCTGGTCCTTACATTATAGGTGTGGCGCCTCTAGCATGATTGTGAGGGTTAAACAAGCAAGGTGAAGACCAAAGCATGAGTTGAAGGCCCTCATTCTGCATAGAATGGGCGTGGTTTGCTTAAGTTTTTCATTAGAACGAGAGTGCATGCAACACAGATGAAAGCACTTGACAACATATGTTACTTGTGGTTTGGCACTTTGGCTACCCTCTAAAGTTGTACCATGTGGCCATTGGGAAGGTCATAGATTTCTTAGTTTTGTAACTTGTACTTCTGTGAAGTAAAAAGCTGTAGGCCGGCCTTCAGCTTAGGGCTTACATGGACATTTTCAGATGCTTGTTGCTCAATCTGATATCTCAATCTGATATCTACTTAATATTTTTGTACTTGTTTTTAATTGGTCCTAACATATGTCTTGCATCCAGTTGAAAGAAGCTTCTTTATGACGCTGTTTGGATTGGATCTTGCTATTTATGACTCTATTTTGCTTTCTTACATGTATTAAGGTCAATGTTCTTTATCACTAGAGAACTGTAGAGTTTGTTAGAAAGTTTTGAAGATTGAGCATGCTATTTTGCATGGTTTGAATTTCAAGTCATGTCACACCTTGTTTGATCAGTACAGACTGATCCCCAAATTTGTAAGTATTGGAATGATTAACATCAAATGGTTCAATTTTCTTTTCTGCAGAATATTATTGGTCAAGAAGCAGGTCAAAGTGTGATTGAGGAATACCTGCAAAGGAGAGGTTACACCGGTCTCAGCAGCAGCACCCCAAATGTGCAGACTTCCAAGTTTCAGGCCTACATGAAACCACCTTCAGATACGGGGCTGAATATCGGAACTAAAAGATCAATAAAAACACCCAAGGAGAGAACGTTTTCCACCAAAAATCAGGATGCCAGAATTCAAATGGAAACCAAGGAGTCCAAAGTTAGTAATGAAGTAAATTCTAGTGTTTCCAAAAAGAAAAAAGCTGGCAAAGTCATTTCAATTGCAGAGGCTGCGAAAGGATCGGTTGTATTTCAGCAGGGGAAACCTTGCTCATGCCAAGCCCGACGCCATAAGCTCATTAGCAACTGTCTATCTTGTGGCAAGATAGTCTGTGAACAGGAAGGTGAAGGGCCATGTAATTTTTGTGGTGCACTTGTGCTGAGGGAAGGTAGTATGTATGCTGGTCTAGATGAAACTGCCATCCCTCTATCTGAAGCTGAGGCAGCAGCTGAAGCGTTTGCTAAGAAGCTCGTAGAGTATGACCGGAATTCTGCAGCTCGTACTTCTGTAATTGATGATCAAAGTGATTATTATGAAATTGAGGGGAACAGCTGGTTATCAACAGAGGTATTCAATTGCTTCTCGCATCCTGTATTAAAGAGTTTTCCTACAAAGGTCCCTACATTTTCACACAAGCTCAGGAAGGCCCCTATATTTTTCATTTTTGTTAAAACCTCCCTTGACTGAGTGTCAAAACTGTACGGAAAGTTACTATAATCTCCTTTTTTTCCTCTCTCAAAATTTTACGGATTTAGCCTTGGGAAAAACTGAGTGTCAAATGATGATTCGGCCAAAACGCTTCCTTTTGGCTTTCATATAGTGGGTACATTTGAGCAAGCCAACCCGTTCACATTGGGACCCTTGTTTGGAACTGGTCCCCTTTCACAATATTTTGGACATTATTCTCCATTGGATTTTATCATAAGAGGTTTACACAATGTAGCAATTAAAAAACTAAGGGTTAGGATCATCTGATCGGGCTTGATATTACATATTTTCCTAACCCACATTCGAGTCTTTTCATCTCCATGCCTCCCTTGGTCATCATGCATCTAGGTGGGCCTTATTTAACTTGAGTTGAGTCAATGAGATTTGCAAAGCCGATACGAAGGGCATTTTTTGTCATTTGTCTATAAAACTATCATTCATTTGTTTCACCATCAGAGCAGGGAGGTTTTAGTTAAAAATCAAAGTATGGGGGCATTTTTGAAGTTGTCTGAAAATACAGTCCTTTTGTAAAATCCTCTAACCTTTAATTGTTTGAGGAAAAATTGATGAGAAGGATGGCCTTTTTTTCCTTGGTTTTTTCTCCTATTTCTTTATTTGGGCACAGGTGGGGGATCTTTTGGTTAGGCCAAAACATGTTGAGAATCACTTATTCCTAAACAGTCATTTGTAAAAGTATTTGCTCTCAAGATTCCATTTTGTAGATGACGTATCCTTCAGGAAAACACGATTATTACTCATCAAGACGGCCATAGATGTACAGGAAAAATGGACCGATAGAAGAAAATTTCCAACAGTTCATATTAAATGTACATGATGCCACTCTGATAGCCAAATAACCTATTTTTGGGCCAGGGCACACTCATGGAAGGGCCTGACTGATAAATGGTCCAGAATCACACACCTATCATTTTTGCACCTCGTTTGTGATCATATTGCAATCTTTCCAGTACATTCTTGGACTTTTTTTTTTTTTTTTTTTTTTTGTGTACTGGAAGGTGAAGGGCCATGCAGTTTTTAAATCTTATAATTTTTCCCGATGGAACTTGTCCTTGTACCTGTTGAAAAGAAAAGAAGAGAAAGCCATCCTTATTATTTGAACTCAGTGGAATCATGTGTGGGTGCACATGGACATATTTATCTATCTGTATATGACATATTTCCTCTAAACATTCTCAAATCCTTCAGTTTTGTCAGTTCCTATGTCTTGGTTATTATTGTTGACTAGGACATGCTTCCGTCAACTATTTTATTGTTTCCATGGGTGCCAAGATGGCATACTAATTCATATGATGCCATTTTGTTTCAGGAGAAGGAACTCTTGAGGAAGAAACAGCAAGAAATTGAAGAAGCTGAATGTGCCCGCCGGAGTAAAGTGGTTGTGACATTCGACCTGGTTGGTCGCAAGGTTGTATTTTGAGCCCTTACTTTAATTGTGTAATGGCTAGGTTTCATTGAAATGTGATCTTGCTGTAATCTACTTGACAGGTTGTCCTTATTTAGGATGCTCAGGTTTGTGTTATGTGCACACACACAACACATACATACATACATACATATATATAATATTGTAACAACTTAGGGTTATGTGAGTTTCATTATAAAAAAAAAAGTTAGATGAGAGCTTGAACCATGTACCTCTTACGATGAGATGCTAAACCAATGCAGCCAAGGTGTTTACATTATGTGTAGATTATCATCATCGAAGCCTTGTCCCAGCTATCTTGGGGTCCGGTACATGAATTCTATTTTGCCATTTCAGTCTATCCAGGCCAAATCCTTTGGCTGGTTGCACTTTTTCAGATCTATCATTACTACTTCCACCCATGGCTTCTTTGGCCTACCTGGAGGGGCCATTGACTTGCATAGAAAAACTTTTCCTCACTGATGCTATTGCTAGTTTGCGTTTTCATTTCCAAATAAATTCAAACGAGTCTCTTAATTTATCACCTATTGGTGTAACCCCAATACTCTTGAATGTGCTCATCTTTGATTCTATCTTTCCTACTTTTACCGCACATCCATTTTAATATTCTCATCTCTGCTACACTTATTTTTTACATGCGTGTTTCTTGATCGGGAAACATTTTGCTCCATAAGTCATAGTTGGTCTAATCAGTCTTGTGAAATTTCTTCTTTGTATCTTGTTGGGATGCACCAATTACAAAGCACTCCAAAAGCAAGTTTCCACCTCAACCATCCAGCCTTATCATGTGTTGGACACCTCCTGATTCTCTCCATCCTTAAAATTAAAGAGCCAAGGTTTCAGAAGGAATCCATTCAATCATGTCATGTTGGCATTGTACATAGCATTAGACTCAAATTTGTGTGCGTGTATATATATGGTCTTAGGGATGAATGGTCCTTGTGCTGCGCAGTCAGCATTTATGTGTGGATGAGATAGTTGGAAGCTTAGAGCATAGTAGTAAAATTTAGTTTATAGTATTTTAATATAATTTAGTAATTAATATTGAATAATTAATATTAAAAATAATCTTGATAAAAAGGGGATTAATGCTCCCATTTTTATGTTTGGATCATGTTGAAAACAAAATTTGCTTGATGGGGTTTTAATACAGGGTCATGTGGCCCCCATATGGACAAAGAAATGAAAAATAAAAGGAAAAGAAAAGAAACTAACTTCATGGAATGTTAAAGCCTCCATCAGAGGAGTACTCTGGAGGTTTCAAGTACCTTGGGGTCATACAAGAACACCAAGTTGCAGTAGTGGCGAGTTTCTTCTCCTTATAGTGCATGCAGCTCTCTCTTCTTGTTTCCTCTTTTTGTTTCTCTCAGGATTTTGACCAATTTCCCAGACCAACTTCCAACCATTTTTGTAACTTGAGAGGGCCTATTTATCAGCTTGGAAGGCTTAGAAATGTCTTAGGCACGTTCCCTCATGATTTCCCCCACTTTCTCCATTAAACAGATAGCTCTAGAAGATGGGGGTCACAGAGCCTGTCTGGAGGGTCGCAGGAACTGACTATTCTGCCTAAGGGGGTTGTGAAAGCCTTTCTGGCGACCCCATGATGTGGAACATAGTGTAAACAACCCTCAGGTGATGGTTAATGGTCTTAAGTGGGTTGGGGAGAAGTGGTCTACGTTGGCAGCATGCGTCAAATTTTTTTTTTTTTTTTTTTTGTGACATATGTCATGCATTTTTGTCATTTTCATGTATCTGATTTGGTCAAATCCAAGCACCTAACATGCCTTTTAATGCAAATAAACATTGGAGAATAATTATAATTATTCTATTGGCATAATGAAATTTTTTAGAATTTACATGAGTTTATTAGTGATTAAATAATAGAAATTCGGAATTAAATATTAAATAAATATTATAAATATTATGGTAGGTGAGACCAACAGAATTAAAACTTCAATCATGATCATTAACCATTAATCAATGGGACTAAATGAATAATAGTGTGTGGGCATTTAGAACCTACTTTAAAACCCATTAGGGGCTTCACGGTTACATGGGGCTGGGGGTGGTACACATTGCACAGTCCTTTATTGCTTTATCTTGCGTAGCATATGTTAGTAAGAAGTAAGTCTTAAGTTATATTAAATTACTAAATGGAGTCCAATGCATATTGAAGTCATTGTTTAGAAACTACTCAACCCACAAATCTATATATTTACATGAACGCATGAATGTTTCAGCCCTGCACACCATTGAACAGCATCTTAGATGAGAGGAGAACCCTAGTTTTAGTAAGAAGTGGGCAGCATATGAACTTAAGAGACCTCATTCTATGAGGAGAGTTAGCAACCTTAGTCCTTTAAAAAATGAACCGGCCCACTTTATATATTGGAACACACTACCATGCACGAGCCACTCTCTCACTCTCACTCATCCCTCATTCTCTCTCTCATCCCCCACATGCCAACCTCTTTTTTTTTTTCTCTTGCCTGAGTGCACTCACGCACGCACTCATACCCAAGTTAGACACACTCTGACTCATCTCCATCGTTCAACAAACACTGCTAGAAGGAAAACAATGTAGGAGGAGAACATAACCATGCATAACAACTAACAAGAAGGAGATTGGCGAATCTGACATATCAAGAGCAAGTAAGCAAACCTGATTAACTGAACATGCACGATTCCCTTTTTGTTTCTGATATGATTCAACTTTAGAAAACCCTAACCTAGGCCTAAACATGGAATCAACATAATATGGTGTAGGATGATGTGTGCTTTTCTTGGTACCTTGAGCTATGGTGCCCAAGTTGCAGGCACTGCTCAAAGAGGAAACCTGAGAAGATAAAATCTCAGATGGGAGATTGCACTGGGATAGTATTTTTTGCAGAAAACTCAATGAATGTCTTTTATGACTATCTTCTTCCATTAAATATACTCTACTAGCCTCCAACAGCTATATTACACGACCGCAACTTTATCCTAAGAAACTGCTCCACATTGCCAAGCAGTTCTAACAACTTACAACGTGCAAAGACTCTTTGCTTATTCAAAACAATTCAGTCCAACAGTTCCTATTATATTGGACTTTCAAAACAGAGGATGACTCAAATAAATAAACGTGACCCACAGTCCCACACATGCATGTACCCTGTTAAGAAACTACTTGCATCATTCCACCCACGTTAAATTAACCTTTTCCACAAGGTTTTTTTTTTTTTTTTTTTTTTTTGAAATAGTAACTCGTATTAAAAGAAAAGGAGCAATACAAAAGAGCTTTACAGTATAAAAGAGCTATACTGAGAAGCGGCCGGGCAGAAGCCCCCAAAAAACAGCCACCTCCCAGAAGGAGGGGAAACAAAAGCAAGGAAAAAGGAAAGGAGAACCAAATCAAGATGAAGTGATTTCCCTCCAATCGTACATAATTGCATTAAAAGGTAAGCCCCAAAAATCTGGGAGATAGGAGACCCACGAGGCAACGCAAAATTTCAATCTAAGGATTAAGTCTTCTTGGGAGGAAGATAACCCTTCAAAGCACCTTCTGTTTCTCTCTTTTCAGATAGTCCAGATGCAAGCCAGGAAAGAGAGGCGCCACATGATCTTTCCTTTGGGGGTGTTAATCGGGGTAGCCCACTGATGGAACAGGTCCGGTAAGGATTGTGGTATGGCCCAACTACAGCTGAACTCCTCCCGGATCACTGACTAAAGCGCTTTCGACAACTTGCAATGGAGCAAAAGATGGTCAACTGATTCCTCGTCTGCTAAGCAGAGGGAGCAAGCATTAACAAGTAGCAAATGTTTGCGGCGAAGGTTATCCATTGTTAAGATTTTTTTCTGAAGGGCAAGCCAAGCAAAAGCAATGACTCTTGGAGGGGCCTTGGTCTTCCATAAACTTGACCAACTTTGAGAAGCGGTTAAATTGGATGATAAGGCGGAGAAGGAAGATACTGAAAAAGAACCATGAGGACAGCCTTCGAGACTGTACTCGGAAGAGTTCTCCACATAAATTGCCCTATGAGGACATGAACAGAAGTGGATTGGGCTAAGTTATGCCCTATGGATGTGACCCTTTGGCCGCATAGTTGACAGAAAATGCAGGAGGTGCTGTAATGGACTTCAACATGCTGCTAAAATGCTTTGCAAGGGACTTATCCTAAGTTGCTTCATATGGGGCATCTGATCCTAGTGTATTATTGGCTTCCAAATTGTCTCTACTTATGTCTCTTGATCCAACAGCCTCTGGTTTTTGCAATGATGAAGATGATTGTTCCACAACTAGTACTTTCAAGGCCTGAAAGCAACTGATGGTAACCGGTATGCAGTCTTAGGAACATCCTCCTTTCTGACTCGCAATTGATGGTAACCGGAACGCAGATCTATCTTCAAAAAGAATTGAGCTCCCTGCAACTGGTCGAATAGCTCATCAATCCTTGGTAATGGGTACTTGTTCTTAACAGTCACCTGATTCAATTGTCTATAGTCTACGCACATCCTCATTGTCCCGTTCTTCTTCTTCACAAATATCACCGGAACTCCCCATGGTGAAACACCGGGCCTGATGAAACCTTTATCCAACATATCTTCTATATGAGTCTACAACTCCTTCAATTCTGCTGGAGCCATCCTGTATGGGGCCTTCGAAATAGGTTCTGTACCTGGATACAATTCTATCATGAAATCCAACTCACAAAGAGGTGGCAAACCAGGAATTTCATCCGGAAACAAATCCGGGAATTCTTGCACCACTGGAATCTCATCAATAGTCTTGGACTCCTTGTCCTCCGCGATAAGTGTGATAAAGCCTTCACAACCGCTTCTTATCAACCGTTCTGCCTTCAATACAGAAATCAACCGAGTGGAGGTGGGCTTTTCAGCTCCAACAAACTCAACACAACGACCAGCACCCTGTAACCTCACTGCCTTGTAAAAACAATCTAACACCGCTCGGTTCGTTGCTAACCAATTCATACCAAGTATTACATCAAACTCCGACATTGGTAAGATTATCAAACTGGCGGTCAATTGAACTTCTCCAATATGAACTCCACATCTAGGGTAGATAACATTACAAGGCACTGATCTACATACAGGGGTGGCTACTATCAAATCATATGGCAGTGTCTCTTTATCGTCCCCCAAGTGAAGTGCAAATGCTGGTGCAACAAATAAGTGTGTGGATCCAGGATCAAATAGAACTTTAGCATCAAATCCACAAATTGAAAGTGTACCTTCAATAATATTGCCGGCAGCCTCTACTTCCTCATGCGTCAGAGCATAAGATCTCCTTGCCTGTTGGGGACGCTGCTGATAATACCGCTGCTGTGGCCTCGGGCCACGAGCCTAAAATCTAGGTGGTGCTGGAGGTCTCTGTTGAAATCGTTGTTGTGGTACAGGAGGACGCTGCTGCGGTGGCTGAGGTGGTCGGACAATCATTTGCTGCTGCTGGGGTCTGGCCTATGTAGGAGGAATTTGTCTCAACGGCTATGTAGGATGTGGTGGCCTGGGCGCTGGAGCTGGGAGTGCTGGTGGTGCCACTCCTGTCTTCCCTGGGCAGAATTGAACCTCATGCCTTGTATCCCTATAGTGATAACATGCCCCAGACTGCTTCCTGCAATCGCAAATATGATGACTACCTCCACAATAAGTGCAAGTGATCCGCTGCGGCAATTGTCTAAGCACTGGCTCGAACCGTAGCCTCTTCGGTGTTGGTTGCTGAAAATGATGGGATGATGAACTTTGTGACTTGGGCTGAGGTATCAATGTTAAGATCCTTTGCTGCTCCAAGGCAATAACAGCTTTCAGGGACTCCTCTGCCCAATATGCTTCCTTTGTTGGAAGTAGGTGGGCCCGTGGATAGATTTTCAAAACTTTTGACCCACTTGACTCAGGGATCAAGTATCCATAAGGTCAAAAAACCAATCCAGGATGCATAACCCTCAATCTCATGATCATGTACAGTAAGTAAAACTATCTAAAAGATAGAACAGAAGCGAACAAGCATCCATTAAAATCTACCACATACAAGGAAGCAGATTATACCTTTGGAGCTCGGTTGTGCTCTAATGGAGAAGTTGATAACTTTCGTTGATGTAGTACTTTTCTACAAACTAAAATCAAAATCTCCACCACGTCTTAGCCTTCCATGCTATGACCCGAATTAGATCTCTCTTCTCAAGAAGATTGGTGGGATCTCCAAGAGAAAACTCTCAAGGAAACTAGAAGAGAACTAGAAGAGGGAAGAGAAAAGACAAAACATGTGCAACTCTTGCACAAAAGGCATGGGCGTGAATCCCTAGGTAGGAATTTTCATTGGACGTCCAAGACCCCCTTATGTCCTCTATATATTGCTAAAAGCAAGCTTCTCTTCTTTGTTATCTAATTGAAATAGAAGTCTTACTTCTCTAACAATTAGTAACTCTCTTCTTTCTAAAATAGAAGTCTCACTTCTATTATAATTAGTAACTTACTATTACCACTATTAGAAGTCTCACTTCTAATAGAAATAGTAACTTTCTATTTCCTTTTAGAGTTCTACTATAATTAGTATTTTTTTAATAACTTGGGCTAGTGTGGGGACCACTAGGGATTCCATAGAAAGCTGGCTCCAACTGGGACACGCGACCCCACATCTCATGTGCAATCCGGGCCCACAGTTAATTGCAAATAATACCACTATATAAATGCAATTGCACTCCAGTCTTAGGAATAAATTACAATGAAGACCCTAAACTTCCCAATTACCACAAGTAGGCCCCTCTATCAATATCCATGGATCAATTGGAATAAATCTGTCTATTCCAATCTTAGTTCCACATCTTATTATCCTTGAGCCCCAATTGATCACTCTGATCATCAGTACCATCCAATTAACTCTTAATCGAGATGGGTGCGCACTTACTAATGACAAATCCATTAATTGGCACAAGGGGATAATAGAGATAGATTCCATCTTGATCATTCAATGTTCTCACAGTCCTACTACCACATACCCAAGACACCGAGGTGTTGACCTACAGTTGGCCTCACTCATTGGTGACTCAAAGCAAATGAATAGATAGAAACTTGAGTTCATCAATGTCTTATGATTGAGAGCCTATTGCTAGGGAATTATGAGAGCAGACCTTATTATTGAGACGGAATTCCATAAGGTGCTTCTCATGGTCCTTCAATACATCCAATGTACCAGCACCATGATCCAGAATCCTCCATTCTGTTGATCGAGACAAATCACACTATCTCATAGTGATCAAAGTGCCGCAACCTTATCAGATGAGATGCCCAGTCTCATCACTGGCTGTGAAGATATTTTAAGTATAAGATTTGTGACATATATCTCCCGTGTGTGGATCTCATCCATACACATATATCACATCTAATATACTAATGGGACCCGGTTCAACTCATGAACCATTATGTCATATGTATTGGTCATGTGCATAAAATAATAAAATAACATTCATCTCGTGAAAGTAAAGCATGATATTATCGATAGATAAAGAAACTAATCAATTTATAACATCAACTGATGGATTGAGTCCATACAATCTAACATCCTTGACCACATCATCATAATTAGTCAACTTGCTACGCTCAACTTACATCTTGATATCTGCCTGCAATCCTCTGATGAACCTGCGAACCCTCTCTGATTCGGGTTGAATCAGCGCCTCTGCAAATCTAGATAGATGGGTGAAGGAAATCTCATACTCCTACACTGGTAAGTCACCCTGCACCAATTGCTCGAAACTCCTCCATCTTCTAGTCCCTGTAATGCTCTGGGATAAACTTCTTCTGGAATTGCTCAGTGAAAGTCTTCTAGGCTACATCTTCCGCGATCGTCTCATAAGGGTTCTTGACGGTCTTCCACCATCTCTCGGCTGTCCCACGGAACATGTGGGCCACTAAATGCACATGCTAAATGCCCGCTCACTGAAATACTTCATCTATTTTCTCCATTTGGACGACCCATTCGTCCTCTACCGTTGGGTACTCTATGCCATGGAACTCTGGTGGAAACCTTTTCCTGAACTTCTCGACCAACTCGTTGAGGTCATACTCCTTTGCGTGTGGCTGGCCCACTTTTTGCACTACCTCAAGCATCTGAGCTTGGAACACAGTCTGACTTTCGTTCTACCTAGTGCTTTGTTCAGCCAAGTCCTTCTGGGACTGAATGAAAGCTGCCATGAATTGATGAAACTGATTCTTAGGGCCATTCTGAGAAGAACTACCCTCTGGAATTGATTCTCAGGGCCATTCTGAGAAGAACTACCCTCTGGTGGTGGCACACTATTGGATCTAGTGGATCTACCAGCCATTGGCCTGTAAAATATTCTAGGTTAGTTCCAATATGCCTTAAGCTAACATCAAAATACTAGAAATAGAACTAAGAGACCAACCTACTAACTAACGGAATCCTCACACGCATCCTATGGTTTCTACAAATTTTACCCTGAGAAACCATCCATTGCTCTGATACCATTCTGCCGCGTCTCCCGAACCCAATTAGAGAATAAACCAGATTCGGGGAGTGAAATTTAGGACTAATTAAAATTTGTCCTTTAGGCCTAAGGTTCGTAAGTCCGCTATGAGGATATTATATTTCAAGCCTCAAGTCATACAATAATTGCGAAATTCATACAACTCCAAGCATATGGAATATCAAACTATGAATAATAAACTTTATTTAATTAAAGTTGCAAAAAGGAATAAACAGAACTAAACAAAGAAGTTAATTTATTACAATGACCATCCCAAAATCCAAGACCATTTAAAAGAAATAATGATGTCAATAATGAAAGGTTCAACGAGATATGACAAATGAATAAACATAATCTAAAAGAAGTCCCAATGAGGCTCTTTAGTGTCGGGTATCATCGGCATGCCACTCTTGCTCCTCCTCTGGCGGTTGGAGATCCTCTGGGATCTCCTCACCTGCATGCTCCTCATAGTATTACCACCTGAGGTGTCTACACACCAAGGAACAGAGTCAATGACATGTTGAGCAATAGCTAAGCAAAGTATAAATGACATGGTGTGCATCAAGTATAGGATAATGACAAGTACATAATCATATGAATACAAGGAAAACGAAGCTAGGCATAAAGCAAGAATAATAACCATCCGAAGCAATAACAAGAATCCTAATATCATCTAACAATAACCACTATCCAAACAATGCAATGCAAGTATCAAGAGGGAGACTCCGAGGATGTGCTAGCCACCTCCCGGGGTATCAGTAACAATGCAAACCAGACTACTGATACCTAAGTCCGGCTCCAAGGAGATCCTAGCTCCCGGTCCTGGGAATAGCAGCACGGTCTTTACCTGCTCCAAGCTATTCAATGCCATGGACGCCATCCTACACCGACTGCCCACCCCGATGTTCAAGTAGCCGGCCCATCGATAAAAACCCAAACTGCAGTTGGCCATGACATGCAAATAATAATGAAGTGGTGTTGACATGAGGAAAACCAAGACAAGCAAGTTTGGCTAGTTCAATGCACAAGACATGATCATAGGGATTATCTCATTTAAGACAATACATGAAAAGTCAACCACATGATAATCCCTTCCATGCTAGCCATTCATGTTTATCAAATACATGACACGTGGTTCCTAAGATACACTCTAAGTCAGGTCCATATCCTAGTTCTACAAGGATTTATGTTTCATAATTAGTTAAGTGTTTTATGCCAAGAGAGTGTACAAGGAATAGTAACAACGTATACAAGTCACAGGTCAAGGAGGAATTGCAATCCAAACTAGGCAAGTGGTGTCATCCCTGTACCCCACATGTTCTAACGAAGTATGTGTGGAAATTGAATCAACGATGTTTTTAGGAAATCCCTTGGTGTACGATCATGTTAAGCATCGATTGATTCAGTTCTATACGCATTTGGTTATACCACGCGTAATACACGAGTACCTAGACAATCCATCGAAGCACACCAAGCCCCTTGCTTTGATTCCAATCCCCATTAATGGTCATGACAGAGTAAGTTCATGGTTTCCAACATCTAAAGCCCAAACCTAGGTTGACAGTCTCATTTCCAAGTAAACATGAGCTGGATCTTTAATCCGGGTATTTACATCACTTCCTGATCTCCAATCGTGATGAAACGAAAACCATTGGATTCTACATCTCGAAGGCTTTCGATTGATATATTACATGTAGAAATCCAGGGGCAGATTAAAAGTTACAAGCCTCCAAAGTTGTCGTGTCCAGCAAACCCATGCCCTCCGATCGATCGGACAGAAGGTCCGATCGATCGGCACTGGGAATCTCCCAGTTAACTGAGACATCCCTCAGTCCGATCGATCGGATTGAGTGCCCGATCGATCGGACTAAATCCGACCTCAGTCAATTGGGACAGTCCCTCTGTCCGATTGATTGCCCAGAGCGACCGATCGATTGGACAGCGGACTTGTAACTCGAAACTGGGTATTATGTCCTCTTCTCCTCCAGCCAATCCATGGCAAACTTGCAGAAAATGAGCCACCATGCTCGCCATTTATCACATACATCATTTTACATTCATTCTATCAAATTAAAACATCAAGCCACCATTTAACAATTAATCCTAACCCAACATTACCATAACCTAATCTAACATATTGATCCCAAATCAGAACATAATCACAACTTGGAATTTGGGTATTCTAACAAGAAATCATTGCAATCAATAGAGAAACATACACACTTGCTAAATTATAAATTGCAAATCTACTAAACCTGAGCCTCCTATATTTTGAAGTTTTGAGTTCACCAGTAATCTCTGCATAGGAGATTATACCAGTGGTATCTACCAGGTGTTTGGCATATTGCTTTGTTTCCTGGTTTGCCTGGAATACGAGGATCCTTTGGTTTCTCATATGTCGCTGAAACAATGGATTGTTTAAACTCTACTCTGGTTGCTAGAGTAAAGGCTCGCCATTGATTGTCTGAGAGCAGGAGCTCTTCTTTGGTAAACTCCTTTCTGAGGTTTTCAATTTGAAATTGTTCCTAATAGTCGCAGTTTCTTAGGAACACCTTGCCCACTAGATTCCTGGGAGAGAATTCTTCTCTGGCAAAACAGGGGGATACATAACTTGGTCTATATCATCTGTAATAGTTGGAACATTTTTCCTTTTCTGGGGGGTTTTGTTCTGGGGTATGGGTGTGTTATCCTATACTATAGCCATATTTACTCGAACTATTGTGTCTTTATTAATTCTGGGAAGAGGTTCTCCTCTGATAAGTGCTTCTAGCTCTTGAAAGTTTTTTGCATTTGGAAAATCCATTTATCTATTTTCTTTGGCTGAGGCAGACCTTTGTAACTGTACAAAGGGTTTTTTTTCTTTTATAAAAGTGGTTGTTCACCATGCTGAGCTCAAAAACTGTGTCTGGCTCTTATCAGTTGATAAGGAGTTGGGAAGAATCTTTCAGTATTGTTATGAAAGTCTTCTTCTTGGTCCGGGTTATCATAGACAATACTTGGTTGTCCAAATTTTAAGGATACTGAGGATCCTTCTTGGTGGACAAAGTCTAAGACATTGTATTTTGGTTTTATGGGGACTACTTTCGGGAAATTCCACGTTTCAGATTATTGGAGTCTAACATCTGGGCAGTAGTGATTCTCTGGAAAGTATAGCCTTCCATGTCTCTGGTGGTTCTTACCAGGATTTCTTCTTTTATCCTTCCTTTTGGCATATTGGATATCAATCCATCCTGAGGGTGATGTGAGAACATAACATAGCTCTGGAATTCTACTGAGATGATACCTTCGGTGATTATGTATCTTTCATAACCATGGGTATTGATTAACAATTTGATGTATTTAGATGCCTCTATTGGTATTACAAAGCCTGGGTTGACTCTAAAATAGGCTACATTTTCTTTGAGATTTAGTTCGCCTATTCCAGCAATACTATCTCTGAAGACAGATTCTTTGGTCCACTAGAACAGTACATATTCTTATTCTAGCATCTGGGCTATTGGAATAAACCATGGGATAGGAACTTGAAACCTTGTTTATTTCTTTGGTTCATCCAGACTTCATCGAATACATCATTTTTTCATATTTATTTTTTACTGTGACCAAATTGGTCCATTTTGTTAATTCATGGACTTTTCCTTTAGGGCATTCTCCTGCCTTGAAAAGGTCTTTGTGTCTTACTGAGGGTAAGGTCTGGTTATTAATAGCCTTTTCTAATATTTGCCATTCATTATTTCCAAAATTTGACCAGTTCATTTGGAGTTTTTCTTCAAGATATTTAGTCTTGAGATTTTTCGAAGTTTTTTATTTGCATCATGTTGACGCTAGCTCTTCCTAATGGGGGATTGGGACGTTTTAATTAGATGTTTAATCCTTTCTTATCTTTTGGTCTTTCTAGACTACCTTTTATTTGTTTAGCAAGTTCTGAGATAGCTTTAGAATTGTCTTCTAATTGCTGGGAAAGGGTATGAGTTCTTTCTGTTTGGACTTTAGCAATCTTTTCTACTTGTCCAACATTGCTGTGTATATTAGCAACTTTGCCTATATAAAGGATTGTAATGCCTCTTATTGGGGGTTGATTAATGAATAAAGAAAATTTCTTCTTGAGATCTTTCCTATGAATGGATCTAGTGTGATGCCACTGGTTGTGAAGCCTAAAACCTTCGGGTGTGTGTGATGCCTTAGCAAATTTATCTTGCTCCTATCCGCTTGCATCAAATTCTATTCCGCATCAACCTTATTTCCCTAATTCATCGAATTGGGGCTGGATTTCATGGAATCCCCCGAATTTAATTGTATACTGAGCATTCTTAGGTTCGGGTCCCTACATTCTCCCCTCCTTGAGGGCTAGTTTTCCGATTTACTATTAAAGTAAAAGTGATGTAACGGATCAAATCAAGAGAGAATAAAATATAAGGGGGTTGTGATGGTATTTTGTCTTTAGTGGATTGGTAGGGAATCTTTTTGACTTTTTGTTTAAAAAGTGTGGTTTTTTTTATTTTATTTTTATTTTTATTTTTTTTTATTTTTATCATTAAGTGTTGAAAAGAGGTTGCTTTTTGCCTTTTTTTTTTTTTAAGGAGGAAAATTTGAAGTTGTATACTTTTGATGTGACACCTTGTCTGAAAAATGGAGGCTTTACATTACTTTTACTAACCTAGTAAATTGCGAAACGGGCCATAAGGAATTTTGTCCAAATTTTTCTTTAGTAATGGTTCATTACATACGGGCATGTGAAAGAACCCAAAACCCTAGATTCTAAGTGATTATGAACCATGACGAAAGAATATGTAAGGGGAGTGGTTCCCCCACTTAGCTATGGGCCACAGGAGGACCCACCATGGCCGACCATGTTTGGCCTTGGCCAAAGATGGTTTGACAATGAAACATGGTGGTCTCAGATTTCTTAGGGTTTTGTGATTTGAGGTTCCTTGATGCAGCTCCACAGAAGACTAGGGCCCGCAGGCCCCCCTGATGGGGTCCACACTCCACATAATCTTTGAATTCAATCAGAGATTCCTATCCTATCTAAATTAGTAATATTAATTAGTTTCCTAATAGGATTGCTTTCTAAATTCTATTTAGAGTAGGATTAAGTAATTTCCTATTATTAGTATTCTGATTAGTTTAGAAATACTGTCTTCTATATATATAGAAGAACCCTCTTGTTATTTCCCATGCTTATTCAATTAATAAAGATTATCATGAGCTTTCTCCATGAGTTCATGGCTGTGAGCGCTGTTTCGTATGGAATCCCTTTGTTGGATTCGATCAACCTCATCTGAGAGGTTGGTCTATTCGATCGAAGGTCCGGGGTTGCGCCAGATTGGTATCAGAGCCCAAATCCGGTCGTCGGGGAAACTATTGTCTTCCCTGGTTCGTCATCTTTATCATCCCTCCACCAAATGCAATCCACCCAACCCTAAAAATCCCACCCCACAGATCTGAACCAAACCATCTCTACCGTGCCCTTCTCCATCTCCTTTCTTTGCAAAAAAAAAAAAAAAAAAAAAAAAAAACCCATAATCCGCAATCAAATCCAAATCCAATCAAACTCCCAATCCCCTGCCTCTCTTCCCACCCTCATCTCGTCTCAACCAAAACCCATTACGAGCCTTCCCCCACCATCCCTTACTTTGAAAACTTCCAATCCGAACCCTCCCACCCATCAAAACCCCAAATTCGAACCCTAGCAGCCCAGACTCCCCATCCGCACTCCCAGTGCACGCCCCTTCGTTGGAAGCCCCAAACCAGAAGATAAAAAAAGGAGAGAGAGAGAGAGTGACAGAGAAGAGAAGGAGATCTGAGTATAAGAAGAATAACTTGCACCGACGACGAGCACACGCCAGCAGCGCCATTGCTCTTCATCTCCACGGCAACTCCATCTTCATCGCGGCACAGCAGCATCGCCTAATCGTTGTCGCGCGAAGAACCTCATTTCTGGCCATCGTCTTCCCACACTCTCCTTTATTTCGTCCAAACAGTAAGCTCTCCCAGCCCTTTTCTTTTATTTTCTCTGCACACAGAAGCCGAGGAGAGAAGATATTTCTTTTATCTCTGTTAACACGTGGGTTGGAAACACTGCACTGGGCCAAAACTTGGGCCTGACCTGCTGTTAGGCCTGACTTGAGTCCAGACCCGACCCAAATTCAAAAAAAAAAAAAAAAAAAAAAAAAAATTCCAGCCATGCCTAGAAGAGGTGACATTCTCAGTCATTGGCTCACGGATAAGGAACGTGATGAACAATTATTCAAATTGGGTTAAGATATGGACGAAGTAATGGATCGTCTATGCACAGTAGAGAATGCACTTATTGAATTGCAAAGTACACAGCTGGTTGCAAAGGAAGGGTCTTCCACTACCGTGACAATCTCAGTCATTGGCTCACGGATAAGGAACGTGATGAACAATTATTCAAACTGGGCCAAGATATGGACGAAGTAATGGATCGTCTACGCACAGTAGAGACTGCACTTATTGAATTGCAAAGTACACAGCTGGTTGCAAAGGAAGGGTCTTCCACTACCGCATAACTAGTCACACCCATCCAAATAGAAAGGCCTGAGCAATGTGAATCCATGTGTGACTTTGTACAGTGTCTCATCGCTGAACGAGACACCAGGGTCCCATGGTTGCACATTGCACTGATGATATCACAAAGAAAGTTAAAATTGATGTGGCTGATTTCTCTGGAGATGCCAGTCTGAAAGTTTTTGTTGATTGGCTTAATTCCCTGAAAGACTATTTTGCTTGGTGTAACATGAATGATGAGCAGCGGATAGCCTTTACGAAAGTTAAACTCAAGGGTCCTACTAGAATCTGGTGGTATGGTGTTGAAAATAATGAACTTGCTTTGGAACAGCCCATTACTAGATGGTTCAACATGAAAGAAAGGCTCAAGAGCAATTTCCTTCCTTCTGATTACATTGACACACTGCACCAAGAGTATCTTACTCCAACAAGGCAATCTATCTGTGGAAGAATATACAAAAAAGTTTCGTGAATATATTGTTCGTTGTAATTTGAAAACAGATGATCGTCTCACTACCACTAGATTTCGGGATGGCTTGCGCAATTATATCAAACAGGAAGTTGCTATCTTTGATTACGCCGGAGTTGATGAGGTATTTTGTAAAGCTTGGAAAGCTTAGCATGAACTCCAGTTGCGGAGACGCAACACTTTTCAAGTCGGGGAGTCTTCCACTAGAAGAGGACCTGAACCTACTTTTAACCGTACTCAAACGCAAGGTTTTCGTCCTCCTCCTGAACCATTCCAACAAGCACCACATAGGCCACATCAAGCCATTCAGCAGAGGCAAGCTTTGCCACAGCAAAATCAGCGGGTGCAGCAGAATCAAAATGATAACCGTGCCCGCGGAAGAATAGATAAGAGAGAAATTATTTGTCATGCCTGCAAACGAAAGGGACATTATGCAGCCGAGTGTCCCCATAGAAATTTATATGCTACTAATGAGCCAGAAGATGATAAACAGTATGATGAGGAAATAGAAGCAGAGCCGTTCAATGTAGAGCCTCAATATGAAACCACAGTAGATCAATTGCAAGATACAGAAGCTGATGACGGTACCCCACTGCTTTTCCTTGATTGTCATCTCCTAGTAGCTGATTCAATGGAAGAAAATGAAGATTGGAATAATGCATCCATTTTCCGGTCACGCGTCAATTGCAAGGGCAAGTCTTGTAACATGATCATTGATGGTGGCAGCGTGATAAATGTTCTCTATCAAGAAGCAGTTTAGAAACTCAAGCTGCCAATTGAGAAGCATCCTAGACCTTATAAAGTTGCATGGGTCAACAATTACTCCATTCCTGTCCGTAAACGTAAACAGTGTGTCGTCCCTTTCAGAGTTGGCAATTATGAAGATACAATTTGTTGTGACGTCATTCCAATGAACGTTACACACATTCTCTTCGGACGACCATGGCTATAGAAACTTAAGGTCATTACAGATTATGAGCACAATACTTACACTTTCAACTGGAAAGGAGGCAAGATTAGGTTACTTCCATTGCCCGCTAAATCTTCCTCATCTACATCTGATACAGCTCCAGCACTTCCTATCTTGACCATATAGAAGTTTGAAGATGAAAGCAAAGAACAGGGCGTCATGTATGCATTGATTGCTAGCCAAGTTCCAGAAGAATCTCCTGCTACATCTGTCCCACAAGAAGTAGAGCCACTTCTGAAGAAATTTGCTGATCTAGTTCTAGATGAGCTGCCTAAGGAGCTACCTCCATTACGTGACATCCAGCATGCCATTGATCTTGTCCCCGGCGCTTCCTTGCCAAATTTGCCTGCATACTGGATGAGTCCTATGGAGCATATAGAATTAAGAAGGCAAGTTGATGATCTTTCACAAGAGGGATATATCAAGGAAAGCCTCAGTCCCTATGGAGTGTAAAGATACAGGTCAGCTTAACCTAACGGGTCAGCCCACGACCCATGAATTGGGTCAGCCCACAAATCAATGTATATTGGGTCAGCCCACCAGTCAACATTGTATGAGTTGTCAATAGATATTAGTTACCTTAACTGTGCCTGTAATCTTGTAATCAGATCTTAATCAGATCCACTAACTTAGGCTATCAATGTTATATATGTACCATCGTCAATACAATGAAATCATCAAATTCTCTTGCAATACTTCTCTCTCTTGTATGCTTCTGGTTACTTCTGTATCATCTCACATGGTATCAGAGCCCATTGATCTGATCCTTCAAGCATAAGAGGAGCCCTGGTCAACTGATAAGAGACGTTCTATTTCTCCCGGCTGTGAGAAACACTACACTACTGTGATCAAAGGTGGCCCACCTATTGATCACCTTGCATTAGCGAAATCTCTCCATTCTGGTCGATCACTTATCCTAGGAATTCTGAACATTTTTTCAAGATTTTCTGATCATCTGAGGTAGGCCATTCCTCCCATCTGCACTTGTTTTCTTTGTGCAAATAGTTTTCATCAAAACCGTTCAAAATTCTGGATTAACAAGCTTTCTTCAAAATACCAGTTAGAGGTGTTTCGGATTTTTGAGACAAAGGTCATTGTGTGATCTGATCCTCCTTTTGATCATCCAGTGGGCCCGAAAGATCAGATCTGTGCTGAAATTCAAGGTCGCCTGGACCCTTTTTTTGGCATTTTTTGATCTGATTTCACACTGTGGCTGCGATCTTCCATCTGATCAACCAGTGGGCCCAATAGCACTGATCTGTGCTCAGATTCAAGGTAACCTGGACCTAATTCCTTGGAGTTTTCAGATCTGGTTATTTTTTGTGGCTGGATTTCAGATCGACTTGGTTTCTGGGGCTGGATTTCCCATCTATATAATCTGTGTGCATCTTGTTCCAATTTATTCTGCGCTTTTGCTTCATATCTGTGCAATTTTGGTTAAGATGTCTTCCGATCGCACCTTGGGGATTAATGTCATACTCGATGGAACAAATTATCCCTATTGGTCCCATCTGATGCAAAATTTCCTCAAAGGACAAAAACTATGGAAATATATTGCTACGCAGATCCCTACACCAGACAGTAAAGATACAACATTTGAGGAATGGGAAGCTTCGGTAGGGAAGATAAACTCTTGGATTGCCAATTCGGTCAATCCATCTATTGGGAACCAATTGGCTAAATTCAATTATCCTAAGGATGCTTGGGATTATTTAGCTAAATTGTATACTCAGTCTAATGCTGCTCGCCAGTATCAATTAGAATGGAAAATCAAAAATGCTGACCAAGGAAATGACTCCATTCATGACTTTTTTGTCAAAATGACTGCTTTATGGGATCAACTGGCTCTAATGGAACCCACTTTTACAACCTCTAATGATGCCCATACCTTTGAAGTCTATCGGCAGCAGACTCGCCTGGTTCAATTACTTATGGCCCTCCGCCCTGACTTTGAACATGTTCGCGGTCTCGTATTACATCGGTCACCACTGCCTTTCGTTGATACGGCTCTCTCGGAACTTCTGGTAGAAGAACAAACTCAGCTTTCTCTTACAAGGAAGAAACATCTGGAGCCCACACATGTACTGTTAGCAGCTGTTAGTACCCCACAGAATGGTCGCTCTTTTCCTCCTGGTACGAATGACTTGCAATTATTGTAAGAAGAAAGGACACTGGAAACGGGACTGCCCAACCAAACCTCAAAGGCCAAACAACAAGAACAAACAATTTGCTCAACAACCCAACCATGGTCCCATGCAATCTTCTTCACATCGATTCTATGCTGCCAATGTCACTGAAGATGATAGTTTTGTGCCACCACAAGTAGATCTTGCCTCTCAGATCCAGTCTATGGTTGATGAGCGCATGCAACAATTGTTTCTGGCTTCCTCCACTGGTTCTGCTTCTCAAATGGCCACTACCCCCTCAGCCTCTGGTTCTGCCATGACCATTTATGGTCCTTCAGGTACACATGATACTACCTGGATTTTTGATTCTGGTGCATCTTATCATATGACAAATGATGTTTCCAAACTTCATAATTGTTATACTCCTGCTAGCTCTCTCACAATCCATACAGCAGATACCTCTCCTTTACCAGTCTCACTTATTGGCTCCGTTTCAAATAAGTTGATCTCTCTCACTAATGTTTTGTGTGTTCCCCACCTATCTATCAACTTAATCTCTGTTAGCCAATTGACTTCTTCTGGATTTCTTGTCTTATTTTCTTCCACTGGCTGTTCTGTGCAGGATCCGTGCACCGGGAGACAGATTGGGACCGGCCTTAGGTCAGGAGGACTTTACTATCTCTGCTCGCTGCATCTTCCTTCATCCAGCATCTCCCCAGCCGCCCTTGTTTCATCTGCATCACCATTTGATCTTTGGCACTCTCGTTTAGGCTATTTATCTTTAAATAAAATGAAGTTTTTAGTTACTAGTGGTGTTTTGGGAAATATTTCTGTATCAGACATTTCTACTTGTTTTGGTTGTCAGTTTGGTAAACAACATGCATTCCCTTATAATAAAAGCACTTCTTTTACTACTGCTCCTTTTGCTTTGGTGCATTCTGATGTCTGGGGACCTGCCTCTCAGCCAACGAAGGGCGGTTCCATTTATTATGTGTTGTTTATTGATGATTTCACAAGATATACATGGTTGTATTTGATGAAAAATCGTTCTGAGTTGTACACTATCTACACTGCTTTCTCCACCATGGTTTCCACTCAATTTGACAAGAGGATTAAAATATTCAGGTCTGACTCCGGAGGAGAATACATGTCCCACAAATTTCGTTCTTACCTGACCAGTCAAGGGACTCTAGCTTAATTATCCTGTCCCGCCACACCACAGCAAAATGGAGTAGCAGAACGGAAACACAGACATATCCTAGAAATACATGTCCCACAAATTTCGTTCTTACCTGACCAGTCAAGGGACTCTAGCTCAGTTATCCTGTCCTGCCACACCACTGCAAAATGGAGTAGCAGAACGGAAACACAGACATATCCTAGAAAGTTCTAGATCCTTGATTTATTCCTCACATGTTCCTTTGCAATTCTGGGGGGAAGCAGTCCTCACTGCAACCTATCTGATTAACAGAACACCATCCACTGTCTTATCTGGCACCTCTCCATATGAAAAATTGTTCTCCTGTAAACCTGACTTGTCTTATCTCAAAGTATTTGGCTGCACCTGTTTTGTTCTGTTAAATGATAATGAGATAACCAAACTTTCCCCCAAATCCACTGTCTGTGTTTTCTTAGGGTATGGCATTGAACAAAAAGGATATCGGCGCTATGATCCATTGACCCCTCTCGTAATGTCACCTTCCTGGAACATATACCTTTCTATATATTACCCATTGCATCCTCTTCTCCTGAGCAACCTCCGATCTATCCCCTTGAACCCTTTTCAGATCTATTTCCCTCCGATACTCCTTCTCCTCCACCCCTGCAGGTATATCATCGTCGGCCCAAACCACCGTCTGCTCACTCAGAATTTGCAGCTCCACATCCTACTTCTGACCATGGGCCTATCTCCTCTGCTCCAGATGTGCAGGATCCTCCTCAACCTCGAAGGTATCCCTTGCGCACCAGAATCCCTCCCTCTCGTTTTGGCTTTGTTTGTACTGATCATTTTTCTCTATCATATAAGTCCTTCCTTGCAGCAATTCATACCTTAGCAGAACCACAATTCTATAAGGAGGCCATTACTCACCAGCACTGGAGATCTACCATAGCAGAAGAACTTGCGGCTCTGCAGAAAACTCAAACATGGGATCTTGTTTCTTTTCCCTCAGGAAAACGGGCTATTGGCTGCAAATGGATATTCAAGATCAAGTCCAAATATGATGGAACTGTTGATCGTTATAAGGCCCGCTTGGTTGCCAAAGGCTACACACAAGAATATGGGGTAGATTATGAGGAGACCTTTGCTCCAGTTGCTAAGATGACAACTGTCCGAACCTTAATCTCCGTTGCCGCTGTTAGACGTTGGCCACTCTACCAGCTTGATGTCAAGAATGCATTTTTGAATGGATTTCTTCAGGAAGAAATATATATGCATCCTCCCCCAGGTGTCACGAGACCTCCTCATTATGTCTGTCATCTCAAACGTGCCTTGTATGGACTCAAACAAGCCCCTCGTGCTTGGTTTGAACGGTTTAGTACCAGCATTATCAGCATTGGTTTTTCTCAGAGTGCTCATGACTCTGCTCTCTTCACTCGCTATTCGCGATATGGATGTGTTTTCTTGTTACTCTACGTCGATGATATGATTATCACTGGCAGTGATGCTCCTGGTATTCTATCCTTGAGCGTTTTCTTCATCAACAGTTTGAGATGAAAGATTTGGGCCATCTTCGGTATTTTCTAGGCATTGAGGTTGCCTACTCTCCTAACGGATATCTTTTATCGCAAACAAAATATTGCAATGAAGTTCTCCAACGAGCTGGACTCACAGATCATAAACCTGTCTCTACTCCAATTGAACATAATCTAAAGCTTCGGACTACTGATGGAGAACTGCTTTCTGATCCAACTCGTTATCGTGAGGTGGTCGGCAGCTTGGTATATCTTACTATCACCTGACCAGATATTGTCTATGCAGTACATGTGGTAAGTCAATTTGTTGCTTAACCCACTCATCTTCATTGGGGTGCTGTCCTGCGCATATTGAGATACTTACAAGGGAGTTCAAACCGCGCCCTCCTTCTTTCCTCCAGTCAGAATCTTACTCTCCATGGTTACTTTGATTCCGACTGGGTAGGAGATGTCAATGATCGGCGATCTACAACCGGTTTTTCCATTTTTCTTGGCTCTTCTCTCATCTCTTGGAAGAGCAAGAAACGGGAAGTTGTCTCCCGATCATCCACTGAAGTTGAATATCGTGCTGTGTCTCACACTACAACTGAAATTATTTGGCTTCGCTGGTTACTTCAAGATTTAGGAGTTCTAGTTCCTAAATCTACCTCTCTCTTTACAGACAGTGAAAGTGCACGGAAACTAGCCACAAATGATGTCTTCCATGAACGATCCAAACATCTTGAAGTTGACTGTCATTTTATTCGTCAACATGTTCGGAGTGGTACTATTAAGCTCATCCAGATTTCATCAGCTACTCAAATTGCAGATTTTTTCACCAAAAGCCACTCCACTTCTCGGTTTTCGGAGCTAGTTTCCAAGCTTTCGATGGTCACATTCTCCCATCCAAAGCTTGAGAGGGGGTGTAAAGATACATGTCAGCTTGACCTAACGGGTTAGCCCACGACCCATGAATTGGGTCAGCCCACAAATCAATGTATATTGGGTCAGCCCACCAGTCAACATTGTATGAGTTGTCAATAGATATTAGATAGATATTAGTTACCTTAACTGTGCCTGTAATCTTGTAATCAGATCTTAATCAGATCCACTAACTTAGGCTATCAATGTTATATATGTACCCATCGTCAATACAATGAAATCATCAAATTCTCTTGCAATACTTCTCTCTCTTGTATGCTTCTGGTTACTTCTGTATTATCTCACTTGGAGTACCTGCACTTCTCACTCCAAAGAAAGATGGAAGTTGACGTATGTGCGTGGACAGTCGTGCAGTCAATAAAATCATAGCAAAGTACCGCTTCCCAATCCCCGGATTAGATGATATGCTAGATTTGATGACTGGTGCATGCATTTTTTCTAAAATTGATCTGTGAAGTGGTTATCATCAAATCCGTCTTAGGCTAGGTGATGAGTGGAAGACTGGATTTAAGATCAAAGATGGTCTTTATGAATGGGTGGTTATGCCCTTCGGGTTAACTAATGCACCCAGTACTTTCATGCAGGTCATGACACAGTTATTGCAGTCTTATATTGGATAGTTTGTCGTCGTTTACTTTGACAATATACTCATCTACTGCAGGACAAATGCAGAACATCTTAAACATCTGAATACAATTTTACAACTCCTTCGCCGAGAGTGTTTCTATATTAATCTCAAGAAGTGCACTTCTCTGAGTGACTTTATTAACTTCTTGGGATATGTTGTGTCGGCACAAGGAATTAAAATGGACCCTGAGAAGGTCAAAGCAATTCTGGATTGGCCCATTCCTACTACACTCACTGAAGTTCGAAGCTTTCATGGTCTTGCAAACTTTTATAAGAGATTCATTCGAAACTTTAGCAGTATCATGGCTCCTATCATAGAATACATGAAGAAAGGTGAATTTAAGTGGACTAGTTCTACCACTAGAGCCTTTGAAGAAATAAAGCGTAAAATCACAGAGGCACCAATTTTACAAATTCCAAATTTTGACAAGGTCTTCGAAATTGCTTGTGATGCATCAAATGTCGGCATTGAAGGTGTTCTTAGTCAAGAGAGACACCCAATTACATTTTTCAGCGAGAAACTTTCTGATGCCAACAAAAATTACTCTTCTTATGATTTGGAACTCTATGCCATTGTACAATCACTTCGTCATTGGAGATATTACTTGATTGGCAATGAGTTTGTTCTTTACTCAGATAATGATGCTTTGCGACATCTACATTCACAGCAGAAGATCAGCGCCAACCGTGCCAAGTGGAGCGCATATATACAGGAGTTTAGTTTCAACATTTGCCACACGGCAGGAAAAGATAACTTGATAGCTGATGCACTTAGTCGACGAAAGCATTTGTTGACAACCATGTCTGTTAGTGTACTAGGTTTTGACCAACTCAAGCTAGATTATGCGGATGATTCGGACTTTGGTTCTATCTATGCAGACCTCAGCAATTGTGATCTGGGTAAGCATCCTCATTATAGCATTCATGATGATTTTTTGTTTAAAGATACACAACTCTACCTCCCCACCACATCCAGTCATGAATATGTTGTCCGAGAGTTGCATTCGGGAGGATGTAATGGCCATTTGGGACGCAACAAAACTCTTGCTCTTGTCAGCGACAAATATTATTGGCCCTGAATGAAGACTACCATTATTCGCATTTGCGAGAGATGTAGGACATGCCGGCTAGCCAAAGGTAACAAGAACACTGGACTTTATCAGCCTTTACCTGTTCCTCATACTCCATAGGAAGACATTAGCGTGGATTTTATGCTAGGTTTGCCAACGACTCAAAGAAAAGTTTATTCTATTTTTGTTATTGTTGATCACTTCTCAAAGATGGCACATTTTATTCCGTGTACTTCCACTAGTGATGCCTACAAGGTTGCCAAGATCTTTTTCAAAGAAATTGTTCGTCTACGTGGCCTTCCAAAGACTATTGTTTCTGATCGAGACACCAAGTTCATGAGTTATTTTTGGAAGACTTAATGGATGCTTTCCAAAACCAAGCTCAAATTTTCTACAGCTTACCACCCTCAAACTGATGGCCAAAAAGAAGTGGTAAACAGAAGTCTTGGACAGTTGTTACGATGCCTTGTTTGTGATCACATCACAACTTGGGATCAAGCATTACCTATGGCTGAGTTTGCATACAATAATTCGATCAATCGGTCTACTGGTACTTCTCCATTTGAAGCTGTTACGGGGGTTCAACCGCGACTACCTGTTGATCTTGTCCCTTTATTGGTAGATGCCCGAATAAGTGCCGATGCTGAAAGTTTCTTTCACCACGTGCAACAAGTGCACAATGAGGTCTGCCGACATATATCTGCCAATAATGCCACTTATAAACAGCAAGCAGACAAGCATCATTGCTTTATTGAATTTGCTGAAGGAGATATGGTCACGGTCCGTATCCGTCCAGAACGTATGCCTCCAGGAGCTTATAAAAAGTTGCATCCACGGAATACTAGTCCATACAAGATTCTCAAAAAGATTGGCTCCAATGCTTATGTGCTTGATCTAATATCCGATTTAGGTGTCAATTCTACTTTCAATGTGGAGGATCTTACACTCTACCGTGGTCATGACAATGATGTCCAAACTGAAGAGCAGACTATTGCTCTCCCTTCAAATCTTCCACCTGTTGATGAGATTGTTGATGTGCTTGATGATCAGATTGTTTCCACTCGTCAAGGAGGTTTCAAAAGTTCTATATCCGCTGGAAGAATCGTCCTCTTTGCGATGCTACATGGATCACTGCAACAGATTTTCAACGCTTGAATCCAGATCTTTATGAGCGCTATCGGGCGATTAACTCGCCGGAGTCGAGTTCTTTCAAGCCGGGGAGAGTTGATGCAGCCTGATAGAAGATTCCTATCCTATCTAAATTAGTAATATTAATTAGTTTCTTAATAGGATTGCTTTCTAAATTCTATTTAGAGTAGGATTAAATAATTTCCTATTCTTAGTATTCTGATTAGTTTAGAAATATTGTCTTCTATATATATATATAGAAGAACCCTCTTGTTATTTCCCATGCTTATTCAATTAAGAAAGATTATCGTGAGCTTTCTCCATGAGTTCATGGCTGTGAGCGCTGTTTCGTGTGGAATCCCTTTGTTGGATTCGATCAACCTCATCTGAGAGGTTGGTCTATTTGATCGAAGGTCTGGGGCTGCACCATTCCTTTACACGTGAACTTGGGATTTTTACATTTTTCAATGTTAGATGATGTTTTCGTGTTTTTCATTGTTAGTTAATTAGGCTTTCAGATTTGTTACAACAATGAAAATTGTGTTAGGTTTGATTCATCATTGTATATATGTGTACAAGTGAGATATGCTTGAAAATCAACAACTCATGATGTTGGGAACCCTAAATACTCAAAATATGTTAAGATTGGATGTGTCAGGCTTGGCTGTGGACCCCCATGAGGGGATTCATGTTGGCCGAACCCTATGAGGAGGTGTTTTGGGGTCTTGTAAGTTGTAACCCTAGAGCATCATGGGATTTTGATTTTTTGATGTTTGTTACATGTAAACATATTAGGGTTTGCTAATTTGAGAGATTTGACCATGTATTTGGGTATTTGGACTTGATTAGGAATGTGTAAATATGGTTCTAGCAGAAGGTGATCATTAGGGTTTTATATTCACCATGAATTATAGATTTGCATGTGTAGGATAATGTGGAACTGAAGGGTATGGCGTCATCATGCTTCTAAACACCCAATAACTTCAGAAAGTGCCAAATTAGATTGGCCAAGACCTAATTTGAAAACCCTTCTTGTCATTTTAACATGTTATTGGGCAGTCACATTATGTTTCGGGTTTTATGATATCATAGGGTTTGTGTTAATCCTTGCATGCAAATGATAATCCTAAACCTGGGATTTTGTATGATTATATCCTATATGTGATTTGTAATTTGCTTTGATATTTTCTTAGCGTGCGTGTGTACTGTGTAAAAATTTTTTGTCTTACAATTGTGAATTGGGTATCAAGTTCAAATCTGGAAATCATTCCATCCTTGAGTGGGGTACTCGTCCTAACCCTAGAAATTGTCCTGTAAACCCTAGTTTTTGCTTGGATTGTGATTCCATATGTATTTTAGGCCCTATCTGTTTGCATTAGAATACATAAGAACTGAATGCATAGGATTTATACCATAAGTGGTTAAAAATGAAGATCAAAGGCGAATTTAAAAAAATGAGCATCAAATAATGGAAATAGAATCGAAGGAACATGAGAATTGAGTTACTAAGGGTTATGGCTGGATATTCATTTCCCATCTTCCTTTGATTATATTTCCATCAAAGGAAAGGTTATTTATCCTCATTTTTTAAAAATCTCCCTTGGTCTCCATTTTTACTACTTATGGCATAAATCCTATATATTTTTATGTAAACAAACAGGCCCTTATGGCTGGATATTCTTTTCCCATCTTCCTTTGAGAATTGAATTACTAGGGGTTATGGCTGGGTATTCATTTCCCATCTTCTTTTGATTATATTTCCATAAAAGGAAAGGTTATTTATCCTCATTTTTGAAAATTCTCCTTTGGTCTCCATTTTAATACTTATGGCATAAATTCTATGTATTCAATTCCTATGTATTTTAATGTAAACAAACAGGCCCTTATGGTTGGATATTCATTTCCCATCTTCCTTTGATTCTATTTCCATAAAAGGAAGGATTATTTATCTTCATTTTTTAAAATTCTCCTTTGATCTTCATTTTTAACCACTTATGGCATAAATCCTATGTATTTAGTTCTTATGTATTCTAATGCAAACAGACAGGCCCTTACAGATAATTGGGTATTTGAAAGGGAAAAATTAGGAATTGCCAGAAAAAGGTAGCAAGCATGTGGCCCACTTTTTGAGGCTCATATGATGTCGGAATTTGGTGGTCTATGGTTCAATGAATTTGTCTTGTCGAGTAGTACGAGATCCATCTAATAGATCATCAAAATTGAACATCATATAAAAAAGTTATAAGTGATGCAAGGTTACCAATAAAAGATGTCTACTTATGTAAATTCAGTATTTGGCCCCTAACTTGTTTCTAGGAAATGCAAACTGGCAGTTTTGATGTAATTTGGGTTTGCACATGTCACCTAAGATTCTCAATTAATTCTAAGGTACTAATTGGATCACAAGAGGCGAAATATAGAACCCTTACTAGCTCGTTTAGAAGTTTGATGAGAAATATTTGTAGGGCTACTCAATTGATGTAACTTGTGGATGTTTGCTTGTGCCTGGAGCAGTTCCCTTAATTGTCATGTACTTGTCTATTGTTATGTCCTGTTGGCACCACTGAGATGTTCACAACTTCGAATAGAAGGGACACGGTTGTGTGGAGGCTTCTTGCTTTTATTTACACCATCTGTAGTTTAGTCTTGATGAAGTGATTATGAATCACTTGGAACCAAGCTGACTTGTCTTGATTGCCATAAATAAATTCCTATGAGAAATCTTGGGTACCGGTCTTGATCCCTCTATAAAAGAAATAAGGAGGGCTGTTTAATATCCATGGCACTTTTGCCAGTTTGGTAGTGGGGCTAGAAATGCCACTCCTTTATCTTATGCGGATTGCCCTTTTGTTTAGATGTTTGTTAACTTGTTCTAACATGTTATGATGATTCTTGTTTGTGATGTAATTTTTATCTTGCCTGCATTGTATATCCTTGACTTCCTCATGCTATCATTACCCATCTTTAATTCTATTTGTGATTGTAATTAGTATGGGATATTTTGAAGGCTTGCTTACTTGCTAGGTTATGAATGTCTGATGTTTGATGTTTTGAAAAATGTTCTGTTGCAATTCAATTTGACATAATTTCACAAATGCAGAAAAATTAAATTCGCAACATGAAAGATGGACTTCTATTGAAATCCAGGTTTCGGGTAGTGACAGAATAATATCAAAGACAACAAGTTTCTAGGATAATAAAACAGTCTAGGAACTTTAAGACTCGTTGCAAGATTTGGGTAGGTTCTAGTTGGGTATTGTTAGTAAGGGATTAAGGCCTTTTGTGAATTCAGGTGTGAAACTGATTTTCCCCGCTGACTATGTCTTAAATTTAAGTCTCAATTAAAGTCTAAGAAAAATTTGTTCTTTCACTTAAATATGTTCTATTAAACACCAAATTATGTGTCCCATTTGTTCTCCTGGTTTTCAGTGGATTTGGTGGACCAAATTCCCTTGAGTGGGGGAGAATGTAATGTCTTGGTACCTACTTAAGTTGAACATTTATCATTTCAAGGGGGAAGGTGACTGCCTATGCTATTCAGTGGGCTTTGGGTCAGTCTAAGGCCCCTTGGCACTCATCTGATATTGTGGATTGAGGTGTTAAGACCTCACGAGACATCTAGGAGCTTCATTCTATCATGTCAAAAGATGGAGGGCGTCTTGCAACTGAGTTCAATCTTTGATCCTCCTTGACATCTCCCTTTTACTTCTTTTTTTCTTCTGTTACGTCTTTTTTTGGCTTGTTGTATAGCTGGTTGGTATAGATATTTTGTACTCTTTTTTTTTTTTTTTTTCATTTTAATACGAGTAACTACTCCAAAAAAAAAGATACCACATGGATAACATTCTTCATAATTGGGAAGCATGTATGGCGTGTGGTCCTTCCAAGATGAAAAAGACAGATGTGGAGCCTCCATTTAGGAGTTTATCTTAAATTTAAACAACGGACCAGCTAGGTGTAAGCTGGGCCCAGCAGGATTAGGCATTCTTTGCAATTTTAAAGGAGAGGTCTTGGTCATGTTCTCCAAGTTAATGGGTATCAAAGATTCTAATTAGCCAGAGATCTTGACTATCCTTGAGGCTCTGAGGATTTCCCATCACTCTTTCCATGGAGAGCTCATTGTAAAAGTGACTATGGTTTCTTGGACTGCTAACCTGGCTAAGGGTCCCTGAACATTTGGTTATGTCCTTAATGAGATTAGTAACCATTCTTCTTAAACTGGTATTTCAGCCATTCAAATGGTGTGTGAATGTTCTAGTGAATTTGTTGGCAAAGCAAGTGTCGGTAAGATTGAGCCTAGTTTTATTTTGTTGATGTAATTCTGGTTTTTTGTTGTTTGTTGCTTTGGCATGGTGCAAGTCTAAAATACCATGAGGGAGGGGGTTTGGGGGATGGTTTCCTTTTACAACAAAGGTGCTGGATGTCCAATAGGGTTAAGATGACTAGCCCTATGATATTATTTTTAGTATGCATTAGTTTTAAAAGTTAAACAAATCTGCTGTTCTAGATATTTCCTGTAATCACAAATCAGTCCCTACATTCTGAAAATTACAAATTAGTCCCTGCATATCTCATAATAGATATGACAAAAAATGCACTGTTATCCACTTGTGAGCTTCTCTGGAAAAGCATCATACCTCAGTCTAGTTTTACAGTATCATGTCACGTGTTGCAACTTGCAAGGCATGCCAATGTCGGAGACCTTTTGTTCATTCCCAAATTGACACATTTTCAAGCAATACTCTAGTAAGCTACGGAACAATACCTCATTTTTCTTACCAATTTGAGTTGTCATATTTGGTTGCTTCCGCTCATGCTTATTTGTAATTTCTCTGAAGCGAGATATTTTCATTTATATTACCCAAAAAAATGTTTTCTTTATTTATGGGTATTTATTACTATTATTATTATTTTTTATTTTTTTATTTTTTTTATATATAAACAGATGTACACCAGCCATCTTGAGGCAACCATGTCTGAAAGCACTCTCTTGTACAGACATGATTGTTTTGATTGCGTGGTAAACTCTTGGCTGTTACAAATATGGCTTAGAGAGATGATTTTCTATATATTCCTAGTTTTTTTTTAAGGCGGTGTCACGGGAAATTCCTTTTTTATTTCTTATTTGTGATAGATGTGATAGGATTTTCATTAACGGAACCACTTCTGAGTCTGCAAACTTGTAGTTGTTCATTGGTTCTACAATATGGACCTAGTAGCATTGTTGGCAATTCCCATACTTATCTTTTCCATTTCTTAATGTCTCATGTTTAATTGACTATTTACTACAGTGCTATGCTGGCTTTAAGTCCCTGTTTAAGCGTAGAAAGTCAATATGGTAAACTTTTTACAGATACTGATGAATGAGGATGATGCATCAGAATTGGAATCAGAGAACAGAATCTTGCGGCCACCTGAAGAAAGAGAAGAAAATCGAATAAAACCGAACCCAACAATCAAGAATCAACCTGTCTTTATGGACCCTGGGCCAGTGAGGAATCTGGCCAGGGAGAAACAGAATAAAAAACTGCCCAATGGTTTGCACCTGGAGATAACTGGGAGGGTGCAACATGATAGCAACGAAACTCAACTGTTTGGTGGCTGATAAACTAGGTGAAACATGTGATCCTCCAGTGAGTAGCAATGTGTATGTAACAGATGATGACGAATGTTCTCTTGATTACAGTTGAGATACACGGTCCATTTAGACAGAAATTTGATATTCTGTATTTCGGAAATAGATTTTCTGCTTTACCCTATCTTCTTGGTGTAAATATACATACATATTGCTGTCCTATTTAGGCAGGCCATGGAAATTACCTTGCTTACCGAGAGAATGAGAAGGGTTATTGTGCTTGATAACTGTTTCATCTCATTTCCTAATGTTGATGATGCCTTACTGAAATGCATACTGTAATTGAATATGGTCAGCAAGTAAACCTTGCTGAAACTAACCATTGGATCATATTGCTAATATACAGCTGGGGCTTATGCAATTTCTTCAGTGCTATGAGCCGCACGACCTTGCCAGATCCCTTTGCATGGGGTTCTCTCAACAAATCCAGTCTAGTCAGTTTAATAATCTAGTTGTTTGAGTCTGCTCTCTGAGTTCAATACCAAGTAAAGAGAAGACCCAAAATATCAATAATATATAAGAAGAAAGAGCAAACAAACGAAAGCCTTACAGAAGCTGGCTGTAGCTTGTATTACATTCCAATTACAAACAAATAATTCAGTATTCGTAGTAGCATTTCATCAGTTTAGGAATTCCTTGAGCTCATCTTTTACATGTCAAACCAGTTCGCCCGAGGGCTCTGGTGCAAACATTCTTGCCTCTGGATCTGATCAGCGTAGACTTTTTTTTTTTTTTTTTTTTTGGGAGAAGCATTAGCATAGTTATATATAGGGAAAATGCAATACTAATTAGTTATAAATGTTAAAAAAGATCTAAAATGTGGAAACTGAGTATGTAAAATAAAAAAGAAAATAGAAGTAAAGGTGATATGATTCTCAAGAATTTTGAGATAGAAATAGAGCACAAAACATATTATTGATAAAAGAAAAGGAAAAGAATGGGACCATTGATAGGAATTCAACAATCATACTGTTAATTAGATAGTAAAAGTTAAAATAAAAAAATATATTTGAAAGGTAATAAACAAGAAGTGACGGCAAAAAAAAAAAAAAAAAGACAACAAACAAAAAAGAAAAACCCTCAAAAAACAATATTCAAATTTGATCTTTTATTTGACATGAATGAATATCAATAATGTCTTCATCCAAAATTTGATTTATCAACCTATTTTGAAGGAGCTATTTTACATTAAATAGCCAATGCAGCAAAATTTCAGTTGACTTAGAGTACCTTCAATGCATGAGCAATTTACTTCCCCAAATAAGAATTGAAATAGAAGAAGAATAAAGATTTCTATATATATGAGAAATAGAAAAGAATCTTGCGACCAGACGATGCTATGTTCATGAACATTAACAGCATATTTGTCCAGCGCTTTTTCATGGAAAGAGCATAGAAAATGGAAGCAGTATTATGCAACGCTGAAAGTTTCATGTTTGGTGGAACAACTTTTCTATGAGGAAAAGAAGAAAAATTAACTTACTATACCTTCTTCGTGATTATGTGAAAAAATCGTTTAGGAATGAGAGACGGGTCGGACTCGGTATTTTGCAGCGTGCCAAAAAGCTTATTTGCATAACTGGTTTTCCTAGGTGTCACATAACCATGCCCTACTTATTTCCTCGCGGTTGTCAATGGGATACAAGGATTGTTGCTCTTCTCGTCAAGAGTGAGATTGCTTATCACAGCGAACTTGCGAGAGATCCTTTGGTCTTGTATTAAAGTGTAGGAAGAACAGTATTTTGTGATACTGGTATGATAGTGCCTATGGGTCAATGGGTCAGGCAGGCAGCAAGTCGGCCCATGTTTCCATTAGCAAGAATTCAGTGGATAATCATTGCTGAGTAGGCAAGAAGATAATTAGGGAGTTGACAATTATCTTATTTCTAAATAAAGATGATTTCTTCGATGACAAGGATAAGGGCTTACCAATTAAATTTCTAGTAATATGTGTAAAGATTAAAAAAAAATTTCAAATCAAGTAAATCATCTTCAAATACTTTTTTTTTTCTTTTTTTGAAGAGTAAGTGAGTTCTTCATTTTCAAAAATAATAATAGAGTACAAAAGGAAATCCTATCATTGAAAAGATGAAAGAGATTTCAAAGGGGCATACCCCTTTCAAAACAAGAAGGAAACTAGCAAATTTAACAATATACTCACCCACAGCCCGGGCAGCAAGCTAAAGCTCATTTAAATGAGAAAGAAATTCCATTTCATTTGCATTGTTTCGAATAGGAGGCACTCTATTTCTAATAACCTGTTTGCTAAACCGAATTGTGTGAGGGTGTAAATTGGAAAACTGCATTGCTTCAAACCGCTTGATGCTGGACACTATCTTCCGCACTTGAAATCTTACTATCCATGGAGAAAATGATGGGCGGCGCATTGCTTGGATGAGATCTGAATCTGCTTCATTGTATATTGTTGTGACAAGATGAGGAATGATCTCCATGACTTTTAGCATGGCCATATAATAATCAAGGGAAGATTCAATTGCACCATACATTGGTTGACAAACATCACTCCAAAGAATACCAACGATCATGTTCCGAGTTGCACAAATAAAAAATCTCCACCTCGGTCAAACGGCATCCACTACATAGGAGTGTAAATTCTGGGCTCTTGGGGGAATATGCCAATGGCTGGAAATATCGTCAAGTAAGGTTATGCCAAGATATAATATACGAGTTTGGATTGTATTGATAATGAGATGCACCACAGCCATAGCTGATTGAGTTTGCAATCTAAAGATGCGCCAGTTCCTTTCACGCCAAATATGCCAAACAAATGCAGAAAAAATAATCTTACCCCGAGTTTGTAATCATCTTCAAATACTTACTAACAACGATTTAGTATAGATAGAGAATAAAATAATAGGGGTACCTCTTTTCTGAATCCAAGAGCACCGAGTAGAATTGAGGTGAGAAGGAAAGTAGAATATGTTGAGAAATGATACAAGAGATTGGGGATGGAAAGAGTGAATAGTGGGATAAAGACTTGAGTGGTTTCATGTTGAGAGGAAAATGTGCGTAAGTTACAGAGGAGTTATAACTAATGGTCAAAACTAGAGGTTACAATCAAAATTAGTTGGAAAACCATAGAATTAGGGGATTGATTGTAGGCAATTAAGAATTTTGGATAAGCAATATTTATCTCATTTTTTAAATAAGGAGAATTTGTTAGGTGATGAGGATAATGAGAAATGAAAGGGACTGATGGTGGAAAATCCTACAATCAAGGGCTGAAATTATGGGATTTGGTCCATTTTTTGAATTTCAAAACCTGTAACCAATCTCTATTTAAAGAGAGAAACCGATCAATGGAAGGTATGAAAATTCAATATCAAATTTGGTGCATGCACTTGGATGGAGAGTCGAAAAGACGCAGTTATCTTTTTAGTTTTATTAGTAGTCTGTACCTAATTGGTATCGAAGCACCATTCTGGCTATGGTGAATATACGTTTGGAGGCAATGAACAATAAAGTTAATAAACTAGAAGACGACATACAGCAATGCACGAGTCATTATGCGAGATCGAGGAGATCCTAGTAGCCTTGATTGCAAAACAAGATCATGCTATATCATCTGTAGCACCTTGGTCCCTAATACTAGATTAATTATAATTAATTGGTTTTTAGTTAATTAAGTGTGTTTAGAGCCCTAGCTAGTCGGGTTTGACGTGAGAGTCACGTGCGAAGTCTCGCATGATTCCGAGCTCGTTTGGGTATAGTAGAGGGTTGGTTTACAATTTCGGGAAGTTTTCAAGGGTTTTTATGAGATTATAAGTTTTTGTGAGTTTGGGTGCATCGAGTAGGTCTCGGCATTTCACGAACATTATTCTTTTGTTGGGTTTCGATCCAATGCACTAAAGGACTGAACTGGAATTTCCAAATAGCATGACCTAATATAAGCCAATGACCAACCAAGCCATATCTCATTTCTTTCTCACTTTTCATAGTCACTCTTTGGCTCTCTCCCATTTCTCTCTTCTTCACTGCCTCATTGCCATTGATGACCACCAAAGCTTTGTCCTCGCCGGCCGGACTTCACGAAAGCCTCCCCAATCTCTTGTGACCACACCCATCTCTCTTTCCAAGCATCTTCCTCACCACTCATTGCCAGGTAAGCTTCCAAAGCTTTTAGGTCTAGGGTTCTTCTTCCTTTTTCCTTAGATATGGATGAGGGAAGCTCACCATGCATTCATTTTGTAGACTAATTTTAGGTTTGAGTCATCTTCTCCAAGTTAGAGCTCAAAGTGGGAATTTTCCCAAATTCCCTTTCTTTTGTGAAGCTCTTCATCTAAGGCAAGCTGATATATATGTTAATGCTTTCATATGCTTGTCTTTTTTTTATTTGAATGATTGATGATGATTTAGATGACCTTATGCTCATTTGATATGTTTGAGTTTGAAAACATGATAATTAGGTTCTTATGTTAATGGTTTGAATGGATGGGATTTGAATGGACTTGAGTTTGAGGAGGATGTCTACTTCACTTGGAGAGGGCTAGGCCCTGTTGTTTCTTTGTCTGCAGGTGTGGATGTGGGAATGGGAATGGAACTCCCCATTTCCAAACCCTGAAATAGAATTCGGAATTGAATTCTGGAAGCAGGTGGTTAACCACGCTTGAGGGTCGGTTAACTGACCTGGAGCTCGATGACCTATCGGTCATAATTCTAGAGAGAAACATTATTAGGGAAATTGTACAGGAGGTCACCCCTGTGGTTAACCGAGCTAGTCAATTAACCGACTATCAAGCTTATTTTTACCCTGAGGTCCTTTTTGAAAAGGGGTTGTTTTCCCTAGTTTGAGGACTTAGGTGGGACCTTGGCTACCCCTTTGATGACTCATTTGACTATGCATGAGAATGTTTTGAGTCAACGTTTTCGCACAGTTATTCCAATTGGTTCGGGATTCAACCTAGCTCAATTATGGACGGTATGGGGCAACAGTGTACGAAGATGATTTATTCGGGTATCGCGAGCCTTAATTCCTTTCATTCACTAAGTGGGGATGTATGAGACTTCGAGAATAACATTTGACTTATGATTTTGATTGTTTTCGCTTCTAATTCTGAATCGTACTGTTTGCCGATTCCCCCAAGTATACGGTTGTCTCAAGTAATATAGACTATGGAAGTCCGAATATCATTTGCATGAGGATCGTTAGAAGGAAAATAACAATTATCAATGAAAAGGAGTATCAACTCAAATATAGCTAACAAATGTAAATGGAGATAAAAAAAATGAAAACAACAAACAAGATAATAACAATGAATATAAAAAAAATGCAAACTAAAAGAAAACAAGAAACTAGATAACAAAGAGATGTAAGTAGAAATACAAGAACTCAAGTGAGAACATGGTTAGTAACAAGTTAGTAACAAAGTTAATGACAAAAGAAAACTAATAAGGTTAATAACAAGAACAAATGTGCAATATTAGATAGATCAAATGAGTATGTGTGTGAAAACAACAAGTGAAAAATCAAGATAAAAAGAAAATAGAAACATCCATGGAAATGAGTTAATAACTAGTGAGTAAGATAGGGAATGAATGGATGGAGATGAAAATAAGTATGTTAAAATAGTGTAAAATCAAAGGGGCAATAAAAACAAACACATAGAAGGTAAGAACAAATAAGCTAATGGATATGGTGGTGTGGATAGAGAAATGGAGTGTGAAAATTAAAACAAGTGAATAAGTGTGTGGGAATGTGAATACAATCAAGCTAAAGTAAGTAAAATAAGGAACAAGTAATACTAATGGATAAATTGAATCATCTAGAATCCACTAAGTGACACTAATCCAACACTAATGCTCTTCTATTTTTCCAAACAAATACTCAAATCTAATGACAAATCAATGCTTAGATTTGGAAAATATTACTTTAAAGCTCTAAGATAGAAATTAACAATCTAATAGCTAAGACTTTCTTCCCTTCATAAAAGAAAAGATTCCTAATGACTATCTATCAAAAGTAAGTATAAACCATAAAAAAAATATTAATTCCTAAGCATGATTTCTCAAACCCAAGTATAGATAATAAAAAGAATGCTAAGATAGAAAATAAACATGGAAGGTAGCATATTGTAATGAATAGTATTAACTTAGCTTCATCTAGACGATCCAATCAAAGTGATTAGCCACCCATTGGAGAAGACAAAGCTTTCATTACAAATCTTCAGATTTTACAAAGCTTTCCTCACTATCTCTCTACAATTGTTCTCAATTACATGAATAGCTTAAGTGGAGAAGGCTCTCCTTGCTTGTGTGTCTAATGCCTAGAGTTCCCTTCCTTATATAGAAACATTTGCCTTGCTCTATTTTGGTTTCTTTCCAATGTGGGGGCTCCATAAGAATGGAAATATGAACATATGAATGTGATTCCCATGTTAGAAAGCAGGTCCAAGATTGATGTGCAATTTTGACCATCGAAACGTCCGAATTGGGAAAAATGTTGTGAAATATGATTTAAAATAAGCTTTCCAGTGTTTCTGAGATCACCTCAATCGGACACCCGAGTAAAAAGATATAGGCAAAGTATCAGCCTAGGTTTTTCATTTTTCTTCTTATTATTGGCCTAACTTTGTCATTTCTTCATCTAATTGTCATTCCAAATTTATCCTTACTCTCTTTAACTCTTGAATCTCAACTTTAATCTTCAATTAACACCTACAAAGAAAAATTAACATAATTGAGAGAATTTTCGAACATATTTTGTATGGAGGCCATTGGAACTCATATAAATATATACAAATGACCATCTATAATGGAAAGATATGAGCAAAGCATGATGGGGAGGAAATTTATTATTTTTCTACTAAAAATAGTGTTTAGAGTTCTTTTACCTTTGAAAACTCATAAAATAATGCTATGAAAGTGTCTCTTTTGTGAACTCATCACATCCCCAAACCTACATTTTGCTAGTCCCGAGCAAAATAAAAGAAAACTAACTATATGCAGAAAACGATAAAAAAATCATAACTCACTTTCGCAAGAATCGCGGTTGCACTTAGCTCGTGCAACAAGCCATTTAAACCCCTAAGTTTCCCCTAGTGGATGAGTTTTTTCTCGCGAGGGTTTTCAACGAATAAATCCCACAAAATTTTTTTATTTATATCCTCGGGATTTTAGCAAGCTAATAAAAATGAGAGCAAGTTTAGAATACTATCCAATTGCTAAAAATCTTTCAATGATGCTCAAGTCCCGGAGTGAATTTGAGTGAGTTTAGCCAACACTTGTGCGATTTTGGGTTCTGAGAAAACACAACTTTGATCACCTTCTAAATCCATTCGTTTTGACTTCAGCCTCACAGTCATACTCTCAGAAATAAAATCGGAAAGATTTTATGTCTTATCACTCTATATGTGAGTATTGGCAAGGCAAAAGGACTCACATATCTTTTGAAAATGAGGAATTTTTGGAGAATTTATCTCATGGAAAGAACAACTATTTAACTGAGGGTGAAAATGCTCAATCAACTTCTCACTTGTTTAACATCCTAACTTTTCCTGAAATCTAATAGGTCTTTTATTGGTTGTAATGGGGTAATTAGGGGAAAGGGTTTGGTAAAATATAGAAAATAAGGTTTTAGGGTTTCTGAGTAGGTAAGGTCTTGAGTTTTCTTTGAAGGATTTTACTTTGATTAGACTTCACTTTTTCTTTTTTTTTTTTCTCTTTTTTTTTCATTTTTTTTCATTTTTCATTTTTTTTTCAACTTTTCTCTTTTTTTTTTTTGTTTTTCTTTTTTTTAGAAGACTTTTTCCTTGGATAGATCATGTGAAGTATCAACAATGCACGCTTCCTTCTTTCTTCATCTTTTCCTTACACTTCTAAAAAACAATGGGTTGAAGGCTTTTTATTTGGGTAGAGAGGCTTTAGGAATTTTTAAGGAAAAATGTATAAAGGATAATGGCTCAAAAAAGGGTTACTATGGAAATGTTTTTATGGGTAGGTTTTTAATGGCCATGGGGTTTTGATTTTAAATTGCCTATCATCACTTTACCAGGTCTAGAAAGGTGCTCACAAGCTACAAGTCAAGGTTAGTTCGCAATTTTGATGACACCCTCAATGGTTGGAAAGACATAGGCACTAATGAAATAAAAACAATGTGCCGAAAACTACGAGTTTGAGTAACTTTTCATTCAACTCGGAATTAGCGCAAAAGAGTCCTTACCCTAGAGGAATAGAAAGGCTCTACACTCAATTGGTTTAGTCTCCACTAGTGATTTGTCAGGGTCACTCAGATGTGCCCACTCTTCATTTGGACTATACTCATGTGGCTAAATGTGCAAGAAATTTTCCAAGACTTGATTTTGTGACACTCTTTTTAGGATTTGGATAGTGTGGTAAACTAAGATTTCGAAACTTATTAACAAGCTAAAATCCCACGGAAATTTTTTTTTCTTTTTCTGAAAAAATTAAACTTTTTAAAAATATTTACAGGCAAATACATGTGTACAATGCAGTACCACACCCCCAAACCTAAATCAAACATTGTCCTCAATGATATGGAATGCGAAATGATAAATGGACAAGGAATAAAGAAAAAAAATTGGAACGCCTTACCATGGGTTGATGCAAAAAATGAATATTGGGTTGCCTACTGTAAGACCCAGACCCGAGTGACCTCGATTAGTGCTAATTAAGTCACGTGTTAGTGCTAAGCGTGATTAGTAGAATTTGACTAAGTTGGGATGAGAATAGCTTTTGATATAGCTTTGGGGAATTTTAAGTGTCTTGTGTTTAGTGGGATCCTTTGGGGGTTCCTTTTTGTTAGTCTTGCGTTTATTTGGAAGATTACTCGAGGTTCCTATAATTCTTATCTTGATCCTGTTTTACTGATCTCGTCGATCCTTACAACTTTCATGTTGATCTCGTCCCCGTCCGGAACCCCGAAATCCGATTTTCCTAGCGTTGGGGGCAAAACAGTCTTTTTACACTAAATCTATACCCAAAATTTGATATCCCCAAAACCCGCGAGAAATATACTTTTTAGAAACTAGATATTTCGGTGATCATTTTTCCCTTCTTCGTCGAACTTGTTTGAAGCACCGAAAGTCGTGATTTCTGCCCAAAGAGATTTCCAATGGTGGAGCCCACACTCAACTTGTATAAAAGAGACCCTTCTCTTCCATTCTTCTTTTCCAGCACAACTCATCAAAAGCTAGGTTTTCCCTTTTTCCCTCTTATTCTTATTGCTTCTCCATCCTCAATCTCTACCAAATCTTGCACCAATAGGCTAGTGGAGGTTGTCTTCTTCTTCCTCTCATTGGGAGCTTGCTTGGGATACCATTTTTAGAAGGAAGCCACCCATCTTAGAGTCTTCTTGAAGCTCATCTTGTCTTTTGAAGAGTCTCCAAGTAAGTTTTCCTTTCCAATCTCTTTGATGTGTATTCTCCTAGCTATAGAGAAGCCGCATCTTCCTTATTGAGAGTTCTTCCTTATTCATTCCTTGTTTGACCCATTTTAGGGTTTGTATTTTGGGGGTTTTTGTGTAGATTGTGTTCTTGGCTTGAAGAGGTGATTAGAGGCTTGTTTCCTTGCTTTGAGACCCCAAGGCAAGTGGAGTGAATTGATGTTTTGGTTTTGAATGGTTTTTATGACAAACATGATTGGTCCTGTTTTTTCCATTTAATGATTTGTTTTTACTTGCATTCAATGTGAAATAATTGCTCTTGGAAAGGTTGGTTATCTCATTCGTTGTCTTGGAAAGGTAGTTTATCGCTCTTTGTTTTACCTCTTGTCTAAGACTTGAATGAATCAATGTGGTTGAGAATATTCTCTTTTTTCTTGGAATTGTTTGAATGTGGAGAAGGTGATGCTTGGGGGTAAATATTCAATGAAGTTTTGATGGGAGTTAATGGTGTTTGATGAGTGATTATTGGAGGCAAGGAGGCCCTTTCATTGCAGGTGAAATGTGTTTGAGAAAGGAGGAAGAAGGGCCTGAATGGCAAATCCCTAGACAGTAGATTTGACTGCCCGCTCGAGCGTAGCCTTGGCCGCTTTAGCGCGCAGTGAATCTGACTGCGAGCTCGTACGGCAGACAGTCTGCCCGCTCGAGCGGACATATGTCCGCTTGTCCGCTCGAGCGGGTGGACTGTCTGCCTGCCTGGTTTCCTGCGCTGTCTAAGTCCGCTCGAGCGCACCCCCCATTGGGTCTAAATCACTTTTAGAGCTCAAAAAATGCTTTTAAAGGAATCCCTGGGCATTGGGGAGATCCATGAGGCAATGTTCGAAGTCGATTTGAGGAGAAAAATCACAACACAAAGATCTATTGAGGTTCTTTAGAAATTTCCAAGGTGTATAAGTATTCTGGAATGTCTCCAAATTCAAAGAGTACCAAGTCATTATTAAGATCGACATACGGGGGATCCCTATTCACCTTAAATAAATTTTAAACCCGATATTTTGTCCAAAACTCCAATAGTTCATTTGTTTTTCCTTGTACCCAAGATTTACACTATGTGACTGTTATTTCCAAAAGAATTGAAAAAGATACTTGTGATAATATCTAGTCCAGAAATGCATGCCCGACATGATTTGATAGTTGTGTCTTGAGCACCCCCGTCTTGCCTGATTATATTCTTACACTGGATTTATTTTACACATGTCTTTATTTATATGATTTGACCTATGAGTCGGCACCACTAAGCTTGGATAACCTTGTCAGTCTGATCCACTGACTTGGAGATCCCCCTCTTGTCCCGCCAGCTGCAGCTTGGATCCCGCTACCCTGTTTATTAACCGTGGTGTTATCCCGATACCGCGGATTACTACCGTGGTTCCTGATGCCCGGTTCGCTACCGTGGTCATGTCCTATATATTATATATGTATATGTAAATTTCGTTGCACCTCCTCACTTCGGTAACTGAGGTCAACGCCTTGATATGCTTGCTCTTATCACTTCGGTGATAGAGGATTTAGCTTTGTGTGGTTGCCATCTTGCTTATTTCCCGACTTCCTTGGTTACCTTTACATGTTTGATAGTGCATATATGTTTTCAATTTAACGATTCATTTAGTTCATGAAAGTTATTATTTCAATAGGTTTAAATGTTTTCCAAGATAAATGCTTTTATTATCGAATGTTTATATCTTTTCACCCGCCTGCCAGACCGTCGTGTCTGATCCATTTCTTTGGTACTCAGGTGCTGTTGTTGGTTACCCCGAGGAGGAGCTCGAGGACGCGGTCGGAGAACCGCATCAGTTAGTTGAGTGGCGCGCCGATGATGTTGTTTAAACATCTGGTTGCCTTGAGAAACGTTACATTTTGGGTAGTGGCTAACTATTCTTTTGGTGGTCATTGTTTTGTTTATATTGGCCTTTGTTGGCCTCTATTTTTGGGGAATGTAATTAAATGATCTTTTATTTAAACTTTAACAATACTTTTGGGTTATGCTAATGATCATTGCTCATTCTGATACTTGTTACTTATTTGCAATCAGTCTTATTGTATGGAAATGAATAATTACATACTTGATTTGCTACACGCTTTCGCACTTAAACAAAATATGTATGTGGTTGGGAAATCCTCACCGCGAACACATGTGGGAAATCACGTGTACGGGTAATGTATGTCCTTTATTAACCCGTGTACGCATTGGTACTAACCATATTAATTGTTCGTGTTATCCATCATTTATTTACTTAGTCCCGATCCCGGATTGGACCGCGGGCCTGGTCTCGGGTCGCGACAGACTGGTATCAGAGCGAGACGTGTTTCAGGCAATTAAAAGAAATTAGAAATCCTAAGGACATGGCGAGGATTCGTTAGACCTTTTCATTAGCTAGAATCGCGTGAGCAATGTGTGACCCTGTTTTTGGATTTATATATGCTAACAACTTGTTTTGCAGCAACATGCCACCTCGTAAGCGACCATTAAACGACAATCCCACCGCAAGTAACAGTGATCACACGGGGCCAATTGATGAAGATATAGTTGATAACAATATGCCAAATCAGTTTCAACAAATGATGCAGGCCATGCTTGACCAACAGCGTCGAGCCAATGAGAACCAAGCTAGATTGCAAGAGCAAATGCTCAAGAAGGATGAAGATCATGCCAGGGAATTAACAGAAATACAGAGGCAGTTGTTAGAGGTGTTACAGAGAAGGTCAGAACCAGTTCAACCTCAACCTGCAATTGTCATCAATTAGAGGGAAAATGACCCAAATGCATTGTTTGAACGGTTCCGGAAGAGGGCACCAAAAGAGTTTGTTGGGACAGAAGACCCATTGACTGCAGATGATTGGTTGGAACACACAGAGAACATCTTCGAAGTCTTCCAATGCACGGGAGGAGAACGAGTTAAACTTTCAACATCTCTGTTCACCGGTTTGGCAGACATTTGGTGGAGGACAGTGAGGGAAGAATATAGAACTATGGCTGATGCAGTGGCTTGGGCAAATTTCAAGAGATAGTTCGGGGAGAAGTATGTACCCATCCATGTCAAGAGGCAAAAAGCAGTAGAGTTTCAGCTGCTTGTCCAAGGTAGTATGACAGTGTTAGAATACCTCACCAAGTTTGAAAGGTTGTCATGGTATGCCCCCAAGTTGGTGGACACAGTGGAGAAGGAGATTGCTAAGTTCTTAGAAGGACTTCACCCTATCATTGAGAGGGATGCCACCGGAGTAGTACCACCTCTCACCTTTGAGGAAGCTGTCGAGAAAGCCTATAAGTTTGAGAACTTTCATCACAAGATTCTTAGAATCCAAGGCAAGGGACAGGTGCAACCCCAACAGCAGAACAACCAGCAGAGGAGCCAATAGCACAAGAGGCAGAGGCAAGACCAGAATGTGCAGCTAGTTTGTATTCACTGTGGAAAGAACCATGAGAGTGCCCAGTGTCATACAGTCTCAGGAGCATGCTTTAGATGTGGTTCGATGAACCATCAAATGAGAGATTGTCCAAGACAGAACAGGCAGAATCAGCAGCAGCAGGGAGCACTGCGTCCAACACCGCCACAGAATGCAATAGTTGTCCAAAATCAGGCAAGGCCACTTTAGCAACAGGCACCGCTGCAATAGTATAGACCCTAGCAACAACAGCAACAGGCCCGCCAGCAGGCACAACATCAAAATCAGCGTCCTCGTAACAGAATAGAAATGTCCCTCAAGGAAGGCAACAGCAAACTCCTATCAGGCCACTGCAGCGAGGACAAGTGTATGCGGTCAATAGAGCTGATGCAGATGCAACAGGCAATGCTGTGGAAGGTACACTTCTTGTTAGTGGGATAAAAGCTAGGATATTGTTTGACCTTGGCTCTACGCATTCTTTTATATCCCATGCATTTTCTAGATTGATTGATGTGCATGGTAGAGAACTTAAGTATATTTTGACTGTGGCTACTCCAGTAGGAAAACAAGTTGTGTGTACTATCTATTACCCTAGTTGTACAGTTCAGATAGGAGAGGTCGTGTTACCCCCAGATCTTATTCTGTTGGAGATGAATGATTTTGATGTCATCCTAGGGATGGATTGGTTGGCAGGGTACCATGCCACGATGGATTGTTTCTATAAGACCCTCACATTCAAGTTGGATGAGACACCAGCAGGGGTGTTGTTTCAGGGAGAGAGGAGAAATCCTCGTGCAGGGTTTGTCTCAGTGTTAAAAGCTGATAGACTATTGAGAAGTGGATGTGAAGCCTATTTGGCGTTTATCATGGAGGATAAATGGTCCCAAGGGGTGGAGGAGATCCTTATTGTTTGGGAGTTCCTGGATGTGTTTCCGGAGGAGATTCCAGGATTACCACCCATAAGAGAAATTGATTTCACCATTGAGTTGTTACCAGGGACCGCTCCGATATCCATTGCACCATATCGGATGGCTCCGAAGGAATTGGGAGAACTTAAGATACAGTTGCAAGAGTTGTTGGATAAAGGTTTTGTAAGACCTAGTATTTCGCCGTGGGGAGCTCCGGTTTTGTTTGTCGAAAAGAAAGATGGTTCGATGAGAATGTGTATTGACTACGAAGGTTGAATCAAGTGACCATTAAGAACAAATATCCATTGCCAAGGATAGATGAACTGTTTGATCAGTTACAAGGTGCTTCGTATTTCTCGAAGATTTGTTTGAGATCCGGTTACCATCAGCTGAGAGTTAGGGAATCAGATGTGTTGAAAATAGATTTCCAGACAAGATATGGCCACTATGAGTTCCTAGTGATGCCATTTGGATTGACTAATGCACCGGCAATGTTCATGGCTTTGATGAACAAGTTATTTGCGCAGTATCTGGATCAGTTTGTGGTAGTGTTTATCGATGACATTTTGGTGTACTCCAAGACCAAAGAAGAGCATAAAGAGCATCTGAGGATAACATTGCAACTTCTGAGAGAGAACCAGCTGTATGCGAAGCTCAACAAGTGTGAATTTTGGCTAGAACAAGTTGCATTTTTGGGGTACATTATCTCTAAGGAAGGATTGTTAGTAGACCCGTCCAAGATTGAGGCAGTAGTGAAGTGGGAAAGACCGAAGAATGTGTCAGAAATCAGGAGTTTTCTTGGATTGGCAAGGTATTATCGGACATTTGTACAAGGATTTTCATCGATTGCAGCATCGTTGACGAAGTTGACAAGGAAGAATGTACCTTATGTGTGGACAGATCAATGTGAAGCTAGTTTCCAAGAGCTGAAAAAGAGATTGACCACTGCACCAGTCCTTACTTTGCCATCCGGAAGCGGCGGTTTTACCATTTTTACCGATGCTTCGAATGTTGGACTTGGTTGTGTGTTGATGCAGGAAGGAAAAGTTGTTGCATATGGGTCCCGACAGTTGAAAGATCACGAGAAGAATTATGTAACCCATGACCTTGAGTTGGCAGCGGTTGTCTTCGCGTTGAAAATGTGGAAACACTATCTCTATGGAGAGAAGTTTAAGGTCCATTCTGATCACCGCAGCCTACAGTATCTGTTTTCTCAGAAGGAATTGAACATGGGACAGAGGAGATGGATGGAATATATCAAGGATTATGATTTTCCAACCAAGTATCACCAGGGGAAAGCGAATGTAGTTGCCGATGCCTTGAGCAGAAAATCAGTAGGCTTGGTAAACCTAAGTGGTACTTGTATTTTCGAGTAATTTGAGGAGTTGATGATAGATCTACAGCCACTAAGGAAGGGTGTTATAATTGCCAATATGTCAGTGTCAGAGCCTTCGTTTATTCAGAAGATCAAGGATAGTCAATTACAAGGTCCAGAGTTGGCCAAGATTTTAGAACATATAGCAGACCGTCCAGACTTTCGTATTGTTGATGGAGTTCTTTATTATCGGGACCGTCTATGTGTGCCTAACATCGAAGATTTGAGGAATGACATCATGGAAGAAGCTCACAGTAAGAAGTATTCCATGCACCCAAGCAGCACGAAGATGTATCAGAACTTGAAGGGCAGATTTTGGTGGAACAATATGAAGAGAGAGATTGCAGCATTCATCTCCCAGTGTATGACGTGTCAGTTGATAAAGGCAGAACATCAGAAGCCTCCAGGGTTGCTACAACCATTAGAGATTCCGGAATAGAAATGGAGCACATTACCATGGATTTTATTTCGGGACTACCGAAAACTAGCAGAGGCAATGATGCAATATGGGTTATTGTGTACAGACTCACCAAGTCAGCTCATTTCATCCCTATGAAGACGGGAAAGAAGATGCATATGTTACCCCTAGCAGAGTTGTTTGTTAATGAGATCGTTAGTAGACATGGACAACTAGTTTCTATTACATCCGACAGGGATAACAAATTCGTCTCGAGATTTTGGAAGACCCTACATGAGTCCATGGGTACAAAGCTACAGTTTAGCACGGCTTATCACCCTCAGACAGATGGCCAGTCAGAGAGGACAATTCAGACGCTCGAGGATATGCTACGTGCTTGTGTATTAGACTTCAAGACTCAATGGGATGAAACTCTACCATTGTGTGAGTTCGCTTACAACAACAGCTACCGCTCGAGCATTGGGATGGCGCCTTTTGAGGCCTTGTATGGCAGAAGGTGTAGGACACCTATTTGTTGGGAAAAAGTAGGCACCCGCAGCTTCCATGGACCAACCATAGCGAGTGAAATCAGTGACAAAGTGAGACAGATTCAGGAATGTTTGAAAGTAGCCCAGAGTAGACAGAAAAGCTACGCAGACTCTCACAGAAGGGATCTATAGTTTAAAGAAGGAGATAAGGTCTTCTTGAAGGTGTCACCTACTAGAGGAACATTGAGATTTGGGCAGAAGGGCAAGTTGTCACGGAGGTACATTGGACCGTACGATATCATGAGCAAAATTGGTGGTGTGGCTTATAAATTAGCCTTACCACCCGAGCTATCCGGTGTATACAACGTCTTCCATGTGTCTATGTTAAAGAAGTATGTCCCCGATCCTTCACATGTACTCCAGCATGAACCTTTGGAGATCAGAGAAGATGCTACTTATGAAGAGAAGCCCATTCAGATCATTGATACAAAGGAACAAGAGTTGAGGACGAGAAACTATTTAGTGGGTGAGAGTACTTTGGAAGAATCATGGACCGGAAGAAGCCACGTGGGAATTACGAGATCAAGTGCAGAAGAAGTATCCACATCTCCTACCCGATGTGAGTTTTGTGTCATTTGAAGGACCAAATGCCCTAAGGGGTGGAGGATGTAAGACCCCGACCCGAGTGACCTCGATTAGTGCTAATTAAGTCACGTGTTAGTGCTAAGCGTGATTAGTAGAATTTGACTAAGTTGGGATGAGAATAGCTTTTGATATAGCTTTGGGGAATTTTAAGTGTCTTGTGTTTAGTGGGATCCTTTGGGGGTTCCTTTTTGTTAGTCTTGCGTTTATTTGGAAGATTACTCGAGGTTCCTATAATTCTTATCTTGATCCTGTTTTACTGATCTCGTCGATCCTTACAACTTTCATGTTGATCTCGTCCCCGTCCGGAACCCCGAAATCCGATTTTCCTAGCGTTGGGGGCAAAACAGTCTTTTTACACTAAATCTATACCCAAAATTTGATATCCCCAAAACCCGCGAGAAATATACTTTTTAGAAACTAGATATTTCGGTGATCATTTTTCCCTTCTTCGTCGAACTTGTTTGAAGCACCAAAAGTCGTGATTTCTGCCCAAAGAGATTTCCAATGGTGGAGCCCACACTCAACTTGTATAAAAGAGACCCTTCTCTTCCATTCTTCTTTTCCAGCACAACTCATCAAAAGCTAGGTTTTCCCTTTTTCCCTCTTATTCTTATTGCTTCTCCATCCTCAATCTCTACCAAATCTTGCACCAATAGGCTAGTGGAGGTTGTCTTCTTCTTCCTCTCATTGGGAGCTTGCTTGGGATACCATTTTTAGAAGGAAGCCACCCATCTTAGAGTCTTCTTGAAGCTCATCTTGTCTTTTGAAGAGTCTCCAAGTAAGTTTTCCTTTCCAATCTCTTTGATGTGTATTCTCCTAGCTATAGAGAAGCCGCATCTTCCTTACTGAGAGTTCTTCCTTATTCATTCCTTGTTTGACCCATTTTAGGGTTTGTATTTTGGGGGTTTTTGTGTAGATTGTGTTCTTGGCTTGAAGAGGTGATTAGAGGCTTGTTTCCTTGATTTGAGACCCCAAGGCAAGTGGAGTGAATTGATGTTTTGGTTTTGAATGGTTTTTATGACAAACATGATTGGTCCTGTTTTTTCCATTTAATGATTTGTTTTTACTTGCATTCAATGTGAAATAAATGCTCTTGGAAAGGTTGGTTATCTCATTCATTGTCTTGGAAAGGTAGTTTATAGCTCTTTGTTTTATCTCTTGTCTAAGACTTGAATGAATCAATGTGGTTGAGAATATTCTCTTTTCTCTTGGAATTGTTTGAATGTGGAGAAGGTGATGCTTGGGGGTAAATATTCAATGAAGTTTTGATGGGAGTTAAATGGTGTTTGATGAGTGATTATTGGAGGTAAGGAGGCCCTTTCATTGCAGGTGAAATGTGTTTGAGAAAGGAGGAAGAAGGGCCTGAATGGCAAATCCCTATTTCCTGCGCTGTCCAGGTCCGCTCGAGTACACCCCACCCTTGGGGTCTAAATCACTTTTAGAGCTCGAAAAATGCTTTTAAAAGAATCCCTGGGTATTGGGGAGATCCATGAGGCAATGTTCGAAGTCCATTTGAGGAGAAAAACCACAACACAAAGATCCATTAAGGTTCTTTAGAAATCTCCAAGGTGTATAAGTATTCCGGAATGTCTCCAAATTCAAAGAGTACCAAGTCATTATTAGGATCGACATACGGGATCCCTATTCACGTTAAATAAATTTTAAACCCGATATTTTGTCCAAAACTCCAATAGTTCATTTGTTTTTCCTTGTACCCAAGATTTACACTATGTGACTGTTCTTCCTGAAAGCATTGAAAAAGATACTTGTGATAATTGCTAGTCCCGAAATGCATGCCCGACATGATTTGATAGTTGTGCCTTGAGCACCCCCGTCTTGCCTGATTATATTCTTACACTGGATTTATTTTACACATGTCTTGATTTATATGATTTGACTTATGAGTCGGCACCACTAAGCTTGGATAACCTTGTCAGTCTGATCCACTGACTTGGAGATCCCCTTCTTGTCCTGCCAGCTGCAGTTTGGATCCCGCTACCCGGTTTATTAACCGTGGTCATGTACCGATACCACGGATTGCTACCGTGGTTCCTGATGTCCGGCTCGCTACCGTGGTCATGTGCCATATATTATATATATATGTAAATTTCGTTACACCTCCTCACTTCGGTGATTGAGGTCAACGCCTTGATATGCTTGCTCTTATCACTTCGGTGATAAAGGATTTAGTTTCGTGTGGTTGCCATCTTGCTTGTTTCCCGACTTCCTTGGTTACCTTTACTTATTTGACACTGCCTATATGTTTTCAATTTAACGATTCATTTACTTCATGAAAGTTATTGTTTGAACAGGTTTAAATGTTTTCCAAGATAAATGCTTTTATTATCTAATGTTTATATCTTTTCACCCGCCTGCTAGACCGTCGTGTTTGATCCATTTCTTTCGTACTTAGGTCCCATTGTTAGTTAACCCGAGGAGGAGCTCAAGGAGGCGGTCGGAGAACCGCAGCAGTTAGTTGAGTGGCATGCCGATGATGTTGTTTAAACATCCGGTTGCCTCGAGAAACGTTACATTTTGGGTAGTGGCTAACTATTCTTTTTGTGGTAATTGTTTTGTTTATATTGGCCTTTGTTGGCCTCTATTTTTGGCGAATGTAATTAAATGATCTTTTGTTTAAACTTTAATAATACTTTTGGGTTACGCTAATGATCATTGCTCATTCTGATACTTGTTACTCATTTGCAATCAGTCTTATTGTATGGAAATGAATTACATGCTTGATTTGCTACACGCTTCCACACTTAAACAAAATATGTATGTGGTTGGGAAATCCTCACCGCGGACACCTATGGGAAATCACTTGCACTGGTAATGTGTGTCCTTTATTAACCCGTGTACGCATTGGTACTAACCATATTAATTGTTTGTGTTATCCATCATTTATTTACTTAGTCCCGATTCCCGGATTGGACCACGGGCCCAGTCTGGGGTCGCGACAGACTGGTATTAGAGCGAGACGTGTTTCAGGCAATTAAAAGAAACTAGAAATCCTAAGGACGTGGCGAGGATTCGTTAGACCTTTTCGTTAGCTAGAATCGCTTGAGCAATGTGTGGCCCTATTTTTGGATTTATATATGCTAACAACTTATTTTACAGCATCATACCACCTGACGTGACCCTGAAAATTACTTATGCAACATACATAGGGTCCTGAACAAGGGTCTCTTCGACATCCTTGTCCTTAAGTTCCAGAAAAGGTTTCAACCTCGGGCCATTGACTTTAAAAACATCCCCATTCTTAGGGTTCTCAATCTCAACTGCCCCATGAAAATAGACATTGTGCACAATGAAGGGTCCAATTCAGCGGGATCTCAGTTTTCTTGGAAAGAGATGCAGGCGAGAATTATACAAAAGAACTTTCATGCCTGGTTCAAAGGTTTTCTTCAAGATAGATTGATCGTGGTTTCTCTTCATCTGATCTTTATAAATCTTGGCGTTCTCATAGGCGCCATTTCTAAGTTCCTCCGGCTCATTGAGATGCAACTTGCGTAGGCTACTGGCTTTAGCTAAATCAAAATTGAAATCATTTTGATGGCCCGGTAAGCACTATGCTCCAATTCTACCGGCAGGTGACATGCTTTTCTAAAGACTAATCGATATGGAGACATTCCAATCGGGGTCTTTGTAAGACCCCGACCCGAGTGACCTCGATTAGTACTAATTAAGTCGTGTGTTAGTTCTAAGTGAGATTATCGAATTTTGGTTAAGTTGAGAATAGAATAGCTTTTGATATAACTTTGGGGAATTTTGAATACCTTTGTGATTAGTGGGATCGTTTTGTGACTTTGCGTGTACTTGGGGGAATTATCAGAAGTAATCCATAATTCATGTTTTAATCTCATTTGACTCATCTCGTTAATCTCTACAATTCCCGTGTTGATTCCGTCCCCGTCCGGAACCCCGAAACCCGACCTTCCTAGCATTGAGGTCAAAATAGTCTTTTTCCACTAAATCTTGACACGAAATTTTATGTCCCCCAAACCCTTGAAAAATATACTTTTTAGAAACTAGAAGTTTTGATTATCATTTTTCCCTTCTTCGTCGAACGCACCTAAAGCCCCAAAAAGCATAATTTCAGCCCCACAAGAATTCCAAGTGGTGGAGCCCATCTCATTTGCTATATAAGAAGAACCCTTCTTCTTCTTTTCCTTTTCTTCTTTCCAGCTCAAGCTTCCAACCCTAAGCTAGGGTTTTCTTCTCTTGCTTCTTGCTCTTCCATCTCCAATATCTCTATCAATCTTGCACCCAAAAGCTAAATGGAAATCATCATCTTCTTCATCTCTTTAAGAACTCTCCACTGATGCTATTCTTGGAGGGAACCTTCCATCCCAAGACCTTTTTTGGGTTAGCCTTGTACTTTTGAAGAACTTCCAAGTAAGCAATCCCTCCTTTTCTCTTTGTTGTGTGTTTTCCTAGCCTATGAGAGTCCCCATCCTCATTATTGAAGCTTCTTCTTCCCATTCCTTATTTTGACTCTTTTAGGGTTTGTATTTGGGGTTTTGTTGTGTTGTAGCTTATCTTTGAGAAAGGGCATTGGTTTGTTGCTTGATTTGCTTGTTAGAGACCAAAGGCAAGTGGATGAATAAATATTTTGAGCTTTGTATGGTTTTTACAAGAAATATTGATGATTTCACCATCTCTTTTATGCTTTTATTAACTTGCATTGATTTGAAATGAATGCTCATTAATGAATCTTGTTAGTTCACTTAATGTCTTGGAAAAAGTTAGTTTATAGCCCTCATTTATTTCTTGATTGTAGCACAAATGAATCCTTGTGTATGGTGGTTTCCTTTTCTCTTTTTCTTATGGTTGAATGAGGTGAAGAAGAAGGAGATTGGGTTGAATGTTCATGGAGGTTTGATGGTGTTTTGAATGGGGTTTGAAGGAGGTTTTGAGCCTCTCAATTTGATGAGGAAATGGGGCTTAAAGGAGTTGTAAGAAGAGGAAAAGGGAAGGAGCATAACTGTCCCCGAAATCAATTTCTGGATAATTCGCTCAAGTGGACTTGGCAGGACGCGCAAGCGAACAGTGCAAAGAAGGATTCGTGCCATCCAAAGGACAGTTTGCTCGAGCAAACCTTATCTCGCTCGAGCGAATCATCCCAGAATCCCATCCAGAGAGTGGTTAGCTCGAGCGAACCGTTATTTCGCTTGAACCAACCTGAACTGGGCAGGTCCGCTCTATCAAAGTCAAGAAAATCATTCTAGAGAGCTCACACTTTGAGCGAACTTCATGTCCACTCGAGTGATGGGTACGGTTCACCTGGCACTATATGTGGAGCAAGAATGAAATATTTAAATGATTAAGAGAGGCCCATTGGGAGCCCCCTTATGGCCGGGAGATTTATTAGGCATCGTGTAAGGCCCAGTTGAGAAAGGAACCGTATCACGAAGATCCATTAAAGCTTTGGAAAATCACCGAGGTGTATAAGGAGCCCAGAATGTCCCCAAACTCAAGGAGTACCAAGTCCATATTGAAATCAACATACGGGACCCCTATTCACCTTGAACTAGTTTTGAATCCCGATACTTGTCCCGCAATTTCGAAAGTTCAACTGTGTTTTCAGTTATCCCGAAATTTTACATGCATTCCCGAATATTCATGATTGATGGTTTGTCATTCTCGAAAGCATTGAAATTGTTATTTTAACATTCTGCTAGCCCGATTATACTTGCCCGAATTGAAGGGATAATTATGCCTTTGAGCACCCCCATCCCTCCCATTTATATATTTGCACCTGATAATTTTCATACATGTCTTGATTTCTGTCATTTAACCTATGAGTCGGCACCACTAAGCTTGGATGACCTCGCCGGTTTGATCCATCGACTTGGAGATCCCCCTTTTGTCTCGCTAGCTACAGTTTGGATCCCGCTACCCAGTTATTACCGTGCTCTTGTCTCGATACTCGGCTTGCTACTGTTGTTCCTGATACCTGGCTCGCGACCGTGGTTCCCGATGCCTGGCTCGCTACCATGGTCATGTCCGGTATATTATATGTATATGTATATTTTGTTGAATCTCCTCACCTCGCGCGACTGAGATCAACGCCCCGATATGCTCTTGTCACTTCGATGATAGAGGACTTACCTTCGTGTGGTTGCCATCTTGCTTTTTTCCCGATTCCTTGGATATCTGTACATGTTTTATATTGCATATATGTTTTACAGTAAATGATTCATTTCTTTTATGAAAGTTATTGTTTAAACAGGTTTAAATGTTTTCCAAGGTAAATTGAATTATTGTTTTATTGCTACATCTTTTCACCCACCTGCCAGAACGTCGTGTCTGATCCATTTCTTTGGTACTCAGGTCCAGTTGCCGGTTACCTTGATGAAGAGCCTGCGGAGGCGGTCGGTGAACCGCAGCGTTTAGTTGAGTGGCATGCTGATGATGTCATTTAAACATTCGAGTGCCTCGAGTTGCGTGACATTTTGGGGATTTGTCTAATTTGTCTAACTTATTCTTTTGGGTATTATTTTGAGATGTACTAGCCTTTGTTGGCCTTTATTTTTTTTGGGGAGTGGAAAACTAATTGATCTTTGTATAAATATTAATATTCACTTTTGGGAAGTATAGTGTTAATGATCATTGCTCACTCTGACATCAGGTGGTTTACATGTTACCAGTCTTGTTAATGGAAATGAATTACATACTTGATTTGCTACATGCTTCCGCACTTAAGGAAAAATATTTATGTTGTTGTTAAATCCTCACCGCGAACACCTGTGGGAAATCACGTGCACGGGTAGTACTTCACTATCCTTTATAGACTTATGTACGCATTATATGTTTTATAGCATGAACAGTTCATCCGAATATCACCATCATTAGTGCTGATCCCGGATTGGGTCGGTAACCCGGTCCGAGGTCGCGACAGACTCTATTAGAGCAAGACGTGTTTCAAGCAATGAAAAGAAACTAGAAATCCTAAGGACATGGCAAGGATTCATTAGACCTTTCTTTAGCTAGTATCGCGTGAGCAATGTGTGACCCTTATTTGATTATTTTGTGCTAACATCTTGTTTTACAGCATTATGCCACCTTCTAAGAGACTGATAAACGGCAATCCCGTCGTAAGTAACAGTGACCATATGGGGCCAGTTGAACAAGATACGGTTGACAACACCATGCAAAACCAGTTTCAGCAAATGATGCAAGTCATGCTTGATCAGCAACGTCAGGCCAATGAGAACCAAGCTAGACTACAAAAGCAAATGCTAAAGAAAGATGAGGACCATGCCAGTGAATTAGCAAAAATGCAGAGGCAATTGCTAGAGGTATTACAAGAAGGCTTGAGCCGGTTCTACCTCAACGAACAGGCCCACAGATTGTCATTAATTAGAGGGAACATGACCCGAATGCCTTATTTGAACGGTTTAGGAAAAGAGTTCCAAAAGACTTTGTTGGGATAGAAGATCCATTGGTTGCAGACGGTTGGCTAGAGCATACAGAGAGCATCTTTGAAGTCTTCCAATGCATGGGAGGAGAACGGGTGAAACTTACAACGTCCCTCTTTACCGGTTTGGCAGATATATGGTGGAAGACAATCAGGAAAGAGTATAGAACTATGGCAGATGCAGTAGCTTGGGCAAACTTTAAGAGGCAATTTGGGGACAAGTATGTACCCACCCATGTCAAGAGGTAGAAGGCAGTGGAGTTCCAGCGACTGGTGCAAGGCAATATGACAGTCCTCGAGTACCTCACAAAGTTTGAGAGCTTGTCAAGACATGCCCCAGAGTTGGTGGACACGGTTGAGAAGAAAATTGCTAAGTTCCTTGAAGGATTGAATCCCATCATTGAGAGAGATGCTACGGGGGTTATACCACCTACAACCTTAGAAGAGGCTATAAAAAAAGCTTACAAATTTGAGAACTTTCAAAATAAAATCTTCAGGACTCAGGGAAAGGGGCAGACTCATCATCAGAACTACCAGCAGAAAATTCAGTAGCATAAGAGGCATAGGCCAGAGCAGAATGCTCAGAATCAAGTTGTTTGTATCCACTATTGGAAGAATCATGAGAGTACTCAGTGCCGTATAATTTCAGGAGCATGCTTCAGGTGTGGTTCGATGAACATTAGATGAGGGACTGTCCAAGACAGAATAGGCAGAATCAGCAACCTCAAGGAGCACAGCATCCAACACCACCTCAGAACATACCGGTTGTTCAGCATCAGGCAAGGCCACTTTAGCTTAGGCACCACCGCAATAGTATAGACCCCAGCAGCAACAGTAGCAGGCCCGTCAGCAAGGACAACATCGGAATCAGCATCCCTCATAACAAAACAGAAATATCCCACAAGGCAGGCAGCAGCAAGCTCCAATCAAGCCACAGCAGTGTGGACAAGTTTATGCAGTCAATAAAGCTGATGCAGAAGCAGCAAGGCAGGCAGCAGCAAGCTCCAATCGATGGAATGTCGCTTCCTCGTGGACTGGGTTTGCGAGTATCGATGGAATGTCACTTCCTCGCGGATTGGGTTGCAAGTATCGACTAAGCGTCGCTTCCCTATTTTTTTCAAAAGTTTTGGTTTTTTGCGGGTACTGACTTGGTGTCGTTTCCCCACAATTTTTGAAATTTGAGGTTTTCTCGAACCATTTGAAATTTTGGTTGTGGATATCAACTGGAATGTTGCTTCTCCATGATTTTTGAAATTTGAGGTTTTGTAAGTATTGAATGGGGTTCGCTTCCTTGTGATTTTTGTGTTTTGGAAGTATCGAATGGGGTTCGCATCCTTCCGATTTTTGGGTTTTGGAAGTATCGAATGGGGTTCGCATCCTTCCGATTTTTGGGTTTTGCGAGTATCGACTAAGCGTCGCTTCCTCGCGGTTTCTAAAAATCATTTTTTTTGTTTGTTTAAAGACACTAGGGTCATAAATTTTGACTTAAAACCATTTTTGGTTGTAAAAGCAGAGGCGGACTAGGGTGGAAATTCCTAAGTCCTAATTTTTATTTCAAACCATGAATTTTATGAAGTTTGGTCAAGTCCAGGAAGAGGCTCCTAAACTTGGATTTTTGGTTTTGACTTCTTTTGTTTTTTTTTTGAACAATGAAACGATGAAAGTAAGCATTGTTTTGAAAGTTTTTTTTATAGAAAATTCAACATAAATATGAAAATTTCAAAAGGGGTGGGTTTGACGAGCAAGTACCTGGGAATAGGCTTTGGCCGTATAGGCATTGCTCTGACCCGTTTGAGGAAGTCTTCAAGGGTAGTACCGCTTCAAGAACTTGCCGTTGATGGGCAGCATACATCTGTCTCCTTCCATGTTTAGAAGAGTGTATGCATCATTGGAGAAGACTTTGTTGATGACGAAAGGTCCCTCCCATTTTGGTTCGAATTTGCCTTTGGATTTGTGGGCAAAGACTATGGGTCTTTTTACTGCAAGAACCAAGTCGCCCTTTTTGTTGGCGCGTTGCCTGACTTTCTTGTCGAAAGATCTTGCCATGCGTGCTTGGTACAGCTCAATGATTTGTAGAGCTTTGAGCTGTCTCTCGTCGAGATTATCCAGCTCTTGAAGTCTCAATTTGACATTGCTTTCTTGTGTCATGTCATTTTGCAGAGATACCCTTAAGGAAGGAATTTGTACTTCCAAAGGGACAATAGCTTCGCATCCATAGACCAAGGAGAATGGTGTGCTATGGGTTGGTCCTCGAACAGTGGTTCAATAGGCCCACAAAGCATCTAGTAGTTTGTCGCCCTAGTCTCTTTTATGACTAGAGACCATTTTCTTGAGAATTTTGCAGAGTGTCTTGTTAAAGGCTTCTGCTAGTTCGTTCGCTGCCGGATTATATGGAGTCGAAGGACAACTTTGGATTTTGTACTTGTCGCAGAACCTGTAGAATATGTGATCTTGGAATTGTGGTCCGTTATCATAGACGAATCTTTTAGGTATGCCGAAGCGACAAATAATGTTGGTGCGCAAGAATTGAAGGACTGATGAGGTCTTCATTTCGCTGAGCGCAAATGCTTCTAACCACTTGGAGAAATAATCCGTAGCAGCGAAGATGAAGCGATAACCTTTGCTTGATGGGGGAGAGATAGGACATATGATGTCCATACCCCAGGCTTCGAAAGGCCATGAGATTGCTGTTGGATATAGCCAATCCGGAGGCATGTGGACATAATCTCCATGAATTTGGCATTGTTGGCAACGCTTAGGAAATCGCATTGCGTCAGCTACCATGGTAGGCCATTAATAACCTAGCCTTTTTATCTGATCGTAGAGCTTAGGACCATCCTGATGGGCTCCACAAAGACCAGCATGTACTTCTTTGAGAGTTTCCTCAGCCTCTTGTTGTAACAAGCAATGTAGAAGTACTCCGTTGAATGATTTTCTGTAAAGTGCTTTTGAAGGAATACCCAAATGAAAGTTCGGGGCTCGTCTTTGAATGCTTACCCGCTCTTTTGGATCTTGAGGTAGGATTCTGAACATGATGTAATCAATGAACGGATCCCTCCAGTCGCCGATCGGAGGTTTGAGGATAGACATCCAACTTCCAACCACTTGGTGGCGTTCAGCAACTGCTTGGTGTGTGTTGAGAGGAGGGAGAATCCTTTTTTGACACACTGTGATTTGCATATTTTTCCCTTCTTGGATTGCCATAGATGCGGCAAGTCCGGCCAAGGCATCTGCACGGATGTTTTCACCTCTGAGGATGTGGATGATGTGACAGATGTTGAATTTTTGTCGAAGTGACTGCGCCTTGTTGTAGTAAGTCAGCAAATCGGGCTTCTTGACTTCAAATTTCTGATTCATCTGGTTGACGATCAGTTGAGAGTCCCCAAAAGCTTCCAGCATGGTGATGTCGGATTCAAGGGCGAGTTCCAATCCTATAATTAGGGCTTGGTACTCAGCTACATTGTTTGAACATGGTTCCAGTAGCGAGAAAGAGTGTGGAATCATGTATTTGTTGGGGTTGACAAAGAGGATGCCAATTCCATATATTTGCTTTCATTTTTCATTTGTCCTGGTTGCGCCGTCAAAGTACATGTCCCAGGAGGCATTTGATAAGGAAGTTTCCATGTTGTAGACAAATTCGTCTGGGAGATCATCCCTGAGTGGAGAATCTTTAAGCAATGGGTGCTCTGCAAGAAAGTCTGTAGAGCTTGGCCTTTGATTGCCGTTTGTGGTACATACCTAATATCAAACTGTGATAGAAGGATGGACCATTTTGCCAGTCAGGCATTGAGAGAACCTGCTTTTGTGACAAGGACCTTTAAGAGGTTGATCCTCAAAACCAGGTAGACTGTGTTGGACAACAGGTAGTGACGCAGCTTTTATACGGTAAACATCAATGCAAGGCATTCTTTTTCGACTGGGGAGTAGCGATGCTCTGCACCTACCAACATACGACTAAGGTAATATAGAGCAGCTTCTTTTCCGTCGTTGTTTTCTTGTGCGAGTAGAGCACCCAAAGAGTGGTCGAGAGCTCTTGTTTACAAGATGAATGGTTTTCTAGTTGTGGGGGCAGCCAACACTGGAGGTTTGGTGAGGTATGTTTTGATGTCTTGAAATACAGTTTCACATTCAGCATCCCAGACAAAGTCCACACCTTTCTTCATCAAGCGAGAGAATGGACGGCATGTCACAGCCCCGCCCAACTCAGCATGAAATTGTCTGCTTTGGCCCACGTGCACGCGCGGGGACTTCCCAGGAGGTCACCCATCCTAGTACTGCTCCCGCCCGAGCACGCTTAACTACGGAGTTCTTACGGTTTCCAGGGCCGCACGGTTTTAAAAGGCCTCATGCTAAGTTAATACGGGGTTTGACTTATAAGCCCAGGGTTAGGACTTGGATATTTCTAATGCGGGCTAACGGAGACTCACCGTTTGAAGCCCGTGGTTGACACGCTCCGCCCCTGGTTAAGGGTGCCGCCCGGACCAAGTTCTCACATTCTCCCCCACCGGAAATAGAGCCGTCCTCGGCTCTGATACCAATTGTCACAGCCCCGCCCAACTCAGCATGAAATTGTCTGCTTTGGCCCACGTGCACGCGCGGGGACTTCCCAGGAGGTCACCCATCCTAGTACTGCTCCCGCCCGAGCACGCTTAATTATGGAGTTCTTACAGTTTCCGGGACCGCACGGTTTTAAAAGGCCTCATGCTAAGTTAATACGGGGTTTGACTTATAAGCCCAGGGTTAGGACTTGGATATTTCTAATGCGGGCTAACGGAGACTCACCGTTTGAAGCCCGTGGTTGACACGCTCCGCCCCGTGGTTAAGGGTGCCGCCTGGACCAAGTTCTCATACGGCACTTCCTTGATAGATTGCAGATGAACCGTCAAATGTATGCCAATCTTCCTTGAAGCCCTTTTAATTCTCTTAGGGTCCTTGGAGATGGCATTTCCAGGATAGCCTTAACTTTGGTAGGGTCAAGTTCTATTCCAACTTTCCGTACTATGAATCCGAGAAACTTACCCGATGAGACACCGAAGAAGCATTTTAGTGGATTCATCCGCAATTTGTGTTTGCGAAGTCGGAGGAAGACTTCTCGAAGATTGTCGAGATGATCTTCTTTTCTTCTGCTTTTGATGGCGAGGTCGTCAACATAGCATTCGACCGTTTTGTGCTGCATATCTTGGAATACTTTCATCATAGCCCTCTGATATGTTGCACTTGCATTTTTCAGACCAAATGGCATGACAGTGTAGCAATACACGCCAAATGGAGTCCGAAATGATGTATGCCTTTCATCTTCATGATGCATCTTTATCTGATTATAGCCAGAGAATCCATCCATGAATGTCATTCGCTCAAACCCACAGGTGTTGTCAATCATCACCTCTGGTATGGGGAGTAGGAATTCATCTTTAGGGCATGCATTATTCAGGTCCCTGTAGTCGATACAGACCCTTATCTGCCCATTTTTCTTTGTCACGAGGAAGATGTTGGCCAACCATTCAGGATGCTATTCCTCGCGAATGAAGCCAACGTTTTTGAGTTTCTGAACTTCTTGTTCAATTTTGTCCATCACGTCAGGACGGAATCTTCTTTGGCCTTGTTTAATAGGCTTGATTTCTTTTTGCAAGTTGAGTTTGTGGACTGCTACTTTGGGATCTAAGCCGGGCATTTCAGCATAAGACCATACAAAACAATCGACGAACTCACGAAGAAAAGAGATATACTCGGGTAACTTATCATCCTTTATATTCTTGCTTATGAATACATGACGTGGGTTATTAGGTGTTCCCAAGTCTATCTTTTGAACATGATCTTCTGTTGGAAGGTTTGAAGGTGGTTCCTCCACAATATTTTCGGAGGCTTCCAACTCAACAAGACCTTCTGAAGTTCCGAAGGCATTTACAGACTGAGGCTCTGCTTCAGTCAATGGGTCTTCTTGATCGGCACTCTTCTCAAGACTTGCAATGAGATGGTCCCAATCACCTGTTGGAACTGGGTTGAAGTAGGGTACTTCTTTTGGAGACGATGGTTCTTCTGGGTCAGAAAACTGCGCGTCTGTGTCATCGAACAATTCCTCTTCATTGTCAGAGAAATTATACCAACTGGAGGAGCTTCCTGGATCCTTGACGGGTGATTCTTCAAAGAGATATCCAGGGAGATCAATATCTTCATGGACATGAGATGTTGAGGCTTGGTCGGCGAAACGACTTTGCAGCCTTTGTATCAATTATCTCATGGGAGTGGTAGGATCATACCCCAACCCTTATGAAGAATTGCCTTTATGAGGGTGGAGTTTCCAATCTTCCGATTGAATTTTGGTCAGGGTAGGTTCCAATGGTGTGAGAATACCACGCCCACCTCCCAAACCAGTTGGATTTTGAGCGTCGTAGCCAATTTTCTTCATGATAGCTTGTGCCATCGGACTATACAAGGATAGCTGAGGCATACCTTCATTTTGGAAAGGTTCAAGTGGAGAATTTGGCAGAGAAACTCCCGATCTGTGGAAGAAGATTATTTTTTCTTCTGGCGAAATTGCCAGAATAACAAAGAAAGCAGACGTAGGATCTTCTATGTCAACAAGTGTCTCCAATGGAGTGAGAGCGGGTTGATCTCGCTGAGTATCAGCTTGGCTTGACGCTGTGTCGTCTTCTGGCTCTGAGTCCGAATCTGTGTCATGCATAATTGACACAAAGGAGACTGAACTTGCCCATAGCCTTTTGTTTTGTCTTCTTTGCTTTGGTGGTGATTACCAAAGGCTTTGATGTCTCGAGAGAGATCATGAAGGGAGCTTAACTGCTTACTTCGAGTTTGGTGGAAGGTTTGTTTACTTCCGATAATTGCTGAGGAGCCTTGCCTTTATCTCTCTGGAGATTTTCGGCAAAGTGTGATTTTTCTTCCTCCTGTTCTTCTTTTCCATCTTTATACATTTGAACATCTGCAAAATGGACATCCTTGCCTTTGAAGGGCTTCTTGTCTGCAAACACTCGATGTATCAAGCCGTCATTGCCAACGAACTTGATGCACTGATGTAGAGTTGAAGGGACGACATCATTTTCATGTATCCAGGGGCGTCTAAGAACGATATTATCGTATGAAGGGGTCCTTATTGCATATACAGTGACTTCAGAAATAAGATCACCGATTTGCAATTTGAACCTGATTTTGCCGATAGGCTTTTGAACGCTCCCGTCATATCCGAAGATGGATACAGACGTGTGACTCAGCTTGCTAGGTGGGATGGCCAGCTCTTCAAGTGCCGAAGTGGAGATGAGGTTGAGTGCAGAACTCGGGTCGATCTGGACTCTGTGTACAGGCATTTCTCTGACGTGCCCCGTGAAGTACAAGGGTCAGTTGTGCTTTATCTCGCCTAATAGAAAATCATCCTTGTCGAAGGCAATTGTTGCACTTGCTGCTTTTTGAACCGAGAGGCATTCATTGCTTGATCCCTCAGTTCTCTTCTTTTCTTGCTTTGAGGGAGTACTTGATTTTTTGACCCTATAGTTCATTTCAATTTGTAGGACTTGTGGGGCATGTTTGTCGATATCCGCATTCAGCCTTTGTAATTCTGAAATGAGACTATCACGAGTTTGTGGAGACATTCGTAATAAGTCAAGGATGTGCAGTCGTGCAGGTATGTGTTTGAGGTGCTCAATCAAGTCGTACTTGAAAGCCTCTATCGGGCCTGCATTTTCATTATTGTTGCCACTTGGGGCATTTACAACTTGCTTTCCCGAAGGGTTTACATAAGACGAAGAAGGTTGGTTGTAATTTTTGTGGTAATCCCGACCAGAGTGAGTACCTCTACCAACTTCAAGAGCTTCTAGAGAAGGGTCTTCTTTTGGAAGATCACTCTCAGGATCGAGGGGTTGATCCTTGTCATTTGCTGAAGACGTCTTTATAGCAGCATTGCCGTCTTTAATGATCGCGTTGCATGGAGCATTTTCTGGGAACAGGTCCTGAACAGTGTCCAGAAACTTTTCTTCTTTGTCGAGTAATTTATCGATCCAGACATCGTCTATGAGATCTGGTATCTAGGACCAATCGACTGGATTTTCATTGAAGAAGACTTCATTGGCAGGAGCTTCTCCAGGATGATCAATCAGAAGAGGCTTGAGTTCCGATGTCACAGTTTCAGGAGACAAAGGCTGAGAAGATGCTATCTCAGTGGAAGTCACCTGAGAAGATGTAGCTCCATAAGATATACTACCAGTTGGGGAGTACGTGTCTTCGGAAGCTTCAGAAGCACTATCATCCTGAGCTATCGCATTGCGGGATGCCCCTAGTGTAGATTGTTGGGGATCGGACTCATCCTCGGATGTAAGAGGATCATGGATCCAGCAGTTTTCCCCATTTTCAGGAGTTGAGGGAGAAAGTTCCTGTTGATTTTCAGGGATTTCTGGTTTTGGATCATGATGAAGATTGTTGACGCGATCATGCTCCTGCTCTATGGCAAGATGTTGCAAGATTCTTGCATATTTTTCAAGATCAGGCATAGGAGCCAAATCTTCTTCGTCATCTGCTCCTTGTGTTTTACCAATGTTGGGTTCCACTGGAGCATTGACCGGTGTTGAATCAACAGCATTTTCTTGAACAGCCTCTTGATCTTCTTCATCATCGGACCAGGATCCTTGTGGCTGTAATGGGTTATACCAAATTACTGGCATAAGATGAGACTCGGGAATCCATTCCTCATCGGAGAGGTATTCTCCTGTTTCAAGGGATTCTTCCCATTCATTGATATCACTGGCAGTATCACTGGACTCGTATCCATCCATGGAAAATCCAACTACCGAGTTGCAGGAGTATGATGCCCCCTGCACAGTTTCATTTTTGTATTGAGGTGGCATGAAATCATCAAGGGTGATACCACCTTTGAAGCTTTGGGAAGGGAATCTTCCGTTGCCCCTAGTGAAGCAGTGGAAGAGGTTTCTGCCTTTTCAGGGACTTCTTGTTTTGATTGAGACTTCTGCTGCTGTTTGAGCTTGCGGAGTTGTCTCTTGGCTTGCCTTCGCTGCTGAGCGGTCGGCTTTGTTTTGACGATCTCCCAAGTTTCATCTTCTAGGAGATCGGGATGCACCCATATGGGTTGTCCATCTGGTGTTGGATAGGGAACCAACTCTTGGGACGCTTGAGCAATTTTTATCACCTTGAATGAAGTAGTGATCTTCTCCCTCGGTGAATCTGAAGTTTGCCCCATGACACCATGTTGACAGAGGCGGAGCCGTAGGTTTTGTCAAAGGTAATGACTCCGTTTTTCCACATCTCATTGATCTTCTCTCTCACAACGAAGCATTGATTGAGAGGATGTGAGATCATTTGCTGGTATGGACAATACCGATGATCGTTGGTTTTGCCAACATCTCCCGATCTTTTGGGCTCGGGCAAGGTGAGTTTGCCGTTTGCTATGAGAGCCTCAAAGATTTCTTCAACATCTTCATCGAACGGGTATTTCTTTTCTACACGTTCTTTGAAGGCATCAGAGAGTTTAGGTCTTTTACCTTTAGCTTTGTTTTCAGCTTTCTTTGGCTGCTGAGGAGCTGACTTGGTTTGCACATTGAGAACCTCTTTTTTCTTTTGTTTGGAGGTTGTAATGGCGATTGGCTCTTTCTTTGATGATTTTTTACTGTTGAGGTCTTTGATCACCATTTCGGCTTCCATGGAAGCTTCTAGGAGTTCTCCCAAGTTATTTGATTTGTTGCCAATGATCATGGAGCGGATTCTTGCTCTCATGTTGTTACGGCAGATGTCGACTAGCGACGCTTGTGGTAGTACATCTGAGCATTTGTACGCCATTGCCTTCCATTTGTGAATGAAATCGTATGTTGACTCATTCTCTCCCTGTTTTAGGCTGCAGAGCTAAGCCATAGTAACAGGATGGTCTTCACCTTGGAAGTGGGTCAGGAAGCGTGTCTCCAGCATAGCCCAGTTTTGGATGGAGTTCTCCGGCAGAGTGGAGTACCAATCAAAGGTCGTACCTTTTAGGGTACTTGCAGAGAGGCGAATCTTGAGAGCATCTTGATTCGCGATAGCTCCCGCCAGGATCTTGAAGTGGATGACATGCTGTCTGGCTGAACCTTTCCCCATATATGTTTGGAGAGTAGGTTGTTTGAATTTTGCAGGGAACGGAACCAAGTCCATCTATAGGGGATAGGGTGGCTTGATCCCATGTTCCTTTAGTGTATCCTCTTCTTTTGCTTTTGTAAGGATATCGTGAACGTCCTTTTTGGTAAAGGCGCGTGACTCATTTTTTTCTGCATTGGCCTCGTCATCTTGAGGATTCGGAGGGGCTTGATTATTTTCTTGATGTTGAAAAGCGAGAAGAAGATTTTCCATGGGAGCTTCGATCTTCTGTTGACCTTGCTCCAATTGTTGGATGCGTGCGGTTACGTCATCCTGCGGTGGAGGCTGCTCAGAACTTGTAGCCAGAGCGTTTATCCCTCGAGATTCGAACGAAGAAATCATCTTGGTGATTGAGCTGGGGCCGAATCTTTTTGATGAAGAGTCTGAGGAGTGGTTACTCCGGTGTCCTTGGCTTGAAGGGGTGGAGGATTCTTCCAGACGTGTTCGTGTCCGGGAGACGCTGCGAGTCACCAGACGTCTGACACGAATTTTGGTTGCTGACTTCTGGCGTCTTCTTGTTTTGCCAACCATATGGACAGCAACAACTTGGTCGGGTCTTTCTTTTTTGACCCATTTGTTAGAGATATGAAGAGTAGAAGCTGGGTTCTTTGCTTTTCAAGTCTCTTTTGTCGATATGCCGCGCGGCGACGCATATGACGAGCAATTTGAGCATCAGTCAGCTCTGGCTGGGCTCTGGCAATGAAGGATGTAGTCCCCCGTGTGCTACAGCCGAGTTTTTCTTCTTTGAAGCTGGGCATGGACAGGATCCGGACGCGGTCCTTAACCTGTTGCAATGAGGCTTTGAATTTTGCGAGTTGGGCCCCTGTTGAGGTGAAGGGTCGACTTGCAGGAGTGCAGGCTTTAGCTGGTTTTTGCGGAGGCCTAACGATGTAGGATTTGATTTTGGGCTTGTAGGAACAAGCCGGTTCATGCTGGATTTGTTTGTTCTTTGGGTGGAGGATAGGTTTTTCCTCTTTCATGTAAGAGAGAGGGTAGAACTGGTTCTCCTTGAGAGGGGCTAAGTATGCTGGCTTTGTAGATGTTTGGGATCTCCGTCGGTGAAGATCTCGGGGACCTGGTTTTGGGGAAAACCTGGTTTCTTGTTGGTTGAGGCTTCGTGGGAGAGCCACGGGCTTCAGGCTTCTTTGTGTTCGCCCTTGGTGCCATGTTAGTGACACGTTGCGGGGCAATTTTCTGCTTCTTGGCAGGAGGTATAATTTCTTCTGCGGGGAGTGAGAATGGTCCCAGCGACCTGAAGATGATGGTCTGGGGAGTTGAGGTTGACCCGGTGTTTTGAGAGTTGTCGATGGAGACGACGCTTCGGAAACTGGCGGGGCGCTTATGAGTGCGCTTATTTTGCTTGTCTTGAAGCATAAGCTGGTACTTGTTCTGATAAAAAATGATGGTCAATGAAGCTGCCATTGTTAGTTTTTGGAAAACTTGTGAAACAAGACCACATCCATTAGTAATCACAAGAATATGGTGATCATAAATGGAGAACAACTATGGTTTTGTCTTTTCAAATCGCTCAAAGGGACATGGCCCGGCCCAAGCAAGATGAAGAAGGCAAAAAGCCATAGAGGATACAATTGTTCTAAAATGCAAGTATGGTAGGCTCAGGGTGAGCATACCAGTGACTGCTAGAAGCAATTGTAGACCTTAATTCAAATTACCGAGAAACAAAGCTCACTCGAGGTAAAATGATATAAGGTTGGAGGTACAAATGTGTCGGTCGCGAATACAGTAGACCCGAAAGGGCGTACTAGCACCGCTAGGCACAAATGTTGCAAATCGCATCCTTGGAAAGGACACGAGATGGGATTTCTTTTTTTTTGAAAGGTCAAAATTGGGTTAATAAAAGAGAGCAAATGGTGTTCTGATCCGAACAAAGGCTCAAACATTTTTGCGAGCGCTAAATCCAAAAGGGAAGGAACCAGAATTTCTCGGATGTGAATCCAATAAAGACGAAAGTTTTTTTTTTTTTTTTTGAAGGGTCAAGATTGAATTCATCAAAAAGTGCAAATGGTTTTCCGATCCGAACAAAGGCTCAACATTTCTGCGAGCGCAGAATCCGAAAGGGAAGAACCAAGATTTCTCAATTCTGAACTCAAAAGTGAAGGAAGGTTTTTTTTTTTTTTTTTGAAAGGTCAAGATTGAATTCATCAAAGAGAGCAAATGGTGTTCCAATCCGAACAAAGGCTCAACATTTCTGCTAGCGCTAAATCCGAAAGGGAAAGAACCAAGATTTTTCAATTTTGAACTCAAAAGTGATCGAATTTTTTTTTTTTTTTGAAAATTTCTATTTTTTGAAAGGTTTTTTTTTTTTTTTTGAAAGGTGCACATAGATTTCCAATTCGATCTTATGAAACCTTAGTAGATAGATCAGGCCCCAGGTAAGGGTAGGATTACTTAATGAACCCATATGGAGGACCCTTGCCTCGAATAGTCAAGCTGTCTCCACACTCTAGACAAGGCCTTTCTTAAATCCACTTTGGTCAAAGAACGCAATTGGTGCAACCTTAGTGTTTTTCTTTTCTTTGAACTCTCTTTGAAAGATTTCTAATGAACTCATCGAAGAGAGCGAATGGTGTTCCAATATGAACAAAGGCTCAACATTTCTACGAGCGCTAAATCCGAAAGGGAAAAACCAAAGTTACTCAAATTTGAGTTCAAAAGAGAGAAAACTGATTTTTTTTAAATAAGATTTTTTTTTGTTTTGAAAACTTCTATCGGACTCATCGAAGAGAAAAGATGGCCAATTCCTCGATACGAACAATGGCTGCAAACATTTTTGTGAGCTATCAAGTTCAAAGAGGAGAGGATCAAAATTTCTCGAAATTGAATCCAAGAAAGAGAAATCAGATTTTTTTTTTTTTGAAATGAGAAAGAATGACTGAAATCCCATCTCATGTCTTTTTTTTTTTTTTTTTAAGATACAAGATGCAACATAGGCCACAACCTAGAAAGGAGGCAAGGGATCGAAGCATCATGTTCTCAAGTGAACGAGTCCCACCGGGTATGCCAACTTGATGCACCCTCGATTTCTGTCCTTTCCTTCCGCCCCGGGGGCTACCGAGTTTCAGGGGAGGAGGAAAAACGGGTATCAACATTTTTGTACGGGTATGCCAGATTTTCTATTCTACTTGGAATTTGGAATGGTGATGATCCGGAGATTCACCTTCACAAGTAGAAAGGAAATCAATCATTCTTTCTAACTTTTCAAATTGCATAAATATTTAAGAAAAGAGACAATTTTTGTTTTGAATGCTGTAAGAGGCAATTTTTTGTTTGTTTGCCGTGAAAGGCGATTTGGTGCCGTGAAAGGCGATTTACAAATCTCATCAAAATGAAAGACAAGAATTGTGACTTTTTTTGTCTCATTAAAAAATACAAAGTACAATAGAAAAGAAAGAAAAGGGATCTAACTTCTCAGGAGATTACAGGGACTCGTTCAGATCGACGGTTGCAAGTCATGTGTGGACTTCGCCATCGTCTTTCAAATGAGAACGCTTGATGCTTCTGTTGACACAAAAAAAGTCACTATGTCTCCTTAACATCAAGAAGCCTCATGAAGCTACATCCTGCTAAAAATAGGCAAGGCTACTTCAAGCATCAGATTTTGTCAGAATCAGAAAGAAACTGAAAGATCCTTCAAGACAGCCAAAAGAGGGGTACACCTGAGGTTTCGGGCCATTCCGACATCGTGTGGCCTAACTTTACTGCTCCGATAACTAAACAAGCGCTCCCGGCGGCGACATCATCGAAGACACCAAAACTTCGATCAGAGCCTACGAATGATTCCAGAATGTCTTCAAAGGGCTCCATGCCAAATTTCAAGTCAAACCGAGAATGTTTGACCTTCCATCAACGCTCGAACAACAAAATCAAGCCTCCCGGTGGCGGGAACCACAGAAGCCATCACTGATCAAACAAAGTACATGAGTGGCTTAACATGCCTCCAAAAGGCTGCACGTCGAATTTCAGGTCATTCCGACAACGTTTGACCAGGTTTCGATGCTTCGAGAGAAAATCAAGCCTACCGGCGGCGGAGCAACCCGGGACGATGACATCCAAAACGGAGCCCATAGAATGTCCCAAAATGACTCCAATAGGCTCCTCGTCAAATTTCAGGTTAATCGGACTTCGTTTGACCACATATCAAAGCTCGGCATTTTCCCCGCAGTAAAATCAAGTCAAGCATCGATGGGACCCCAAACGGCTTCAAAACTCAAATAAAAGCTCATGGTTGGTCCTATCCACTGCTCAAAGAAGCTTCACCTCAATTTTCAGGTCATTCCGACATCGTTTGACCTAGTTTCGACTCGTGACGGAAAATCGGCTATAAAGTCTTCGGCTTTCCTAAAAAGTGGGAAACTTTGTGCTCGATTTCGCGCGGGTTCTCGTCAAGATTTCCCCAAGAAAATCAAGTCAATAATTGAGGAAAAATGTCAAGAAAAATACAGAAGAAAAAAGGAACGAAAAAGACGGAAAAACGGCCGAAAACGACGCTCGGCGACCAAACGGGCCAAAGCCCTATGGTCGCCGGCAACCCTGCAAATCCGGGTCGCCGGATTTTGCACCAAAAGCCAAGTTTTTTACCCTTTTTGCGTTTCGGGTATTCCTGCCTCTGTGATTTTCAGAAAATCCAATGTTTGATGCTTGAAAACGACTGATCTTCACCAACATCTCGGATCCGCCGTCAAAAGCATGAAATCATCACCGATCGCCTCAAGATCGCCAACCGGCTGACCAAGAAAGTGCACTTTTGGTCCGACCGATCGTGAAATCGACAAGACAGATGTCACCGGCCCACCAACATCAAGCAATGTCTGAGATTGCACTGCAATCCGACATCAAACAATGCGTGGATCCACCTGTGATGATCGCAAGAAGAATCTCAAAAGGCGCAGTGCGGCCCATGACTCTTCACATGTCTTGGCAACCACTTAATGACGTTAATTGAACCGTTTATGACAACTTAATGCGGTCATTAACTCATTATTTTGGACGGCCCAATCAGATTCAAGCATTTGAGAGTTACAAATCCAAGCAATCATGGCATTTAACCCATGAAACTCCCATCATCATGAAGCTTAAAGGGAATTAAAAGCCCACTACCTTCATCGGCCAATCACAAGCAATGAAAAAGGAGTTATAAAATCAACTTGTAACTCCTCATCAATTCTCTCATCATGGCTATCAATGCTCATAATCACCTCATGGCTATCAAAGGCCTATAAAAAGAGATCCATTTCCAAGAGTGAGATCATCACCGACACATCTATCGGCAAATCGATACACACATCGACTTAAAGTTCTGCATTTCTCCCAAAGAAATCCAGACAAAGTCCTGCTGCTCTGCTGCAAGAAGCACCACAAGGTGATCAACGTCCCTTGGGGGGGCCATCCCCCAAGGTTCCCTCCTTCTCCAACATGGCCTAAATGCGGCTTTTCAGCTCGTTTACTTGGTTTTTCATTGGATATAGGACCTCCTCTTGGTCCTTGTCCTTTAAAAAACTGAGGTTAAGAGCCAAGCCGAAGAATCAAAGCATCAACCGTTCTCATTTGAAGGACGATGGCGAAGTCCATACATGACTTGCGACCGTCTATCTCAACGTGTCCCCACAATCTCCTGAGAAGTTAGATCCCTTTTCTTACTTTTCTATTGTAGTTTGTATTTCTTAAAGAGACAAAAAGAAATCACAATTCTTGTCTTTCATATTTGATGAGTTTTGTAAAATCGCCTTTCACGACAAATAAACAAAAAAACGCCTCCTACGGCATTCTCAAAAACAAACTTGTCTCTTTTCATAATATTTAGCAATTTGAAACTTGTTTCTTAATATTTATGCAAAAACAAACTTGATTTCCTTTCTATTTGTGAAGGTGAATCTCCGGATTATCACCATTCCAAATTCCAAGTAGAAAGTAAATCTGGCATACCCGTACAAAAAGTGTTGATACCCGCGATTTTCTCTCTTCTGCCGAGACCCAGGTCAGCCCCCGGGGTGCGGAAGGAGAGGACGGAAGATTCCCGAGGGTCCATCAAGTTGGCACACCCAGTGGGACATCGTTGACTTGAGAACGTGATGCTTAGATCCCTTGACTCCTTTCTAGTTGGTGGCCTATGTTGCATTTTGCATCTAAAAAAAAAAAAAACATGAGATGAGATTTCAATTGTTCTTTCTCACTTAAAAAAAAAAAACAAATCTGATCTCCTTTTCTTAAAAACTCAACTTTGAGAAATTTTGATCTTTCCCTCTTCGAACTTGATAGCTCACAGAAATGTTCGCAGCTATCGTTCATATCGGCGATTGGGTCATCTTTTCTCTTTGATGAGTCCAATTGGGATTTCAAAAAAAAAAAAAAAAAACACCTTCATTTCAAATTCTTTCAAAAAAAAAAAATGATCTCTCTTTCCCAAGATTCAACTTTGAGAAATTTTGATCCTCTCCTCTTTGAACTTGATAGCTCACAGAAATGTTTGCAGCTATCGTTCATATCGGGGATTGGGCCATCTTTTCTCTTTGATGAGTTCAATTGGGATTTCAAAAAAAATATATATAATTTCAAAAAAAAAAATCAGATTTCTTTCTTTTGGGCTTAAAATTGAGAAATCTTGGTTCTTTCCCTTTCGGATTTAACGCTCGCAGAGACGTTGAGTTGTGGTTCGGATTGGAACACCACTTGTTCTCTTTGATGAGCTCATTAGAAATCTTTCAAAACAAAAAAAAAAAAAAAAAACACTAAGGTTGCATCAATTGTGCTCTTTAACTAAAGTGGATTCAAGAAAAGCCTTGTCCAGAGTGTGGAGACAGCTAGACTGTTCGAGGCAAGGGTCCTCCAAATGGGTTCATTAAGTAATCATACCCTTATCTGGGGGCTAATCTATCTACTAAGGTTTCTTAAGATCGAATTGGAAACCTATGTGCATTTTTCAAAAAAAAAAAAGAAAGAAAAAACTCCCGTCATTTTTTAATTCAGAATCGAGAAATCTTGGTTCTTTCCCTTTCAGATTTAACTCTCGCAGAAATGTTGAGTTGTGGTTCGGATTGGAATACCATTTGCTCTCTTTGATGAATTTAATCTTGACCTTTCAAAAAAAAGAAAAAAAAACTTCCGTCAATACTGGATTCACATTTGAGAAATTCTGGTCCCTTTTCCTTTCGGATTTAACGCTCGCAGAAATGTTGAGTTGTGGTTCGGATTGGAATACCAGTTGCTCTCCTTTATGAACCCAAATTTGACCTTTTTTAAAAAAAAAATCCCATCTCGTGTTCTTCCCAAGGATGCGATTTGTAACATTTGTGCCTAGTGGTGCTAGTACGCCCTTTCGGGTCTACTATATTCGCGACCGACACATTTGTATCTCCAACCTTATATCATTATACCTCGAGTGAGCATTGCTTCTTAGTAATTTGAATTAAGGTCTACAATTGCTTCTAGCAGTCACTGGAACGCTCACTCTGAGCCTACCGTACTTGCATTTTAGAATAATTGTATCCTCTATGGCTTTTTGCCTTCTTCATTGTCCTTGGGTTGGGCCATGTCCCCTCAAGTGATTTGAAAAGACAAAACCATAGTTGTTCTCCATTTATGATCACCATATTCTTGTGATTACTAATGGATTTTGTCTTGTTTCAGAAGTTTTCCAAAACTAACAATGGCAGCTTCATTAACCATCACTTTCGATGAGAACAAGTACCAGCTTATGCTTCAAGACAAGCAAAACAAGCATAAGCGCCCTGCCAGTTGCCGAAGCGTCATCTCCCTCGACAACTCTCCAAACACCGGGTCAACTTCAACTCCCCAGACCATCGTCTTCGGGTCGCTGGGACCATTCCCACTCCCTGCAGAAGACACTGTACCTGCCAAGAAGCAGAAAACCGCCCTGCAACGTGTCGCTAACACGGCACCAAGGGCGAACAACAAGAAGCCTGAAGCCCGTGGCTCTCCCACGAAGCCTCAACACACAAGAAACCAGGTTTACCTCAAAACCTGGCCCCCGAGATCTTCACCAAAGCAATGGAGGTCCCGAACATCTGCAAAGCCAGCATACCTGGCCCCTCTCAAGGAGAATCGGTTCTACCCTCTCTCTTACATGAAAGAGGAGAAACCTACCCTCCACCCAAAAAACAAACAAAATCATCATGAGCCGGCTTGCTCCTACAAGCCCAAAATCAAATCCTGCATTGTTAGTCCTACGCAAAAACATGCTGAAGCCTGCACTCTTGCGAGTCGACCCTTCATCTCAACAGGGGCCGAGCTCGCAAAATTGAAATCTTCACTGCGACAGACAAATGACCGCGTCCAGATTCTGTCCTTGCCAAGCTTCAAAGAAAACAAACTCGGCTGCTGTGCACAAGGGACTACATCCTTCATCGCCAGAGCCCAGCCAGAGCTTATTGAAGCTCAAATTGCACGTCGTATGCGTCACCGTGCGGCATATCGACAAAAGAGACTTGAGAAACAAAGAACTCAGCATTCTACCCTTGATGCCCCAAGCAAATGGGTTGAAAAAGAAAGACCTGACCAAGTCGTTGCTGTTCATATGGTTGGCAAAACCAGAAAATGGCAAAAGTCAGCAACCAAAATCAATGTTAGACGTCCGGTGACTCGCAGCGTCTCTCGGACACGAACACATCTAGAAGAATCCTCCACTCCTCTAAGCCAAGGACACCGGAGTAATCACTCCTCAGATTCTTCATCCAGAAGAATGAGCCCCAGCTCAGTCACCAGGACGATTTCTTCGTTCGAGTCCCGAGGGATGAACGTCTTGGCTACAAGTTCTGAGCCGCCTCCACAACATGATGATGTAACTACATGCATCCAACAGTTGAAGCAACGACAACAGAGAATTGAGGCTTTAATGGAAAACCTTATTCTCACTTTACAGCGTCCGCCACCTAACAACGAAACCCCTCTGAATCATGAAGATGATGAGGGCAATTCAGAAAAAATGAGTCTCGCGCCCTTACCAAAAAGGACGTGGACGATATCCACGCAAAAGCAAAAGAAGAGGATACATTGAAGGAACATGGGATCAAGCCACCCTACCCTTTATGGATGCACTCGGTTCCGTTCCCTGCAAAATTCAAGCAACCTACTCTCCAGACATATACTGGGAAAGGTTCAGCCAGACAACATGTCATCCACTTCAAGATCCTGACTGGAGCTATTGCGGATCAAGATGCCCTCAAGATTCGCCTCTTTGCAAGTACCGTAAAAGGTACAGCCTTTGATTGGTACTCCACTCTGCCGGAGAACTCCATTCAGAACTGGGCTATGCTGGAGACACGCTTCCTCACCCACTTCCAAGGTGAGGACCATCCTGTTATTATGGCTCAACTCTGCAGCTTAAAACAGGGAGAGAATGAGTTAACATACGACTTCATTCACAAGTGAAAGGCAATGGTGTATAAATGCTCAGATGTACTGCCACAAGCGTCGCTAGTCGACATCTGCCGTAACAATATGAGAGCAAAAATTCGCTCCATGATCATCGGCAACAAATCAAAGAACCTAGGAGAACTTCTCGAAGCTTCCATAGAAGCTGAAATGGTGATCAAAGACCTCAACAGTCAGAAATCATCAAAGAAAGAGCCGACTGCTGTTACAACCTCAAAACCAAAGAAAAAGGAGGTTCTCAATGTGCAGACTAAATCAGCTCCTCAGCAGCCAAAGAAACCTGAAAACAAAACTGCAGGTAAAAGACCTAAACTCTCTGATGCCTTCAAAGAATGTGTAGAAAAGAAATATCCGTTCGATGAAGATATTGAAGAAATCTTTGAGGCTCTCCTAGCAAATGACAAACTCATTTTGCCAGATCCCAAAAGACCGGGAGATGTTGGCAAAACCAATGATCCCCAGTACTGTCCATACCATCAGATGATCTCACATCCTCTCAATCAATGCTTCGTTGTGAGAGAGAAGATCAATGAGATGTGGAAAAACGGAGTCATAACCTTTGATAAAAACTATGGCCCCACCTCTGTCAACATGGTGTCATGTCGGCAAATTTCAAAGTCACCAAAGGAGAAGATCACTACTTCATTCAAGGTGATAAAATGGCTCAAGCGTCCCAAGAATTGGTTCCCTATCCAACATCAGATGGACAACCTATATGGGTGTATCCCAATCTCCTAGATGATGAAAATTGGGAGATCGTCAAAACAAAGCCGACCGCTCAGCAGCGAAGGCAAGCCAAGAGACAACTCCGCAAGCTCAAACAGCAGCAGAAGTCTCAACCAAAACAAGAAGTCCTTGAAAAAGCAGAAACTTCTTCCACTACTTCACTAGGGACGACGGAAGAATCTCTTCCCAAAACTTCAAAGGTGGTAAGAAAATTCACCCTTGATGATTTCATGCTACCTCTATACAAAAATGAAAATGTGCAGGGGGCATCATACTCTTGCAACTCGGTAGTTGGATTCTCCATGAATGGATACGAGTCCAGTGATACTGCCAGTGATATCGATGAGTGGGAAGAATCCCTTGAAACAAGAGAATACCTCTCCGACGAGGAATGGATTCCCGAGTCTCATCTTATGCCAATAATCTGGTATAGCCCATTACAGCCACAAGGATCCTGGTCCGATGACGAAGAAGCCCAGGACCCTATTCAAGAAAATGCTGTCGATCCAGCACCAACCAATGTTCCGGTGGAACCCAACATGGGCGAACCACAAGGAGCTGATGACGAAGAAGATTTGGCTCCTATGCCTGATCTTGAGGAATATGCAAGAATCTTGCAACATCTTGCTATAGGAAGGAGCAGGATCGCATCAATGATCTTCGGCATGATCCAGAACCAGAATTCCCTGAAAATCAACGGGAACTTTCTCCCTTAACTTCTGAAAATGGAGAAAACAGTTGGATCGATGATCCTCTTACATCCGAGGATGAGTCCAATTCCCAACAGTCTACACTGGGGGCATTTCCTGTCAGGACAACCTGCAATATGATAGCTCAGGATGATAGTGCCTCTGAAGCTTCCGAAGACACGTACACCCTAACCGGTAATGTATCATCTGGAGCTACATCTTCTCAGGTGACTTCCACTGAGATAACATCCTCTCAGCCCTCATCTCCTGAAGCTGTGACATCGGAACTCAAGCCTCTCCCGATTGATCATCTTGAAGAAACTCCTGCCAATGAAATCTTCTTCATTGAAAGCCCAGTCGATTGGTCCCAGATGCCCGATCTCATAGACGATGTCTGGACTAGTACAGAAAGGTTGTCGGATGCTGTTCAGGACTTGTTCCCTGAAATTGCTCCGTGCAACACAATTACTGAAGACACCAATGCTGTTACAGAGACGTCTTCAGCAAAAGATCAACCCCTTGATCCTGAGAGTGATCTTCCAAAAGAAGACCAGTCTCTAGAAGCTCTTGAAGTTGGTAGAGGTACCCGTTCTGGCCGGGATTACCACAAAAATTACAACCAACCTTCTTCTTCTTATGTAAATCCTTCGGGAAATCAAGTTGTAAGCGCCCCAAGTGGCAATAATAATGAAAATGCAGGCCCGAAGGAGGCTTTCAAGTATGATTTGATTGAGCACTTCAAACACATACCTGCACATCTGCACATCCTTGACTTATTACGAATGTCTCCACAAACTCGTGATAGTCTCATTTCAGAATTACAAAGGCTGAATGCGGATGTCGATAAACATGTCCCACAAGTCCTACAAATTGAAATGGACTACAGGGTCAAAAAATCAAATACTCCCCCAAAGGGAGAAAAAAAGAAAACTGAGGGATCAAGCAATGAATGCCTCTCGATACAAAAAGCGGCAAGTGCAACAATTGCCTTCGACAAGGATGACCTCCTGCTAGGCGAGACAAAGCACAACCGACCCTTGTACTTTACGGGGTACGTCAAAGAAATGCCAGTACACAGAGTTCAGATCGATCCAGGTTCTGCACTCAACCTCATTTGTACTTCGGCACTCGAAGAGCTGGGCATCCCGCCTAGCAAGGTGAGTCACACGTCTGTATCCATCTTCGGATATGACGGCAGCGCTCAAAGGCCTATCGGCAAAATCAGATTCAAATTGCAAATCGGTGATCTTATTTCTGAAGTCACTGTGTATGCAATAAGGACCCCTTCATGTTACAATATACTCCTTGGACGCCCCTGGATACATGACAATGGTGTCGTCCCTTCAACTCTACATCAGTGCATCAAGTTCGTTGGCAACGATGGCTTGATACGTCGAGTGTTTGCAGACAAAAAGCCCTTCAAAGGCAAAGATGTCCATTTTGCAGATGCTCAAATGTATAAACATAGAAAAGAAGAACAGGAGGAAAAAACAATTCACTTTGCCGACAGTCTCCAGAAAGATAAAGACAAGGCTCATCAGCAATCACCGGAGGTAAACAAACCCTCCACCAAACTCGAAGTAAGCAGTCAAGCTCCTTTCGTCGTCTCCTTCAAATCTCCAAAGCCTTTGGTAATCACTACCAAAGTAAAGAAGACAAAACAAAAAGCTGGGGGCAAGTTCACTGTCTCCTTTGTGTCTATTATGCATGACACAGATTCGGAGTCAGAGTCAGAAGATGACACATCATCAAGCCAAGCTGATACTCAACAAGATCAGCCCGCTCTCACTCCATTGGAGACAGTTGCTGACATAGAAGACCCTATGTCGGCTTCCTTTGTTATTCCGGCAACTTCGCCAAAAGAAAAAGCAATCTTCTTCCATAGATCGGGAGCATCTCCACTGAACTCTTTGCTTGAACCTTTCCAAAACGAAGGTATGCCTTAACTATCCCTGTATAGTCCAATGGCACAAGCTATCATGAAGAAAATGGGCTAGGACGCTCAAAATCCGACTGGTTTGGGAGGTGGCCGTGGTATTCTCACACCATTGGAACCCACCCTGACCAAAAGTCAACCAGAAGATTGGAAAATCCACTTTCACAAAGGCAAGTCTTCAAATGGGTTGGGGTATGATCCTACCGCTCCTATGAGACAGTTGACACCATGGCTACAAAGTCGCTTTACCGACCAAGCCTCAACATCTCATGAAGACATCGATATCCCTAGATATCTCTTTGAGGAGTTATTTGTCAAAAATCCAGAAAGCTCCTCCAATTGCTATAATTTCTCTGATGATAAAGAGGAATTGCCCGATCACACAGATGAGCGGTTCTCTGACCCAGAAGAATCGCCGTCTCCAAAAGAAGTACCCTACTTCAACCCAATTCCAGCAAATGATTGGGACCATCTCATTGCGAGCCTTGAGAAGGACACTGATCAAGAAGATCCATGGACAGAAACATAGCCTAAGTCTGAAAATTTCTCTGGCACTCCAGAAGGTCTTGTTGAGCTGGAAGCCTTCGAAAATACTGTGGAGGAACCACCTTCAAACCTTCCGACAGAAGACCCTGTTCAAAAGATAAACTTGGGAACACCTGATAACCGACGTCTTGTATTCATAAGCAAGAATATAAAGGATGATGAGTTACCCGAGTATATCCCTTTTCTTCGCGAGTTCGTTGATTGCTTTGTATGGTCTTATGCTGAAATGCCTGGCTTGGATCCCAAAGTAGCAGTCCACAAACTCAACTTGCAAAAAGAAATCAAGCCTGTCAAACAAGGCCAAAGAAGATTCCGTCCCGACGTGATGGAGAAAATCGAACAAGAAGTTCAGAAACTCAAAAACGTTGGCTTCATCCGCGAAGAACAGCATCCTGAATGGTTAGCCAACATCGTCCCCGTGACAAAGAAAAATGGGCAGATAAGGGTCTGTATTGACTACAGAGACCTGAATAATGCATGTCCTAAAGATGAATTCCCGCTCCCCATACCAGAGGTGATGATTGACAACACCTATGGGTTCGAGCGAATGACATTCATGGATGGATTCTCTGGCTACAATCAGATAAAGATGCATCCTAAAGATGAAAGGCATACTTCATTTCGCACACCATTTGGCGTGTATTGCTACACTGTCATGCCATTTGGTCTGAAAAATGCAGGTGCAACATATCAGAGCGCTATGATGAAAATATTCCAAGATATGCAGCACAAGACGGTCGAATGCTATGTTGACGACCTCGCCATCAAAAGCAGAAGAAAAGAAGACCATCTCGACGATCTTCGAGAAATCTTCCTTCGACTTCGCAAACACAAATTGTGGATGAATCCATTAAAATGCTTCTTCGGTGTCTCATCAGGTAAGTTTCTCGGATTCATAGTACGGAAGGTTGGAATAGACCTTGACCCTACCAAAGTCAAGGCTATCCTGGAAATGCCATCTCCCAGAACCCTAAGAGAATTAAAAGGGCTTCAAGGAAGGTTGGCCTACATTCGACGGTTCATCTCCAATCTATCAGGGAAGTGTCGTCCATTCTCTCGCCTGATGAAGAAAGGCGTAGACTTTGTCTGGGATGCTGAATGTGAAAATGCCTTTCAAGACATCAAAGCATACCTCACCAAACCTCCAGTGCTGGCTGCCACCACAACTGGAAAACCATTTATCTTGTACACAAGAGCTCTCGACCACTCTTTGGGTGCTCTGCTCGCACAAGAAAACGACGATGGAAAAGAAGCTGCTCTATATTACCTTAGCCGCATGTTGGTAGGTGCAGAGCATCGCTACTCCCCAGTCGAAAAAGAATGCCTTGCAGTGATGTTTGCCGTACAAAAGCTACGTCATTATCTGCTGTCGAACACAATCTACTTGATTTCGACAATCAACCTCTTAAAGGTCCTTGTCACAAAAGCAGGTTCTCTCAATGCCCGATTGGCAAAATGGTCCATTCTTATCACAGTTTGATATTAAGTATGTACCACAAAAAGCAATCAAAGGCCAAGCTCTGGCAGACTTCCTCGCAGAGCATCCATTGCCTAAAGATTCTCCACTCAGGGATGATCTCCCAGACGAATCTATCTACAACGTGGAAACTTCCTTATCAAATACTTCCTGGGACATGTACTTTGACGGTGCAACCAGGACAAATGAAAAAGGAAAGCAAATATCGGGAATCAGCATCCTCTTTGTCAACCCCAACAAATACATGATTCCACACGCCTTCTCGCTACTGGAACCATGTTCAAACAATGCAGCTGAGTACCAAGCCCTGATTGTAGGATTGGAACTCGCCCTCGAATCCGGCATCACCATGCTGGAAGCTTTTGGGGACTCTCAACTGATCGTCAACCAGATGAATCAGAAATTTGAAGTCAGGAAGCTTGATTTGCTACCTTACAACAAGGCGCAGTCGCTTCGACAAAAATTCAACATCTGTCACATCACCCACATCCTCAGAGGTGAAAACATCCGTGCAGATGCCCTGGCTGGACTCGCTGCATCCATGGCAATCCAAGAAGGGGAAAACATGCAAGTCACAGTGTGTCAAAGAAGGATTCTCCCTCCTCTCAACACACACCAAGCAGTTACTGAATGCCACTGATGGACCCGAAAAAAGAGGGGGAATCTTCCGTCCTCTCCCTCCGCACCCCGGGGGCTGACCTGGGTCTCGGCGGAGGAGGGAAGATCTCGGGCATCAACATTTTTATACGGGTATGCCAGATTTACTTTCTACTTGGAATTTGGAATAGTGATAATCCGGAGATTCACCTTCACAAGTGGAAAGGAAATCAATCCTTTTTTCTAACTTTTCAAATTGCATAAATATTAAGAAAAGAGACAAGTTTTTAGAATGTTATAAGAGGCGTTTTTGTTTGTTTGCCGTGAAAGGTGATTTTGCCGTGAAAGGCGTTTTTACAAAATTCATCAAATATGAAAGACAAGAATTGTGATTTCTTTTTGTCTCTTTAAGAAATACAAACTACAATAGAAAAGTGAGAAAAGGGATCTAACTTCTCAGGAGATTGTGGGGACACGTTGAGATCGACGGTCGCAAGTCATGTATGGGCTTCGCCATCGTCCTTCAAATGAGAACATGTGATGCTTTGATTCTTTGGCTTGGCTCCTAACCTCATTTTTTTAAAGGACAAGAACCAAGAGAAGGTCCTATATCCAATGAAAAACCGAGTAAACGGGCTGAAAAGCCGCGTTTAGGCCATGTTGGAGAAGGAGGTGACCTTGGGGGGGTGGCCCCCAAGGGACATTGATCACCTTGTGGTGCTTCCTGGAGCAAAGTAGCAGGACTTCGTCTCTCTCTTGGATTTTCTGGATTTTCAGAGCTTGCACTTGGGATCTATTTTTTTCATGCTTTCTTCTTGGAATGGACCTCCTTTTATAGGCTTTTGGTAGCCATGAGGTGTTTATTGGCATTGATGGCCATGATGAAAGAATTGATGAGGAGTTACAAGTTGATTTTGTAACTCCTTTTTTAAGGCTTGTGATTGGCCGATGAAGGTAGTGGGCATTTAATCACTTTTATGCTTCATGATGATGGGAGTTTCATGGGTTTAATGCCATGATTGCTTGGATTTGTAACTCTCAAATGCTTGGTTCTGATTGGGCCGTCCAAAATAATGAGTTAATGACTGCTTTAATGGGTCAATTAACGACATTAAGTGGTTGCCAAGGCATGTGAAGAGTCGCGGGCCGCGCTGCGCCTTTTGAGATTCTTCTTGCGATCATCACGGGTGGATCCACGCATTATTTGATGTCGGATTACGATGCAATTTCAGACATTGATTGATGTTGGCGGGCCGGTGACATCTGTCTTGTCGATTTCACGATCGGTCGGACAGAAAGTGCACTTTCTTGGTCAGCCGGTTGGCGATCTTGAGGCGATCGGTGATGATTTCATGCTTTTGACGGCGGATCCGAGATGTCGACGAAGATTAGTGGTTTTGAAGCACCAAACATTGGATTTTCAAAAAATCACAGAGGCCAGAACACCCGAAACGCGAAAAGAATCGAAAACGGACACTTTGGCGCAAAATCCGGCTACCTGGATTTCCAGCGTCGCCGGGCGACTATGCACCCAGGGTCGCCGGCGACCTTGGGCCAAGGTCGCCGGTGACCATGGGGCTTCGGCCCGTTTGGTCGCCGAGAGTCGTTTTCGGCCGTTTTTTCGTCTTTTTCGTCCCTTTTTTCTTCTGTATTTTTCTTGACATTTTTCCTCAATTATTGACTTGATTTTCTTGAAGAAATCTTGACGAGAACCTTTGCGAAATCGGAGCACAAAGTTTCCTATTTTTCGGGAAAGCCGAAGACTTTGTTGCCGATTTTTCGTCAAGCGTCGAAACTAGGTCAAACGATGTCGGAATGACCTGAAAATTGAAGTGAAGCTTCTTGAGCAGTGGATAGGACCAACCATGGTCTTTTATTTGAATTTTGAAGCCGTTTGGGGTCCCATTGATGCTTCACTTGATTTTGCTGCGGGGAAAATGCTGAGCTTTGATATGTGGTCAAACGATGTCCGATTGACCTGAAATTTGACGGGGAGCCTATTGGAGTCATTTTGAGACGTTCCATGGGCTCCGTTTTGGATGTCGTGGTCCTGGGTTGCTCCGCCGCCGGTAGGCTTGATTTTCTCTCGGAGTATCGAAACCTGGTCAAACGTTGTCGGAATGACCTAAAATTTGACGTGCAGCCTTTTGGAAGTATGTTGAAGCCACTCATGTATTTTGTTTGATGAGTGATGGCTTCGGTGGTTCCCGCCGCCGGGAGGCTTGATTTTGCTGCTCGAGCATTGATGGAGGGTTAATCGTTGTCGGTTTGACTTGAAATTTGGCATGGAGCCCTTTAGAGACATTCTGGAGTCATCCGTAGGCTTTGATCAAAGTTTTGGTGCCTTTGATGATGTTGCCGCCGGGAGCGCCTGTTTAGCTGTTGGAGCGATGAAGTCGGGCCAAACGATGTCGGAATGACCCGAAACCTCAGGTGTACCCCTCTTTTAGCTGTCTTGAAGGATCTCTCAGTTTTTGTCTGATTCTGACAAAATCTGATGCTTGAAGTAGCCTTGCCTATTTTTAGCAGGATGTAGCTTCATGAGGCTTCTTGATGTTGAGGAGACATAGTGACTTTTTTTGTGTCAACAAATGCCCCCTCGAGGTACAGCGACGAGTAGCTTTTTGGAGTCGATGTGCCTCGAAGAGAAACTTGGAGGAGAGATTCCAACTTGACCAAGAGTCTTGAGCATTTTTTTTTTTTTTGAATAGCCTTCTGAGTTTTCGGGGGAATTTTATGGTAGTGAGAGGGATCACGTACCATCTCAAGGCAAAGTTTTGAAAATGACATGGGGTATTTGGATTTTGGTTTTTGACCTTGTGACCTAACAAGCTGTATGTGGCAGGTTAGGGGGTCGGGGTTTTGATTTTGATTTTGACCTTGTGACCCAACAAGCTGTATGTGGCAGGTTGGGGGGTCAGATTTGGTTTGTAGGTTTTGGATTTTGATTTTGGTTTTGGTCTTGTGACCTAACAAGCTGTATGTGGCGAGCTAGGGGACCGGATTTTGGTTTTGTGAAATGTCAATTTCAAGATTTTGGCTCAATTTGGTTCATGAGGTTGGATGGTTTGGTTTTTGGAAACTCATGAGACTTTCTTTTTTCTTCTCTGTTTTTTTTTTTTTTTTTGAATGATCCCATCAACTCAAAAGAGGCATGGGACTTTTTTTGCTCTTTTTTTTTTTTTGCTCTTGGTAAGAGTAATATTTTGACTAAAAGCCACTTTTAGTGCCTAGGTGGTCAAACCTGGCTCATATGGGCTAACCCATGTGACCTTAGGCTTTGGAGATGGCCTAGATCTCATATGGTGTCATATTTGTAAAGAATATCCAAAATATCTTTACTTGGAGAGAATTTCTCAATTTTTCTTTTTGTGGAAAGATTCTCTCAAAATATCTTTCTCTTTGGGAAAGTAGCTAAATTTTAGCACTTACCTCCTTTCTTTTTCTTTGTTTCCTCTTTTGGCTTGCTCTCTTCTATAAAAACAAAGAGGGTTGGTGCTTTTGCTCCATTACTTTCTTTTTGCAAGAAATCTTCAAGAGTGCTCCCCAAGGCAAGAAGTGCTTTCTCTTCTTCAAGGATCTCCAAGCTTTTCTTCTTCTTCTCCATCAATGGCTTCAAGTAAGTTTTCTTCTTCGTCAAGAATCTCCATTGTAGAAGTAGTTTCTTCATCATTTTTTTTCTTCTTTTTCTTTTCTTTTCTTTCTTCTTCTCTTTTTTTTTTCTTTGCTTTTCTTGTCATGCACGTTTTTTCTTCCCTTTTTTTTTCGTGCTTCTCTTTTTTTTCTTTCCCTTTTTTTTTCTTTTTTTTTCTTCTTTTCACGATTTTCTCTTTTTTTTTTCGTGAACTCTTTTTTTTTCTTTCTTTCTGTTTTTTTTTTCACGCTGATCTTTTTTTTTTCAGCGTTTTTGTCTTCTTTTCTTTTTTTTTTTTTGCTGTTTTTTTTTTTTTTGCTGAGATTTTTTTCTCTCTTTCTTTTTCTTTTTCCTTGTTTGCTCACTAGGATAATGAGGCTATGCAATTTCAATATGTATACATTTTTTTGTTTGATGCATCAAGATAGAAGGCTAGAGTCTCTAGGTCAAGCCAACATGATTTTTGACTTGGACAAAGTTTGATTGACTTTGACCAAATTGGGTTGGAATTGGTCAAACTTTGGTCAAGGTTTTCCTAGCATCTAATGCATGGTGATATATTTTTGATGCATGAGTTTTGTAAATGGATTTGGAAGTATGATAATGCATACCTGAAAATCTTTTGCAAGTATCGGGATTTTGAGCTCGCAGCGATGTTGAGCTCTTTCTCGGTCTTGCTGGATTTTGAGGAAGTTTTGCAATTTTTGGATTCTGAAGCTCGCAGCAATGTTGAGCTCTTTTCCAGATTTTGCGGAAGTTTGATGAGATTGGCTCGTTCTCGCAGCGATGTTGAGTTCGAGCCTTCTTTGAGAATTCTCCACTGACTATGAGCTCGCAGCGATGTTGAGCTCATCTTCAGACTTCCTGTCTTTTTCGGAGTATTTTTCCTTTTTGTTGGAATTGCCCCGGAACCATGTCAAAATTTTGCTAGAATTTTTTGTAGCAGAATTCTGTCATTTTGATGTTGATTGATCTTTTCTCTTCCATCTTTTGCAGGTAGTTCTTCTAGAACGAACAAAGGTAAAGGTCACGTTACTGATGCACCTCGTCGGTCTGCTAGATCTTCCAATGCTGCCGTTCAGCAGTCTTGGGAGAAGGTCCAGTTTGTGGAGAAAAACTTGGAAGAATGCGATTCCCTCAATCGTGATGAGATGAGACAGCGATTGATCGCTCTCAAGGATGAGGAGTTCTATAAGATCATGGTAAGCAGCCATCCCTAGGTTACGGACGATTAGAGCATTGTGCTCAAGCCTACCTTCTTCTTCAGTGATGCAGTCCCCGACGACTTGACATACCAAAGGAGATGTTTTCAGTTCTCTTACACAGCAGATGGTGAGGAGAGAAGTATTTCTACTCGGTCGTCTTTTGATCGGACCATCTCGATCCTGAGCTTTTCTCCCACGTGCCCTAAGAGGGAAGATCGTCCGAGTTGGGTGAAGAGGACCAGTGTGATCAAGACCGGGGTTTTTGTTGGTGGACCTTCCGGTTTTGCAGAGAAGCCACCTGTCCGTATGGACGTGTTGATGCCAGCCAGTGGCTACCAAGGTTCTGATCATCCATCGATCGATTTGAGACCGGTGGGCCTTGGCGTTTTTCGGGGTGACGGCAGCAATTGGGTGAAGCCTTTTCGACTTCGTGGCCGTTTCAGTGCTGACTCGAGCTGGGAGTCATGGACTGATCACACCTTGAGGATTGGTGAGGCCGTTCTTCGGGAGGCCAAGCCTTTTGACGCGGTTCGCGCTTTTCGGCAAACCGTCGTTTTCTCCGATGAGGCTTTCATGGCCATGCTGGAGTCATTCCTTCCACAAACCAACACCTTCATTGTGACGAATGGTGAGATTGGTTTTTCTTTGAAGGAGCTGAGCGCCATCACCGGGTTGCCTATCCTCGGCAAACTCTATGAGGAGTTTATGCCTATTGACAGTGTCCTTGAGGAGCAGTCTGAGGAGTTTAGGCTTGTGTACTTTCAGCTCGTCGCCTTCTATGATTTTTTGAAGGAGAAGGAGGGCTCGAAAGTTAGATCCAGTAGGTGGAGAAGTTGCAGCTCCAACTTTTTTGACAGCGGGGATTCTTCTGATGGCATGGCCCAGGATGTTAGGGCTAAAGCATCAAGTTTGAAGAAGATCGCTGCTATGCGAGAAGATTTGAAGAAGTTCTTCGTAAGCACGGATGCCATTTGTCCTGACATTGCGTTGCGGAGAGATCTCGCTGTTTACCTCACTTATTGGCTGGGTGAGGCTGTTTTTGCTGGAGGAGATGGGACGCACATCAGGCCGCACTGTATTTTTTCGGCATGTCAGATGGCGTTTGGAGAGCGGCTGGCTTTGGTACCTGCTCTTTACTCCTATTTATGTACCGAACTGCAGGCTGCTGCTTTCCTGGTTCGGCTTGGGCTTCCCATGAACAGGGTATTTTCTGCCCACATCTTCTATTCGTGGTATGTATACCACTGTCCTAGCTTCCATCGTTTGGGAGTTGCACAGGATGAAGATCCCTTCATGATTCGTTTGGCTCGAGGTACAGCCGTTCACGAATCACTTTTATCTGCCCGTTTAAGGATCCGACGATTTAGGGACGTCGAGATTGGGCAGTCTTCAGTGAAGCTTTCTTCGGGCTTGCGGAAGAAGGCTTTTGACTTTGGTGTCTCCAGTGATTCGACCAGGGCAGGGTTGGGAAGACATTATGCTTTGACGGACGCGGAGAAGAGGTGGCTCTTCAACATACGGGTTGGTACGATGGTGTACCGTAGACATCTTTTCGTCGACATCCAACCGTATGTCCTTCGCGTTTTGCGTTGCAGCTTGGCTTCTCTCAAGGCGTCGTTGGAGCGCCTTCGAGCATGGTGAAGCGCTTTGGAGGTCTACAGGATGGGAGAAATGCATGGGCATTTTATAGCGCCGAGGACACTACCGCCATGATTTCCTATCCTGAGCTGCCCACCTTCCGGACTGCTGGCTTCACGAAGTGGTTCGTGGAGAGCTTTTCAGTGTACCGGGGGCTTTTCAAGAAAGAGCTCGATATTAAGCAATCTCCTAGGAAGAGTCTTGGCAAATCGGATGGTGTCCGTCGGGAGGAAGTTTTGGCCTTCCTTTCTAGAGAGAAGCACAAGATAGGCTTTCTCAACGGGCAGGACATCATCAGATCAGGAGCTGCACAGGGGATTCCTGGTGAGGTCTTGAGGCAGCTGGAAGAGGAGGAGGCCGAGATCGATGCTATGATACAGGCAGAGCATACGAAGGCTTCCATGGAGTCTACTGAGAAAAGTAGACCATCCAGTGAGGACTCTTGTGAGAGGCCTGATGTTGATAGTGTGGCAGGATCGTCGAGCAGATTGACCCGCCGAGGCAATAGGAGGAGAGGACAACGCCGTAACATGAGACGGCACGATAGTCCTTCTGATCTTGAAGTTCCTCTCACCATTGCTGAGGAGGTGTCTGAGGATGTTGACGAGCCTCCGGAGAAGAAAAGCAGAGAAGAGGAGATAGCTGGTATGATCCCCTTTCTTTCCTTTTTTTTCTTCCTCTTTTTTTTTTTTTGTGAAAGATTTTGTTCTGATCCGCTGCTTCTTTTTTTTTTAGCAGAGGACGATGACCTGGTGATGCCCGAGGTTCCGGCCGATGAGGCAATGACGGATCCAGTCGTGGCATCTGAGGAAGAGCCCAGGGACTCTGGAGTGGTTCCAGAACCTTCACCTGGTATGATTTGCTTTGGCTTTTGTTTCTTTTTTTTTTTCTTTTGCTGTCATTTGCTAACATGTAGCTGACTTGCAAGAGGATTCCGACGATTTCGAGCCATCCATGGATGCAACTTTTGATGATGCTTCGGATGAGCTCAAAGAGGCAGAGAGTACTCCGCCGGTCGTTGAAGCAGGTATACTTGCAATAATAATCTTGATATATTTTTGACAAGATTATATTCATACGTTTTTGTCTTTTCCTTCTTTTTTTCTTTGACAGATTGTGAAGCAGCAGGAGAGATTCCTCCGTCTTCCTCAGAGCCAGAACAGGGGATACCTGCGGCTGATGCAGAAGTAGGGGCTTCTTCTACTTTCAATGAGTCAGCTTGTTCCGTTGGAAAGAGTTTATTGATTACTCTTCCAATGGAGCATGATGTGGGCAGTCGGGCACCAGAGCATGGCGAATCCTCATCTGCATCGCACCTTCAGTATGCAAGGAAGGTGTTGAAGACTGTCTTGAGCTCATGGGTTGAGACTCTTTCTTCAGGTCATTTGGAAACTGGTTTTGGCATGATCAAGCATGTGCAGGACATCGTCGCTGATAGCAAAGAAGTCGGTCTGGACATCGCAAGTGCCGAGGATTTTGTTGAGGAGATCATCACCTTGGGGAACAAATGGACTGAGACCAAGAGTTTCCCAGATGGTGACTTCTTTGATGAGATGTTCTTAAAACCTTCCGGCAAAGTCAAAGCTGAGCTGACTGAGGTCACGAAGACTCGGAGGCAGATCGTTCGGGAGAAGAACGTTACCGAGTTATCCATCATGGGGCTGAAGCAAGACTTGAACCGCCTTGATAAGGAGGTTGTCGAGGCTAGGCAGCGTCTTGATCTTTTGGAGGAAGAAGCTGCTGCCAAATGGACCGCCATTGTGGAGGCTCGTGACAAAAAGGGGACTCTCATTCGCCAGGTTGAGGAAGCTGAAGGTAATGTCCGGAGGAAGACTCAGGAGCATGACCAGTGGCAGGTCCTCTGGGAAGAGCTTCCTCGTGCTACAGATGGGTCACGGCATTCGGCCGCGTTTTATGGGGACATTTTGAAGGAGCGTGGCCTAAAAACTTTGGAAGTTAAGGCCAAGGGTCTGCTTGAGGAGTTGAACCTTTGGTTGAAGACCATGTAGGATTGAGCTCCTGAGTTGTAACAAACTCTTTTTCCTTTTTCTTTTTTTTTTTTGGTACCTCCATGTATAAACAATTTTGGTACTATATTTTGTATCTCCTTCCTTTCACTTAAATCATTTTTGATGAAAACAATTTTGAGCAAAAGTTTGATGGGAATGTTTGTTTAAGGATTTGATCAAAAGGTTGTCATTTTGTGAAAATCTTTTGTCAAAGGGTTGTTTTGGGCATGAAAGCCAATTTTTGTGGCGGAAAGCCTTGTTTTTGATGGTTTGAAAACCAAAATTTGGATGGCGAGAAAGCCTAATTTTGTGGCGTAAGAGCCCAAATTTGTTTTGCGGCATGGGAGCCAAAATTTTTGGATGGCGTGAAAGCCGAATTTTAGAATGGCATAGAAGCCGAATTTTGTTTTGTTTGTCTTGGCATTTATAGCCGAATTTTGGCATTTATAGCCAGATTTTGGCGTTTATAGCCGATTTTTTTTGTTTTGTTTTGGCATTTATAGCCGAATTTTGGTGTTTATAGCCGAATTTTGAGATGGCATGAGAGCCAAAAATTTTGTTTGTGGCATGAGAGCCGATTTTGAGATGGCATGAAAGCCGATTTTGGCGTTTATAGCCGAAAAATTTTGTTTTTGGCATTTATAGCCGAATTTTGGCATTTATAGCCGGATTTGGCGTTTATAGCCGAGTTTTGGCGTTTATAGCCAGATTTTGGCGTTTATAGCCGAGTTTTTTGAAAACCAAATTTTGTTTTGTTGGCATGAAAGCCGATTTTGGCGTTTATAGCCGAAAAATTTTGTTTTTGGCATTTATAGCCGAATTTTGGCATTTATAGCCGAGTTTTGGTTTTCAAAATGCAGGTATCGACTAAATGTCGCCTCCCCGCTGAATGGTCTTGCAAGTATCGATGGAATGTCACTTCCTTGCTCATTCGTTTTTGCGAGTATTGATGGAATGTCACTTCCTCGCGGGTTAGGTTTTGCGAGTATCGATGGAATGTCGCTTCCTCGCGAATTGGGGTGCAAATATCGACTAAGCGTTGCTTCCCTGCTTTTCCCAAAACTTTTGGTTTTGCGGGTACTGACTTGATGTCGTTTCTCCGTGATTTTTGAAATTTGAGGTTTTCTCGAACCATTTGAAATTTGGGTTGTGGATAGCAACTGGTATGTTGCATCTCCACGATTTTTTGAAATTTGGGTTGTGGATATCAACTGGTTTGTTGCTTCTCCACGATTTTTGAAATTTGCAAGTATCGAATGGGGTTCGCTTCCTTGCGATTTTTGGGTTTTGCGAGTATCGACTGAATGTCGCTTCCCCGCGGTTTCTAAAAACCAAATTTTTTTTTAGAGACACGATGGTCATAAATTTTGCCTTAAAACCATTTCGGTTGTAAAAGCCAAGGTAGACTAGGGTGAAAATTCCTGAGTTGTGGTTTTTGTTTCAAACCATGAATTTTGGGTTCAAGGATCGAAAATTTTGGTCAAGTCTGGGAAGTGGCTCCTAAACTTGGATTTTGGATTTGATTTCTCTTTTGAACAATGAAACGATGAAAGTAAGCATTGTTTTGAGAGATAGTTTTTTTTGGAAACTTCAACATAAAGATGAAAATTTCAAAAGGGGTGGGTTTGATGAGCAAGTACCTTGGAAATACGCTTTAGCCATGTAGATATTGCTCTGACCCGTTTGAGGAAGTCTTCAAGGGTAGTACCGCTTCAAGAACTTGCCGTTGATGGGTAGCATACATCTGTCTCCTTCCATGTTTAGAAGAGCGTATGCACCGTTGGAGAAGACTTTGTCGATGACGAAGGGTCCCTCCCATTTTGGTTCGAATTTGCCTTTGGATTTGTGGGCAAAGACTATGGGTCTTTTTACTGTAAGAACCAAGTCACCCTTTTTGTAGGCGCGTTGCTTGACCTTTTTGTCGAGAGATCCTGCCATGCGTGCTTGGTATAACTCAATGCTTTGTAGAGCTTCGAGTCGTCTTTCATCGAGATTATCCAGCTCTTGGAGTCTCATTTTGACATTGCTTTCTTGCGTCTGATGGAACGCGCTCCGAGGCGCCGTGGGGCGGCTACCGGGGTCGGCGGAACGTGGGAGTCCGTCGGGTCCGGCCCTTTCGCGCCCTGGCGGGCCTGAAGCGTGCATCAACATTTTTTTTTGGGTGGGTGTGCCAGATTTTCTATTTTACTTGGAATTGCAAGTGGTAATCCGGAGATCAACCTTCGCAAGTAAAAAGGAAATCAACTTCTTTCAAGTTTTCCATTGCGCATATATTTAAGAAAAGAGACATTTTCTTAGTTTGCCGTGAAAGGCGATTTTGTTTGGCATTTATAGCCGATTTTGGCGTTTATAGCCGATTTACAATTCTCATCAATAATGAAAAAAACAAGAGTTGTGATTTTTATCTCTTTTAGAAAAATACAAACTACAATGAAAAGCAAGAAGAGGAAGATCTAACTTTTCAGGAGATTGTGGGGGACTCGTTCAGATTGACGGTCGCAAGCCATGTGTGGGCTTCGCCGTCATCCATGCAGATGAGAACAGAGGATGCTCTTGATTTGCTTGGCTTGGCTATAACCTCAGATTTTTAGAGGACAAAGACCAAGAGAAGGTCCTATGTCCAATAAAAAGCTAAGTAGACGGGCTGAAAAGCCACGTCTAAGCCATTGGAGGCAGCAGGAGAAGGCAAGGACCTTGGGGGGGGGGGGGGGGGGGGGTGCCCCCCAAGGGACTTTTGTCACCTTGTAGTGGTGGCCGGTGCAGAACTTCAGCAGAGTTTTTCTCTCTTTTTTCTTTCTCTGGATACGAGCTCTGGATTCTTTCCGATCGATCGATCTCGATTTTTCTGATCCTCATTTCAATGGAATGCTCTCCTATTTATAGGCCTTTGGTAGCCATTTAGGAGGGTTTATGAGCCTTAATGGCTTTAATGGGAGGAGTTACAAGATTTATTTCTTGATTTTGTAACTCCTTTTTCCTTGAATCTGATTGGCCGATGGAGATTAAGGGCTTTTAATCACCTTAATTACCATAATGGGAGGAGTTTCATGGTTTAAATGCCATGAATCAAGTGACTTGTAACTCCCAAATGCTTGCTTCTGATTGGGCCGTCCAAAGAAATGAATTAATGACTATAATAAAGCTAGTCAATTAACCACATTAATTGGTCGCCGAGCAGTCGAAGAGTCGCGGGCCGTGCCGTGTCTTCTGGAATTCTTCTGGCGATGATCATCGATGGATCTTCATGCTGATCGACATCGGATGAACATGTAACTTCAGACATTGATAGCTAAGAGCGGGCCGGTGACATCTGTCTTGTCGATTTCTCGATCGGTCGGACAGAAAGAGCACTTTTTTTGGTCGACCGGTTGGCGATCTTGGAGCGATCAATGATGATTTTATGCTTTTGGAGGTTGACCCGTGATTTTGACGGATGTCGGAGGATATGAGTCAATTTCAAGCACTAAAAATCACATTTTCAGGAAACCACAGGGGCCAAAGTGCGCGAAACGCGAAAAAAGACGGAAAAACGGGTCACCGGCGGAAAATCTGGTGACCCGGACTTCCATGGTCGCCGGCGACCATGGGCCATGGTCGCAGGGGACCTTGGGGGAATTTTTCCCTTCGGAGCCCGTTTTGCGGTCGTTTTGAGGTCTTTTTCGTCGCCGTTTTCTTCTGTATTTTTCCTGACATTTCTTCTCATTTATTGGCTTGATTTCCCTATAGAAAACCTGATGAGAATCCTTGCATTTTTAGAGTGCAAAGTTTCCAATTTTCCGGGGAAGCCGAAGACTTTGTCGCGTAGAGCTGCTGATTTTCCGCCAGAAGCTGAAACTTGGTCAAACGATGTCGGAATGACCTGAAATTTGAGGTGGAGCCTCCTGAGCAATAAATAAGACCAACCATAGGCTTTTGTTTGAGTTTTGAAGCCGTTTGGGGTCCCGTCGATGCTTCACTTGATTTTGTTGCGGGGAAAATGCCGAGCTTTGATATGTGGCCAAACGATGTCCGATTGACCTGAAATTTGACGGGGAGCCTATTAGAGTCATTTTGAGACGTTCCATGGGCTCCGTTTTGGATGTCATGGCCCCGGGTTGCTCCGCCGCCGGTAAGCTTGATTTTCTCTCGGAGCATCGAAACCTGGTCAAACGTTGTCAGAATGACCTGAAATTTGACGTGCAGCCTTTTGGAAGCATGTTGAAGCCACTCATGCACTTGGTTTGATGAGCGAAGGCTTCGGTGGTTCCCGCCGCCGGGAGGCTTGATTTTGCTGCTCGAGCATTGATGGAGGGTCAAACGTTGTCGGTTTGACTTGAAATTTGGCATAGAGCCCTTTTGAGACATGCTGGAGTCATCTGTAGGCTCTGATTGAAGTTTTGACGTCTCCGATGATGTCGCCGCCGAGAGCTCCTGTTTAGCTGTCGGAGAAGTGAAGTTAGGCCAAATGTTGTCGAAATGGCCCGAAACTTCATGTGTACTCTTCTCTTGGCTATCTTGAAGGATCTTGCAGTTTTTGTTTGATTCTGACAAGATTTGATTTTTTGGAGAAATTGCATTGCCTATTTATGGCAGGTTGCGACTTCATGCAGTTTTCTTGATGTTGAAGAGGCAAAGTGACATTTTTGGTGTCAACAAATGCCCCCTCGAGGTACAGCGACGAGTTGCTTGACTTTTGTAGTCGATGTGCCTCGAAGAGATTTTTGAAGGAGAGCTTGTGTCTTGACCAAGAGTCTTTGAGCAATCTTTCCTTTGGTAGAGTAGCCTTTGAGCTTCCAGGGGAATTTTATGGTAAATGAAAGGAATCAGGGACCATCTCGAGGCAAAGTTTTGAAGATGACATCAGGGATGTGGATTTGGGCTTTTGTTTTTGACCTTGTGACCTAACAAGCTGTATGTGGCAGGTTAGGGGGTCGGGTTTTGGTTTTGACCTTGTGACCCAACAAGCTGTATGTGGCAAGTTGGGGGATCATGATTTGGTTTTTTGTTTTGGCCTTGTGACCTAACAAGCTGTATGTGGCAAGTTAGGGGACCAGGATTTGGTTTTTGGTCACTCTTTGGGACTGTGTGGGTCCATTGGAGTGGTTTGGATTTTTGTGAAATGTCAATTTCAAGATTTTGGCTCAATTTGGTATATGAGGCTGGATGGTTTGATTTTTGAAAGCTCATGGGGCTTGGGATTTTTTTGTATGGTTCAATCAACTCAGAAGAGGCATGGAACCATTTTTGTATGCTCTTGGTAAGAGGGATTTTTTCTGACTAAAAGCCCATTTTTTTTTTTTTTTTTAGTGCTTAGGTGGTCAAACCTGGCTCATATGGGCTAACCCATGGGACCTTAAGCTTTTTAGGATGGCTTAGATCTCATGTGGGGTCATTTTTGTAAAGAATATCTAAAGATATCTCATTTGGATAGAGAATATCTAAAAATATCTTTATGGGAGAGAATCTCTCATATTCCCTTAATTTGGGAGAGAATATCTCAAGGTATCTTTCTTTTTGGGAAAGAATCTCCAATATCCTTTTTTTTTGTTGGAGAGAATCTCTCATTTGATTGATTTTGGGAGGAAATCTCTCAAAGACATCTTTCTTTTTGGGAAAGAATCTTTCTAATTCCTTCTCTTTTGGTAAGGTTACTAATTAGTAGCACTTACCTTTCTTCTTTGTTTCCTTCTTTGATTTGCTCTCTCCTATAAAAGCAAAGGAAGGTAGGATCTCTTGCTCTTATTGCTTTCTTTTGCAACAATCTCAAGAGAGCTCCAAGACCAAGAGTTTTTCTTCTTCAAGGATCTTCAAGCTTTTTCCTTCTTCTTCTCCATCAATGGCTTCAAGTAAGTTTTCTTTCTTTTTCTTTCAAGAAAACTCTATGTAGAGAATAGGATGGTAAAAAAAGAAAGTTTCTCTTCTCTTTTTTTTCTTTCTTTTCTTTTTTTTTTTCTTTCTTTCTATTCTTCTTCTCTTTTTTTTTTTCTTTTTTTTTTCCACGTGATTTCTGTTTTTTTTTTCTTTTTTTTTCACGTGTGTCTCTTTTCTCTTTTTTTTTTTCTTTTTTTTTTTTTTGTGGGCCGTACGGACAGATCCGTACGGATCTGGTCCGTACGGCCACGTGGCCTGTTTTTTTTTTTTTTTTTGAGAAAGTTTCTTTTTTTTTTTTTTCTTTTTGCTCATCATGATAATGCGTTTTTATGCAAATCTAAATGTTCATGCATGTACTTTTTGTAGATTGAGCATGATAGCATACCTGAAAATCTTTGCAAATTTGGGAATTTGGAGCTCGCAGCGATGTTGAGCCCTTCTTGATTTTGCGGAGATTTTGAGGTTTCGAAAGTTTGGAGTTTCGGAGCTCGCAGCGATGTTGAGCTCATCTTCAAAACTTTCTATTTCTTTCGGGGTATTTCCCTTTTCTTCGGAATTGCCCCGGAACCATGCCAAAATTTCGCCAGATTTGCTTTTAGCGAAATTCTGTCATTTTGATGATGATCTTTTTTTTTTTCTTTTCCAACCTTTGCAGGTGGTTCCTCCAGAGCGAACAAGGGTAAAGAGCCTGCTACAAGCGTACCTCGTCGATCTGCTAGATCTTCCAATGTGGCCGTTCAGCAGGCCTGGGAGAAGGTCCAGTATGTTGAGAGAAACGTCACACTGGGCGGGACGAAGACTCTCCTGATGTGGAAGTCCCTCTCACTGTCAATGAGGAGGTGCCAAGGGAAACTGACGAACCTCCGGAGAAGAGGATTCGGGAAGAAGAGACCATCGGTGAAGGTATGATTCTTCCTTTTTCTTTTTCTGCTTCTTTCATGGGGCTTTCCATGTTCTGATTTGTTTTCTCACCCTGCTGCTGCTTTTTTTTTTTAGCAGAGGATGAAGACTTGGCGATGCCTGAGGTTCCGACCGATGAGGCGGTGATGGAGCCGGTTATGGCATCTGAAGAAGAGCCGAGGGACTCTGGAATGATTCCAGAATCTCCAATTGGTATAACTTCTTTCGCTTTCTCTTTTTTTTTTTTTTTTCCTGCGACTTGATTTGCTAACATTTCTCTTGTCAGCTGACTTGCCACAGGATTCCGATGACTTTGAACCATCAATGGACGCAAATGTTGATGATGCTTCCGATGAGTTCGTGGAGGAAGAGAGTGTTCCGCCAGTCGTCGAAGAAGGTACTTTGTAGTGATGACCCTGATGATTTTTTTTAACAGGATCATATTCATACCTTTTTGTGTTTCATTTGCAGGTTTTGAAGTGACAGAAGAGAGTCCATCGCTTCCTTCAGAACCAGAGCAAGGGATGCCAGAGGTCGATCCGGAGGTAGAGACTCCTACAACCAGTTCTGACATGATTGAGGAGATGCCTCGTGTTGAGATTCCCTCTCCAGTGGCTCCAAGTGAAAAGAGTTCTTTTGTTACTCTTCCAATGGGACATGACATGAGCAGCCGATCAGCGGAGAAGGGTGAATCTTCATCCAGTTCGTCTCTTCAATTTGCGAAGAAGGTGCTGGCTCGGGTTTTGAGTTCTTGGGTCAAGACTCTCCTTTCTGGACACTTGGAGGCAGGATTTGGCATGATCCCACATGTACAGGAGATTCTGACCGACACCGAAGAGGTTGGTCTGGATGTCACAGGTGCCAGGGCGATCGTTGATGGGATCATTGCACTGGGTGACAAGTGGTTTGAGACCATGGATTTCCCTGACGACCAATTCTTCAAGGAGATGTTCTTGGACCCTGCTGATAAGGCTAAGTCTGACCTGAATGAGGCTACACAGAGCAGGAAGCAGGTAGTCCGAGAGAAGAATAAGGAAGAGCTAGTCATCCTTGGATTAAAGCGTGATCTTGACATCCTTGATGGAGAGGTCGAAATGGCCAGGAAGCATCTCGAGCATTTGAAGGCACAAGTTGATGCTAAGTGGACTGCTATAACAGAGGCTCGTGACAGGGAGAGTACTCTGATTCGCAGGGTTGCAGATGCCGGTCAAGTTCTCGAGAGGAGGACTCTAGAAAACGAAAAATGGCAAACTGCTGGGGAAGAGCTTCCCGGTGTTAAAGAAGGGTTACGGCATTCGCCAGCATCTCATGGCAAGTTCCTGAAGAAGCGTGCCTTGGAAACTCTGACGGCTGATGCCAAAAGTTTGCTTGAGGAGCTGAAGCTTTGGCTGGAGACCATTTTTGGCTGAGCTCCTGATTTTTTGTAGCAGAAACTATTCTTCTTATTTATTTTTTTTTTGGTACCACATGTATTTTTTGGTACTTCTTTTTTTGTAGTGCTTGTGAACACTTTCTTTTTTTTTTGGTACCACATGTATTTTTTTGGTACTTTTCTTTTTTTTGTAGTGCTTGTGAACACTTTCTTTTTTTTTTGCTTTGGCACCACATGTATTTTTTTGGTACCTTTTTTTTTTTGTGTTCCCTACGCTCACTCAAATCTTTTTGTGATGAAAGCAATTGCTAAATGGGATTTGATCAAAAGCTTTGTCATTTTGTGAAAATCTTTTGTCAAATGGTTGTTTTGGTAGGGGAAACGAATTTGGCATGAAAGCCGGATTTTTGTGGCATTTACAGCCAGTTTGGTGGCATTGATAGCCAATTGGTGGCATTTATAGCCGGTTTGGTGGCATTGATAGCCAATTTGTGGCATTTATAGCCGGTTTGGTGGCATTGATAGCCAATTTGTGGCATTTATAGCCGGTTTTGACATGAGAGTCAGGTTTTTTTTTTTGTGTGGCATTTGTAGCCGAGTTTTTTGAAAACCAAGTTTTGTTTTATTGGCATGAAAGCCGATTTTGGCGTTTATAGCCGGAAATTTTTGTTTTGGCATTTATAGCCGGATTTTGGCATTTATAGCCGAGTTTTGGTTTTCAAAATGCAGGTATCGACTAAATGTCGCCTCCCCGCTGAATGGTCTTGCAAGTATCGATGGAATGTCGCTTCCTTGCTCATTCAGTTTTGCGAGTATTGATGGAATGTCACTTCCTCGCGGGTTAGGTTTTGCAAGTATCGATGGAATGTCGCTTCCTCGCGAATTGGGGTGCAAATATCGACTAAGCGTCGTTTCCCTGCTTTTCCCAAGACTTTTGGTTTTGCGGGTACTGACTTGATGTCGTTTCTCCGCGATTTTTGAAATTTGAGGTTTTCTCGAACCATTTGTAATTTTGGTTGTGGATAGCAACTGGTATGTTGCATCTCCACGATTTTTGAAATTGGGTTGTGGATATCAACTGGTTTGTTGCTTCTCCACGATTTTAGGTTTTCTCGAACCTTTGAAATTTGGGTTGTGGATATCAACTGATATGTTGCGTCTCCACGGTTTTTGGATTTTGCAAGTATCGACGAAATGTCGATTCCCTGCGATTTTGGGTGCAAGTATCGATGGAATGTCGCATCCTTGCTTTTTTTCAAAATTTTTGTTTTGCGGGTACTGACTTTGATGTCGTTTCCCCACGATTTTTGAAAAACCATTTTTTTTTTTGTTAAGAGACACGAGGGTCGTAAATTTTGACCTAGAACCATTTGGCGGTAAAAGGTAAGGTGGACTAGGGTGGAAATCCCTGAATCCAGATTTTTGTATCAAACCATGAATTTTGGTTCAAGGATCGAAAGTTTTGGTCAAGTCAGGGAGAGGCTCCTAAACTTGGATTTTTTTTGTTTTTGAACAATGAAACGATGAAAGTAAGCATTGTTTTTGAATCTCTAGAAATTTTGACATTTGATATGAAAATTCTAAAGAGAGTGGGTTTGACGAGCGAGTACCTGAGAACAGGTTTTGGCCATACAGGCATTGCTCTTACCCAGTTGGGTAAGTCTTCAAGGGCAGTACCGCTTCAAGAACTTGCCGTTGATAGGCAGCATACATCTGTCGCCTTCTATGTTTAGGAGGGCATATGCGCCGTTGGAGAAGACCTTGTCGATGATGTAGGGTCCCTCCCATTTTGGTTCAAACTTGCCTTTGGACTTGTGAGCGAAGACCATTGGTCTTTTTACCTCAAGAACCAAGTCACCCTTTTTGTAGGCGCGTTGCCTGAACTTTTTGTCAAAAGATCCTGCCATGCGTGCTTGGTAAAGTTCAATGCTTTGTCGAGCTTCGAGCCGTCTCTCGTCGAGATTGTCCAGCTCATGGAGTCGCAATTTGACATTGCTTTCTTGAGTCATGTTATTTTGTAGAGATACCCTCAAAGAAGGAATTTGTACCTCTAGGGGCACGACAGCTTCGCATCCATAGACCAAGGAGAATGGTGTGCTATGGGTTGGTCCTCGAACGGTGGTTCGATAGGCCTACAAAGCTTCTAGTAGTTTGTCGCCCCAGTCTCTTTTGTGACTAGAGACCATTTTCTTGAGAATTTTGCAGAGCGTCTTGTTGAAGGCTTCTGCTAGTCCATTCGCTGCTGGATTATATGGAGTCGAAGGACAACTTTGGATTTTGTACTTGTCGCAGAACCTGTAGAATCTATGATCCCAGAATTGTGGTCCGTTATCATGGACGAATCTTTTAGGTATGCCGAAGCAACAAATAATGTTGGTGTGCAAGAACTGAAGGACTGATGAAGTCTTCATTTCGCTGAGCGCAAATGCTTCTGACCACTTAGAGAAATAATCCGTAGCGGAGAAGATGAAGCGATGACCTTTGCTTGATGGGGGAGAAATAGGACCTATGATGTCCATACCCCAGGCTTCGAAAGGCCATGAGATTGCTGTTGGATGTACCCATTCTGGAGGCATGTGGACATAATCTCCGTGAATCTGGCATTTTTGGCAGCGCTTGGCAAATTGCATCGCATCAGCTACCATGGTAGGCCAATAGTAACCTAGCCTTTTTATCTGGTTGTAGAGCTTAGGGCCAGCCTGATGGGCTCCACAAAGACCAGCATGTACTTCTTTGAGAGTTTCCTCAGCCTCTTGTTGTGATAAGCAGCGTAGGAGTACTCCGTTGAAGGATTTTCTGTAAAGTGCTTTTGAAGGTATATCCAAATGAAAGTTTGGGGCTCGTCTTTGGATGCTTACCCGCTCTTTTGGATCTTCAGATAGTATTCCGAACATGATATAATCAATGAACGGATCTCTCCAGTCGCCAATCGGAGGTTTGAGGATGGACATCCGACTTCCAACCACTTGTGTTGAGAGGAGGAAAATCTTCTTTGACACACTGTGACTTGCATGTTTTCCCCTTCTTGGATTGCCATGGATGCGGCAAGTCCAGCCAGGGCATCTGCACGGATGTTTTCACCTCTGAGGATGTGGGTGATATGGCAGATATTGAATTTTTGTCGAAGCGACTGCGCCTTATTGTAGTAAGGTAGCAAATCAGGCTTCCTAACTTCATATTTGTGATTCATCTGGTTGACGACCAGTTGAGAGTCTCCAAAAGCTTCCAACATGGTGATGCCGGTTTCGAGGGCGAGTTCCAATCCAACAATCAGGGCTTGGTACTCAGCTGCATTGTTTGAACATGGTTCCAGTAGCGAGAAGGCATGTGGAATCATATATTTGTCGGGGCTGACAAAGAGGATGCGGATTCCCGATATTTTCTTTCCTTTTTCATTTGTCCTGGTTGCACCGTCAAAGTACATGTCCCAGGAAGTGTTTGACAAGGAAGTTTCCACATTGTAGACAAATTCGTCCGGGAGATCATCCCTGAGTGGAGAATCTTTAGGCAATGGATGCTCTACGAGGAAGTCTGCTAGAGCTTGGCCTTTGATTGCTTTTTGTGGTACATACCTAATATCAAATTGTGATAGAAGAATGGACCATTTTGCTAGTCGGGCATTGAGAGAACCTGCTTTTGTGACAAGGACCTTTAGGAGGTTAATCCTTGAAATCAGGTAGACTGTGTTCGACAGCAGATAGTGACGCAGCTTTTGTACAGCGAACATTACTGTAAGGCATTCTTTTTCGACTGGGGAGTAGCGATGCTCTACACCTACCATCATGCGGCTAAGGTAATATAGAGCAGCTTCTTTTCCGTCGTCATTTTCTTGTGCGAGCAAAACACCCAAAGAGTGGTCGAGAGCTCTTGTGTACAAGATAAATGGTTTTCCAGTTGTGGGGGCAGCCAGCACTGGAGGTTTGATGAGGTATGCTTTGATGTCTTGAAATGCACTTTCACATTCAGCATCCTAGACAAAGTCCACGCCTTTCTTCATCAGGCGAGAGAATGGACGGCATTTCCCTGATAGATTGGAGATGAACCGTCGAATGTAGGCCAGCCTTCCTTGAAGCACTTTTAATTCTCTTAGGGTTCTGGGAGATGGCATTTCCAGGATAGCCTTGACTTTGGTGGGGTCAAGTTCTATTCCAGCTTTCCGTACTATGAATCTGAGAAACTTACCCGATGAGACACCGAAGAAGCACTTTAGTGGATTCATCCGCAATTTGTGTTTGCGAAGTCGGAGGAAGACTTCTCGAAGATCATCGGGATGGTCTTCTTTTCTTCTGCTTTTTATGGCGAGGTCGTCAACATAGCATTCGACCGTCTTGTGCTGCATATCTTGGAATATTTTCATCATAGCCCTCTGATATGTTGCACCTGCATTTTTCAGGCCAAACGGCATAATAGTGTAGCAATACACACCGAATGGTGTCCGAAATGATGTATGCCTTTCATCTTCAGGATGCATCTTTATCTAGTTGTAGCCAGAGAATCCATCCATGAATGTCATTCGCTCGAATCCATAGGTGTTGTTAATCATTACCTCTGGTATGGGGAGTGGGAATTCATCTCATCTTTAGGACATGCATTATTCAGGTCTCTGTAGTCAATACAGACCCTTATCTGCCCATTTTTCTTTGTCACGGGGACGATGTTGGCCAACCATTCAGGATGCTGTTCCTCGCGGATGAAGCCAACGTTTTTGAGTTTCTGAACTTCTTGTTCAATTTTGTCCATCACGTCGGGACGGAATCTTCTTTGGCCTTGTTTGATAGGCTTGATTTCTTTTTGCAAGTTGAGCTTGTGGACTGCTACTTTGGGATCCAAGCCAGGCATTTCGGCATAAGACCATGCAAAGCAATCAATGAACTCACGAAGAAAAGAGATATACTCGGGTAACTCATCATCCTTTATATTCTTCCTTATGAATACAGGACGTGGGTTATCAGGTGTTCCCAAGTCTATCTTTTGAACATGATCTTCTGTTGGAAGGTTTGAAGGTGGTTCCTCCACAATATTTAGGGGACTTCCAACTCAACAAGACCTTCTGGAGTGCCAGAGAAATTTTCAGACTGAGGCTCTGTTTCTGTCCATGAATCTTCTGGATCAGTATCCTTCTCAATGCTATCCTTCTCAAGGCTTGCTATGAGATGGTCCTAATCATTTGTTGGAATTGGGTTGAAGTAGGGTACTTCTTTTGGAGACAATGATTCTTCTGGGATAGAGAACCGCTCGTCTTCGTTTTGGAAAGGTTCAAGCAGAGAGTTCAGTGGAGATGCTCCTGATCTGTGGAAGTAAATCACTTTTTCTTCTGGCGAAGTTGCCGGAATAACAAAGGAAGCAGACGTAGGGTCTTCTATGTCTGCAGGTGTCTCCAATGGAGTGAGGGCGGGCTGATCTTGCTGAGTACCAGCTTGGCTCGATGCCGTGTCATCTTCTGACTCTGATTTTGAGTCTGTGTCATGCATAATAGACACAAAGGAGACAGTGAACTTGCCCCCAGTCTTTTGTTTTGTCTTCTTTGCTTTGGTAGTAATTACTAAAGGCTTTGGAGATTTGAAGGAGACGACGAAGGGAGCTTGGCCGCTTACTTCGAGTTTGGTGGAGGGTTTGTTTTCCTCCGATGATTGCTGAAGAGCTTTGCCTTTATCTTTCTGGAGACTGTCGACAAAGCGAATTGTTTTTTCCTCCTGTTCTTCTTTTCCATCTTTATACATTTGAGCATCTGAAAATGGACATCTCTACCTTTAAAGGGCTTTTTGTCTGCAAATACTCGATGTATCAGGCCATCGTTGCCAATGAACTTGATGCACTGATGTAGAGTTGAAGGGACGACTCCATTCTCTTGTATCCGGGGGCGTCCAAGGAGTATATTGTAGCATGAAGGGGTCCTTATTGCATACACAGTGACTTCAGAAATAAGATCACCGATTTGCAATTTGAACCTGATTTTGCCGATAGGCTTTTGAGCGCTGCCGTCATATCCGAAGATGGATACGGAGGTGTGACTCAGCTTGCTAGGTGGGATGCCCAACTCTTCGAGTGCCGAAGTAGAGATGAGGTTGAGTGCAGAACCTGGATCGATCTGAACTCTGTGTACTGGCATTTCTTTGACGTACCCCGTAAAGTACAAGGGACGGTTGTGCTTTGCTTCGCCTAGGAGGAGGTCACCCTTGTCGAAGGCAATTGTTGCACTTGCTGCTTTTTGTACCGAGAGGCATTCATTGCTTGATCCCTCAGTTTTCTTCTTTTCTCCCTTTGAGGGAGTATTTGATTTTTTGACCCTATAGTCCATTTCAATTTGTAGGACTTGTGGGGCATGTTTGTCGACATCTGTATTCAGCCTTTGTAATTCTGAAATGAGACTATCACGAGTCTGTGGAGACATTCGTAATAAGTCAAGGATGTGCAGACGTGCAGGTATGTGTTTGAAGTGTTCAATCAAGTCGTACTTGAAAGCCTCCTTCGGGCCTGCATTTATTATTATTGCCACTTGGGGCGTTTACAACTTGCTTTCCCGAAGGATTTACATAAGAAGAAGAGGGTTGATTGTAATTTTTGTGGTAATCCCGGCCAAAACGGGTACCTCTACCAACTTCAAGAGCCTCTAGAGAAGGGTCTTCTTTTGGAAGATCGTTCTCAGGATCAAGGGGTTGATCCTTTGCTGAGGACGTCTCTGTAACAGCATTGGTGTCTTCAGTGATTGTGTTGCACGGAGCAATTTCCGGGAACAAGTCCTGAACAGCAGCCGACAACTTTTCTTTATTAGCCCAGACATTGCCCGTGAGATCGGGTATCTGGGACCAATTGACTGAGTTGTCATTGAAGAAGATTTCATTGGCAGAAGTTTCTTCAAGATGATCAATCGGGAGTGGCTTGAGTTCCGATGTCACAGCTTCAGGAGACGAAGGTTGAGAGGATGTTATCTCAGTGGAAGTCACCTGAGAGGATGTAGCTCCGGAAGATACGCTATCGGTTGGGGAGTACGTGTCTTCGAAAGCTTCAGAGGCACTATCGTCCTGAGCTATTGCATTGCAGGTTATCCTGACAGGAGATGCCCCCAGTGTAGACTGTTGGGAATCGGACTCATCCTTAGATGTGAGAGGATCATCGATCCAACTGTTTTCTCCATTTTCAGGAGTTGAGGGAGGGAGTTCCCGTTGATTTTCAGGGATTTCCAGTTCTGGATCATGACGAAGATTGATGCGATCCTGCTCCTGCTCTATGGCAAGAAGTTGCAAGATTCTTGCATATTCTTCAAGATCAGGCATGGGAGCCAAATCTCCCTCATCATTTGCTCCTTGTGGTTCGCCCATGTTGGGTTCCACTGAAGCATTTGCTGGTGCTGGATTGACAGCATTTCCTTGAACAGGGTCCTGGTCTTCTTCATCATTAGACCAAGATCCTTGTAGTTGCAATGGGTTATACCAGATTACTGGCATAAGATGAGACTCGGGAATCCATTCCTCGTCGGAGAGGTATTCTCCTGTTTCAAAGGATTCTTCCCACTCATCTATATCACTAGCAGTATCACTGGACTCGTATCCATTCATGGAGAATCCAACTACTGAGTTGCAAGAGTATGATGCCCCCTGCACATTTTCATTTTTGTATAGAGGTGGCATGAAATCATCAAGAGTGAATTTTCTTACCGCCTTGGAGGTTTTGGGAAGAGATTCTTCCGTCGTCCCGAGTGAAGCAGTGGAAGAAGTTTCTGCTTTTTCAAGGACTTCTTGTTTTGGTTGAGACTTCTGCTGCTGTTTGAGCTTGCGGAGCTGTCTCTTGGCTTGCCTTCGCTGCTGAGCGGTCGGCTTTGTTTTGACGATCTCCCAATTTTCATCATCTAGGAGATCGGGATGCACCCATATAGGTTGTCCATCTGGTGTTGGATAGGGAACCAATTCTTGGGACGCTTGAGCCATTTTTATCACCTTGAATGAAGTAGTGATTTTCTCCTTCGGTGACTTTAAAGTCTGCCGACATGACACCATGTTGATAGAGGCGGGGCCATAGTTTTTATCAAAGGTTATGACTCCGTTTTTCCACATCTCATTGATCTTCTCTCTCACAACGAAGCATTGATTGAGAGGATGTGAGATCATCTGATGGTATGGACAGTATCGGTGATCATTGGTTTTGCCAACATCTCCCGGTCTTTTGGGCTCTGGCAAAATAAGTTTGCCATTTGCTAGGAGAGCCTCAAAGATTTCTTCAACGTCTTCATCGAATGGATATTTCTTTTCTACACGTTCTTTAAAGGCATCAGAGAGTTCAGGCCTTTTACCTGCAGTTTTGTTTTCAGGTTTCTTTGGCTGCTGAGAAACTGACTTAGTCTACACATTGAGAACCTCCTTTTTCTTTGGTTTTGAGGTTGTAACAGCAGGTCGGCTCTTTCTTTGATGATTTCTGACTGTTGAGGTCTTTGATCACCATTTCAGCTTCCATGGAAGCTTCGAGGAGTTCCCCCAGGTTCTTTGATTTGTTACCGATGATCATGGAGCGGATTTTTGCTCTCATATTGTTACGGCAGATGTCGACTAGCGACGCTTGTGGCAGCACATCTGAACATTTGTACGCCATTGCCTTCCTTTTGTGAATGAAGTCGTATGTTGACTCATTCTCTCCCTGTTTTAGGCTGCAGAGTTGAGCCATAGTAACAGGATGATCCTCACCTTGGAAGTGGGTCAGGAAGCGTGTCTCCAGCATAGCCCAGTTCTGGATGGAGTTCTCCGGCAGAGTGGAGTACCAATCAAAGGCTGTACCTTTTAGGGTACTTGCGAAGAGGCGAATCTTGAGGGCATCTTGATCCGCAATAGCTCCTGTCAGGATCTTGAAATAGATGACATGTTGTCTGGCTGAAGCTTTCCCAGTATATGTCTGGAGAGTAGGTTGTTTGAATTTTGTAGGGAACGGAACCGAGTCCATCCATAGAGGGTAGGGTGGCTTGATCCCATGTTCCTTCAATGTATCCTCTTCTTTTGCTTTTGCAGGATATCGTCCACGTCCTTTCTAGTAAGGACGCGAGACTCTTTGTTTTCTGCATTGCCCTCGTCATCTTCATGATTCGGAGGGGTTTCATTGTTAGGTGGTGGACGCTGTAGAGTGAGAATCAAATTTTCCATCAGAGTCTCAATTCTCTGTTGTCCTTGCTCCAACTGCTGGATGCATGCAGTTACGTCATCATACGGTGGAGGCGGCTCAGAACTTGTAGCCAAGACATTCATCCCTCGGGATTCGAACGAAGAAATCGTCCTGGTGACTGAGCTGGGGCTCATTCTTCTGGATGAAGAATCTGAGGAGTGGTTACTCCGATGTCCTTGGTTTGGAGGAGTGGAAGACTCTTCCAGATGTGTTCTTGTCCTAGAGACGCTGCGAGTCACTGGACGTCTAACACTGATTTTGGTTGCTGACTTCTGGCGTTTTTTGGTTTTGCCAACCATATGAACAGCAACGATTTGGTCGGGTCTTTCTTTTTCGACCCATTTGTTTGAGACGTGGAGAGTAGAACGTTGGGTTCTTTGTTTCTCGAGTCTCTTTTGTCGATATGCAGTGCGGCGACGCATACGACGAGCAATTTGAGCTTCAGTCAGCTCTGGCTGGGCTCTGGCGATGAAGGATGTAGTCCCTCGTGCACAGCAGTCGTGTTTGTCTTCTTTGAAGCTTGGCAAGGACAGAATCTGGATACGGTCCTTTGTCTGTCGCAGTGAAGATTTGAATTTTACGAGCTCGGCCCCTGTTGAGATGAAGGGTCGACTCGCGGGATTGCAGGCTTCAACATGTTTTTGTGTAGGCCTAACAATGCAGGATTTGATTTTGGGCTTATAGGAGCAAGCCGGCTTATGATGATTTTGTTTATTTTTTGGGTGGAGGATAGGTTTCTCCTCTTTCATGTAAGAGAGAGGGTAGAACTGATTCTCCTTGAGAGGGGCCAGGTATGCTGGCTTTGCAGATGTTTGGGATCTCCGTTGCTTTGGCGAAGATCTCGGGGACCAAGTTTTGGTGTAAACCTGGTTTCTTGTGGGTTGAGGCTTCGTGGGAACGCCACGGGCTTCAAGCTTCTTGGTGTTCGCCCTTGGTGCCATTTTAGTGACACATTGAGGGGCGGTTTTCTGCTTCTTGGCAGGTACAGTGTCTTCTGCGGGAAGTGGGAATGGTCCCAGCGATCCGAAGACGATGGTCCGGGGAGTTGAAGTTGACCCGGTGTTTGGAGAGTTGTCGAGGGAAATGACACTTCGGCAACTGGCAGGGCGCTTATGCTTGTTTTGCTTATCTTGGAGCATAAGCTGGTACTTATTCTCATCGAAAGTGATGGTCAATGAAGCTGCCATTGTTAGTTTTGGAAAACTTCTGAAACAAGACCAAATCCATTAGTAATCACAAGAATATGGTGATCGTAAATGGAGAACAACTATGGTTTTGTCTTTTCAAATCACTTGAGGGGACATGGCCCAACCCAAGGACGATGAAGAAGGCAAAAAGCCATAGTGGATACAATTGTTCTAAAATGCAAGTATGGTAGGCTCAGAGTGAGCGTTCCAGTGACTGCTAGAAGCAATTGTAGACCTTAATTCAAATTACCGAGAAGCAAGGCTCACTCGAGGTAAAATGATATAAGGTTGGAGATACAAATGTCTCGGTCGCGAATACAGTAGACCCGAAAGGGCGTACTAGCACCGCTAGGCACAAATGTTGCAAATCGCATCCTTGGGAAGGACACGAGATGGGATTTTTTGAAAGGTCAAATTTGGATTCATAAAGGAGAGCAAATAGTATTCCAATCCGAACAAAGGCTCAACATTTATGCGAGCGCTAAATTCAGAAGGGAAGGAACCATAATTTCTCGGATGTAAATCCAGACGTGACGGAAGTTTTTTTTTTGAAAGGTCAAGATTGAATTCATCGAAGAGAGCGAATGGTGTTCCATTCCGAGCAAGGCTCAACATTTCTGCGAGCGCTAAATCCAGAAGGGAAAGAACCAAGATTTCTCAACTCTGAATTCAAAAGTGACAAAAGTTTTTTTTTTTTTTTTGAAAAGTCAAGATTGAATTCATCGAAGAGAGCAAATGGTGTTCCATTCCGAGCAAGGCTCAACATTTCTGCGAGCGATAAATCCGGAAGGGAAAGAACCAAGATTTTTCAACTCTGAATTCAAAGTGACAGAAGTTTTTTTTTTTTTTTAAGGATTTGTTTTTTTAGAGAATTTTTTTTTGAAAGGTGCACATAGATTTCCAATTCGATCTTATGAAACCTTAGTAGATAGATTAGCCCCCAGGTAAGGGTAGGATTACTTAATGAACCTGTTTGGAGGACCCTTGCCTCAAACAGTCTAGCTGTCTCCACACTCTGGACAAGGCTTTTCTTAAATCCACTTTGGTCAAAGAACGCAACTGGTGGAATCATAATGTTCTTTTTTGAAATCTTTTTTTTTGAAAGGTTTTTTTTAATGAACTCATCAAAGAGAGAGAATGGTGTTCCAATCCGAACAAAGGCTCAACATTTCTGCGAGCGCTAAATCCGAAAAGGAAGGAACCAAGGTTTCTCAACTTTGAATGCAAAAGAGAGAACTAATTTTTTTTGAAATTATTGTTTTTTTTTTTAAATCCAAATTGGACTCATCAAAGAGAAAAGATGGCCCAATCCCCGATATGAACGATAGCTGCAAACATTTCTGTGAGCTATCGAGTTCAAGGAGGAGAGGATCAAAATTTCTCAAAGTTGAATCTTGAGAAAGAGAGATCATTTTTTTTAAGAGTTTGAAATGAAGGTGTTTTTTTTTTTTTTGAAATCCCAATTGGACTCATCAAAGAGAAAAGGTGGCCCAATCCCTGATATGAACGATAGCTGCGAACATTTCTGTGAGCTATCAAGTTCGAAGAGGGAATGATCAAAATTTCTCAAAGTTGAATCTAAGAGAAGAGATCAGATTTGTTTTTTTTTTTTTGAAGTGAGAAAGAACAATTGAAATCCCATCTCATATTTTTTTAGATGGAAAATGCAACATAGGCCACCAACTAGAAAGGAGCCAAGTGATCAAAGCATCACGTTCTCAAGTCAACGTGTCCCACCGGGTATGCCAGCTTGATGGACCTGAAAAAAGAGGGGGAATCTTCCGTCCTCTCCCTCCACACCCCGGGGGCTGACCTGGGTCTCGGCGGAGGAGGGAAGATCTCGGGCATCAACATTTTTGTACGGGTATGCCAGATTTACTTTCTACTTGGAATTTGGAATAGTGATAATCCGGAGATTCACCTTCACAAGTGGAAAGGAAATCAATCCTTTTTCTAACTTTTCAAATTGCATAAATATTAAGAAAAGACACAAGTTTTTAGAATGCCGTAAGAGGCGTTTTTGTTTGTTTGCCGTGAAAGGCGATTTTGCCGTGAAAGGCGTTTTTACAAAACTCATCAAATATGAAAGACAAGAATTGTGATTTCTTTTTGTCTCTTTAAGAAATACAAACTACAATAGAAAAGTAAGAAAAGGGATCTAACTTCTCAGGAGATTGTGGGGACACGTTGAGATCGACGGTCGCAAGTCATGTATGGGCTTCGCCATCGTCCTTCAAATGAGAACATGTGATGCTTTGATTCTTTGGCTTGGCTCCTAACCTCAGTTTTTTAAAGGACAAGAACCAAGAGAAGGTCCTATATCCAATGAAAAACCGAGTAAACGGGCTGAAAAGCCGCGTTTAGGCCATGTTGGAGAAGGAGGTGACCTTGGGGGGGGTGGCCCCCCAAGGGACGTTGATCACCTTGTGGTGCTTCCGGGAGCAAAGTAGCAGGACTTCGTCTCTCTCTTAGATTTTCTGGATTTTCAGAGCTTGCACTTGGGATCTATTTTTTTCATGCTTTCTTCTTGGAATGGACCTCCTTTTATAGGCTTTTGGTAGCCATGAGGTGTTTATTGGCATTGATGGCCATGATGAAAGAATTGATAAGGAGTTACAAGTTGATTTTGTAACTCCTTTTTCAAGGCTTGTGATTGGCCGATGAAGGTAGTGGGCATTTAATCACTTTTATGCTTCATGATGATGGGAGTTTCATGGGTTTAATGCCATGATTGCTTGGATTTGTAACTCCCAAATGCTTGGTTCTGATTGGGCCGTCCAAAATAATGAGTTAATGACTGCTTTAATGGGTCAATTAACGACATTAAGTGGTTGCCAAGGCATGTGAAGAGTCGCGGGCCGCGCTGCGCCTTTTGAGATTCTTCTTGCGATCATCACGGGTGGATCCACGCATTATTTGATGTCGGATTGCGATGCTATTTCAGACATTGATTGATGTTGGCGGGCCGGTGACATCTGTCTTGTCGATTTCACGATCGGTCGGACAGAAAGTGCACTTTCTTGGTCAGCCGGTTGGCGATCTTGAGGCGATCAGTGATGATTTCATGCTTTTAACGGTGGATCCGAGATGTCGACGAAGATCAGTGGTTTTGAAGCACCAAACATTGGATTTTCAGAAAATCACAAAGGCCAGAACACCCGAAACGCAAAAAGAATAAAAAACGGACACTTCGGCTCAAAATCAGGCGACCCGGATTTCCAGGGTCGCCGGGCGACCATGCACCCAGGGTCGCCGGTGACCCTGGGCCAGGGTCGCCGGCGACCATGGGGCTTCGGCCCGTTTGGTCGCCGAGCGTCGTTTTCGGCCGTTTTTTCGTCTTTTTCGTCCCTTTTTTCTTCTGTATTTTTCTTGACATGTTTCCTCAATTATTGACTTGATTTTCTTGAAGAAATCTTGACGAGAACCTTTGCGAAATCGGAGCACAAAGTTTCCTATTTTTCGGGAAAGCCGAAGACTTTGTAGCCGATTTTCCGTCAAGCGTCGAAACTAGGTCAAACGATGTCGGAATGACCTGAAAATTGAGGTGAAGCTTCTTGAGCAGTGGATTGGACCAACCATGGGCTTTTATTTGAGTTTTGAAGCCATTTGGGGTCCCATCGATGCTTCACTTGATTTTGCTACGGGAAAATGCCGAGCTTTGATATGTGGTCAAACGATGTCCGATTGACCTGAAATTTGACGGGGAGCCTATTGGAGTCATTTTGAGACGTTCCATGGGCTCCGTTTTGGATGTCATGGTCCCGGGTTGCTCTGCCGCCGGTAGGCTTGATTTTCTCTCGGAGTATCGAAACCTAGTCAAACGTTGTCGGAATGACCTGAAATTTGACGTGCAGCCTTTTGGAAGCATGTTGAAGCCACTCATGTATTTTGTTTGATGAGTGATGGCTTCGGTGGTTCCCGCCGCCAGGAGGCTTGATTTTGCTGCTCGAGCATTGATGGAGGGTCAAACGTTGTCGGTTTGACTTGAAATTTGGCATGGAGCCCTTTAGAGACAGTCTGGACTCATCCGTAGGCTTTGATCAAAGTTTTGGTGTCTTTGATGATGTTGCCGCCGGGAGCGCCTGTTTATCTGTTGGAGCGATGACGTTGGGCCAAACGATGTCGGAATGACCCGAAACCTCAGGTGTACCCCTCTTTTAGCTGTCTTGAAGGATCTCTCAGTTTTTGTCTGATTCTGACAAAATCTGATGCTTGAAGTAGCCTTGCCTATTTTTAGCAGGATGCAGCTTTAGGAGGCTTCTTGATGTTGAGGAGACATATTGACTTTTTTGGTGTCAACAGCCACCAAGTGGTTGGAAGTTGGTTGTCCATCCTCAAACCTCCGATTGGAGACTGGAGAGATCCGTTCATTGATTACATCATGTTCGGAATCCTACCTGAAGATCCAAAAGATCGGGTAAGCATCCAAAGACGAGCCCCGAACTTTCATTTGGATATACCTTCAAAAGCACTTTAAAGAAAATCCTTTAACGGAGTACTCCTATGCTGCTTGTCACAACAAGAGGCTGATGAAACTCTCAAAGAAGTACATGCTGGTCTTTGTGGAGCCCATCAGGCTGGTCCTAAGCTCTACAACCAGATAAAAAGGCTAGGTTATTATTGGCCTACCATGGTAGCTGATGCAATACAATTTTCCAAGCACTGCCAAAAATGCCAGATTCACGGAGATTATATCCACATGCCTCCAGAATGGCTACATCCAACAGCAATCTCGTGGCCTTTCGAAGCCTGGGGTATGGAATCATAGGTCCTATCTCTCCCCCATCAAGCAAAGGTCATCGCTTCATCTTCGCCGCTACGGATTATTTCTCTAAGTGGTCAGAAGCATTTGCACTCAGCGAAATGAAGACCTCATCAGTCTTTCAATTCTTGCGCACCAACATTATTTGTCGCTTCGGCATACCTAAAAGATTCGTCCATGATAACGGACCATAATTCCAGGATCACAGATTCTACAGGTTTTGCGACAAGTACAAAATCCAAAGTTGTCCTTCGACTCCATATAATCCAGCAGCGAACGGACTGGCAGAATCCTTCAACAAGACACTCTGCAAAATTCACAAGAAAATGTTCTCTAGTCACAAAAGAGACTGGGGCGACAAACTACCACAAGCTTTGTGGGCCTATCGAACCATCGTTCGAGGACCAACCTATAGTACACCATTCTCCTTGGTGTATGGATGCGAAGCTGTTGTCCCTTTGGAAGTACAAATTCCTCCCTTAAGGGTATCTTTGCAAAATGACATGACACAAGAAAGAGACTCCAAGAGCTGGATAATCTCGATGAAAGACGACTCGAAGCTCTACAAAGCATTGAGTTGTACCAAGCACGCATGGCAGGATCTTTCGACAAGAAGGTCAGGCAACGCGCCTACAAAAAGGGTGACTTGGTTCTTGCAGTAAAAAGACCCATAGTCTTTGCCCACAAATTCAAAGGCAAATTTGAACCAAAATGGGAGGGACCCTTCGTCATCGACAAAGGCTTCTCCAATGGCGCATACGCTCTTCTAAACATAGAAGGGGACAGATGTATGCTGCCCATCAACGGCAAGTTCTTAAAGTGGTACTACCCTTGAAGACTTCCTCAAACTGGTCAGAGCGATATCTACATGGCCAAAGCCTATTTCCAAGGTACTTGCTCGTCAAACCCACCCCTTTTGAAATTTTCATCTTTATGTTGAAGTTTCCAAAAAAAACTCTCTCAAAACAATGCTTACTTTCATCATTTCATTGTTCAAAAAAAAAAAATCAAAATCCAAAAAATCCAAGTTTAGGAGCCTTTTCCCAGACTTGACCAAAATTTTCGATCCTTGAACCCAAAATTCTTGGTTTGAAACAAAAACCAGGACTCAGGAATTTTCACTCTAGTCCGCCCCGGCTTTTACAACCAAAATGGTTTTAAGTTAAAATTTATGACCCTCGTGTCTTTAAACAAAAAAATGGTTTTTTAGAAACCGCGGGGAAGCGACACTTAGTCGATACTCGCAAAACCCAAAAGCTGGAAGGATGCGAACCCCATTCGATACTTCCAAAACTCAAAAAAAATGGAAGGATGCGAACCCCATTCGATACTTCCAAAACCCAAAAAACAGGAAGGATGCGAACCCCATTCGATACTTCCAAAACCCAAAAACCGGAAGGATGCGAACCCCATTCGATACTTCTAAAACCCAAAAAAACGGAAGGATGCGAACCCCATTTAATACTTCCAAAACCCAAAAAACCGGAAGGATGCGAACCCCATTCGATACTTCCAAAACCCAAAAACCGGAAGGATGCAAACCCCATTCAATACTTCCAAAACCCAAGAAAAAGCCGGAAGGATGCGAACCCCATTCGATACTTCCAAAACCCAAAAATCGCAAGGAAGCGAACCCCATTCGATACTTGCAAAACCTCAAAATTTCAAAATCGTGGAGACGCAATATTCCAGTTGCTATCCACATCCCAAATTTCAAATGGTTCGAGAAAACCTCAAATTTCAAAAATCGTGGGGAAACGACATCAAGTCAGTACTCGCAAAACCAAAAGTTTTGGGAAAAGCAGGGAAGCGATGCTTAGTCGATATTTGCACCCCAATCCGCGAGAAGCGACATTCCATCGATACTCGCAAACACAGCCCGCGAGGAAGTGACATTCCATCAATGCTCGCAAACCAAATGAGCAAGGAAGCAACATTCCATCGATACTTGCAAGACCATTCAGCGGGGAGGCGACATTTAGTCTATACCTGCATTTTGAAAACCAAATCCGGCTATAAAACGCCAAAATTCGGCTATAAACGTCAAAATCCGCTATAAATGCCAAAAATCAGCTATAAACGCCAAAACCGGGCTATAAACGCCAAATTCGGCTATAAATGCGAAAACAAAAAAAAATCCGGCTATAAATGCAAAAACAAAAAAAAATTCGGCTATACACGCCAAAATCGACTTTCATGCCAATAGAACAAAAACTTGGTTTTAAAAAATCTGGCTTCCATGCCAAAATAAAACAAACAACAAAGAAAGCAAAATTCGGCTATAAACGCCAAAATCCGGCTATAAACGCCAAAAAGCGGCTATAAACGCTAAAACCCGGCTATAAACACCAAATTCGGCTATAAATGCCAAAACAAAAAAAAAATTCGGCTATAAACGCCAAAATCAGCTTTCATGCCAACAAAACAAAACTTGGTTTTCAAAAATCTGGTTCCTATGCCAAGACAAAACAAAAAAAAAAAACTTCGGCTTCCATGCCATCTTAAAATTCGGCTCCTATGCCATTCCAAAAATCGGCTTTCACGCCATCCAAAATCTTTGGCTTTCACGCCATCCAAAAAACTTTGGCTGTCATGCCACAAACAAAATTTTTTGGCTCTCGTGCCACAAACAAAATTTGGTTCCCATGCCACAAAATGAAATTCGGCTTCTATGCCATTCCAAAATTCGGCTTTCATGCCATCTCAAAAACTTTGGCTCTAATGCCATCTCAAATTTTTTGACTCCCATGCCGCAAAACAAATTTTGGCTCTTACACCACAAAATTAGGCTTCCATGCCACCTAAAATTCGGTTTTCAAGCCATAAAAAAAAAAAAAACAGGCTTTTTGCCGAAAAATTGGCTTTCATGCCCAAAACAACCCTTTGACAAAAGATTTCACAAAATGACAACCTTTTGATCAAATTCAAAACAAGCATTCCCATCAGCTTTTACTCAGATTTGTTTTCATCAAAAAATGATTTAAGTAAAAAGAAGGGGATACAAAAATATAGTACCAAAATTGTTTATACATGGAGGTACCAAAAAAAAAAAAAAAAGAAGAAGAAAAGAGTTTGTTAAAACTCAGGAGCCCAATCTAGCATGGTCTTCAACCAAAGGTTCAACTCCTCAAGCAGACCCTTGGCCTTAACCTCCAAAGTTTTTAGGCCACGCTTCTTCAAAATGTTCCCATAAAACGCAGCCGAATGCCGTGACCCATCTGCAGCACGAGGAAGTTCTTCCCAGAGGACTTGCCACTGCTCATGCTCCTGAGTCTTCCTCCGGACATTACCTTCAGCTTCCTCAACCTGGCGAATGAGGGTCCCTTGTCACGAGCCTCCACAATGGCGGTCCATTTGGCAGCGGCTTGTTCCTCCAAAAGCTCAAGACGCTGCCTAGCCTCGACAACCTCCTTATCAAGGCGGTTTAAGTGTTACTTCAGCCCCATGATGGATAACTCGGTAACGTTCTTCTCCCGAACAATCTACCTCCGAGTCTTCGTGACCTCAGTCAGCTCAGCTTTGACTTTGCTGGATGGCTTTATAAACATCTCATCAAAGAAGTCACCATCTGGAAAACTCTTGGTCTCGGTCCATTTGTTCCCCAAGGCGATGATTTCCTCAACAAAATCTTTGGCGCTTGCGATGTCCAGACCGACTTCTTTGCTATCAGCAAGGATGTCCTGCACATGCTTGATCATGCCAAAACCAGCTTCCAAGTGACCTGAAGAAGGAGTCTCAACCCATGAGCTCAAGACAGTCTTCAACACCTTCCTTGCATACTGAAGGTGCGGTGCAGATAAGGATTCGTCATGCTCTGGTGCCCGACTGCCCATGTCACGCTCCATTGGAAGAGTAATCAATAAACTCTTTCCAACTGAAGAAACTGACTCATTGAAAGCGGAAGAAGCCCCTACTTCTACATCAGCCGCAGGTATCCCCTGTTCTGGCTCTGAGGAAGACGGAGGAAACTCTCCTGCTGCTCCACAATCTGCCAAGGAAAAGAAAAAAAAGGTATGAATATAATCTTGTCAAAATATATCAAGATTATTATTGCAAAAATACCTTCTTCGACAACCGGCGGAGTACTCTCTACCTCTCTGAGCTCATCCGAAGCATCGTCAAAAGTTGCGTCCATGGACAGCTCGAAATCGTCAGAATCCTCTGGCAAGTCAAAAAAACAAAAGCTACATGTTAGCAAATGACCAGCACAAAAAAAAAAAAAGAAGCCAAAGCAATCATACCAGGTGAAGGTTCTGGAACCACTCTAGCGTCCCTGGGCTCTTCCTCAGATGCCACGACTGGATCCGTTATCGCCTCATCGGCAGGAACCTCGAGCATCACCAGGTCATCATCCTCTGCAAAAAAAAGTAGCGGATCAAAAAAAAAAAACTCTCACAAGAGAAAAGAAGAAACAAAAGAAAGAAAGAGGATCATACCAGCTGTCTCCTTTTCTCTGCTCCTCTTCCCTGGAGGCTCGTCAGCATCCTTAGACACCTCCTCAACAATGGTGAAAGGAACTTCAATATCAGAAGGACTATCGTACCGTTTCATATTTCGGCGTTGTCCTCTCTTCCTCTTGCTACGGCGGGTCAATCTGCTTGACGATCCTGCCCCACTATCAACATCATGCCTCTCGCTAGAGTCCTCACTGGACGGTCTACTTTTCTCAGTAGACTCCATGGAGGCCTTCCTATGCTCTGCCTGTATCATAGCATCGATCTCGGCCTCCTCCTCTTCCAGCTGTCTCAAGACCTCACTTGGAATCCCTTGTGCAGCTCCTGATCTGATGACGTCCTGCTCATTAAGAAAGCCTATCTTGTGCTTCTCTCCAGAAAAGAAAGTCAAAACTTCCTCCCGGCGGACACCATCTGATTTGCCAAGACCCTTCCCAGGAGACTGCTTGACATCAAGCTCTTTCTTGGAAAGCCCCCGGTACACTAAGAAGCTCTCCACGAACTACTTCGTGAAGCCAGCAGTCCGGAAGGTGGGCAGCTCAGGATAGGAAATCATGGCGGTAGTGTCCTCAGCGCTATAAAAAGCCCATGCATTTCTCCCATCCTGCAAACCTCCAAAACGCTTCACCATACTCGAAGGCGCTCCAACAAGGCCTTGAGAGAAGCCAAGCTGCAATGCAAAACGCGAAGGGACATACGGCTGGATATCGACGAAAAGATGTCTGCGGTACACCATCGTACCAACACGTATGTTGAAGAGCCATCTCTTCTCCGCGTCTGTCAAACCATAATGTCTTCCCGACCCTGCCCTGGTAGAATCACGGGAGACACAAAAGTCAAAAGCCTTCTTCCGCAAACCCGGAGAAAGCTTCACCGAAGACTGCCCAATCTCGACGTCCCTAAATCGTCGGATCCTTAAACGGGCAGACAAAAGTGATTCGGGAACGGCTGTCCCTCTAGCCAAACGAATCATAAAAGGATCTTCGTCCTGTGCAACTCCCAAACGATGGAAGCTAGGACAGTGGTATACATACCACGAATAGATGATGTGGGTAGAAAATACCCTGTTCATGGGAAGCCCAAGCCGAACCAGGAAAGCAGCAGCCTGAAGTTCGGTACACAAATAGGAGTAAAGAGCAGGTACCAAAGCCAGCTGCTCTCCAAACGCCATCTGACAAGCCGGAAAAATACAGTGCGGCCTGATGTACGTTCCATCTCCTCCAGGAAAAACAGCCTCACCTAGCCAGTAAGTGAGGTAAACAGCGAGATCTCTCCGCAACGCAATGTCAGGACAAATGGCATCCGTGCTTGCGAAGAACTTCTTTAAATCTTCTCGCACGACTGCGATCTTCTTCAAACTTGATGCTTTAGCCCTATCATCTTGGGCCATGCCATCAGAAGAATCCCCGCTATCAAAAAAGTTGGAGGTGCAACTTCTCAAACTGCTGCATCTAACTTTTGAGCCCTCCTTCTCCTTCAAAAAATTATAGAAGGCAACGAGCTGAAAGTACACAAGCCTAAGCTCCTCAGACTGCTCCTCAAGGGCGCTGTCAATAGGCATAAACTCCTCATAGAGTTTGCCGAGGATAGGCAATCCGGTGATGGCGCTCAGTTCCTTTAAAGAAAAACCAATCTCACCATTCGTCACAATGAAGGTGTTGGTTTGTGGAAGGAATGACTCCAGCATGGCCATGAAAGCCTCATCGGAGAAAACGACGGTTTGCCGAAAAAATCTCGGCCTCTCGCAGAACGGCCTCGCCAATCCTCAGGGTGTGATCAGTCTATGACTCCCAGCTCGAGTAAGCACTGAAACGGCCACGAAGTTGAAAAAGCTTCACCCAATTGCTGCCGTCACCCTGAAAAACACCAAGGCCCACCGGTCTCAAATCAACCGATGGATGATCAGAACCTTGGTAGCCACTTGCTGGCATCAACATGTCCATACGGACATCGTTTGACCACATATCAAAGCTCGGCATTTTCCCCACGGCAAAATCAAGTCAAGCATCGATGGGACCCCAAACAGCTTCAAAACTCAAATAAAAGCTCATAGTTGGTCCTATCCACTGCTCAAGAAGTTTCACCTCAATTTTCAGGTCATTCCGACATCGTTTGACCTAGTTTCGACTCTTGACGGAAAATCGGCTACAAAGTCTTCGGCTTTCCCAAAAAATGGGAAACTTTGTGCTCCGATTTCGCGCGGGTTCTCGTCAAGATTTCCCCAAGAAAATCAAGTCAATAATTGAGGAAAAATGTCAAGAAAAATACAGAAGAAAAAAGGAACGAAAAAGACGGAAAAACGGCCGAAAACGACGCTTGGCGACCAAACGGGCCAAAGCCCTATGGTCGCCGGCGACCCAGCAAATCCGGGTCGCCAGATTTTGCACCAAAAGCCCCGTTTTTCGATCCTTTTCACGTTTCGGGTATTCCTGCCTCTGTGATTTTCTGAAAATCCAATGTTTGATGCTTGAAAACGACTGATCTTCATCGACATCTCGGATCCGCCGTCAAAAGCATGAAATCATCACCGATCGCCTCAAGATCGCCAACCGGCTGACCAAGAAAGTGCACTTTCTGTCCGACCGATCGTGAAATCGACAAGACAGATGTCACCGGCCCACCAACATCAATCAATGTCTAAGATTGCACTGCAATCCGACATCAAACAATGCGTGGATCCACCTGTGATGATCGCAAGAAGAATCTCAAAAGGCGCAGCGCGGGCCCGCGACTCTTCACATGCCTTGGCAACCACTTAATGACGTTAATTGACCCGTTTATGACAACTTAATGTGGTCATTAACTCATTATTTTGGACGGCCCAATCAGATTCAAGCATTTGGGAGTTACAAATCCAAGTAATCATGGCATTTAACCCATAAAACTCCCATCATCATGAAGCTTAAAGGGAATTAAAAGCCCACTACCTTCATCGGCCAATCACAAGCCATGAAAAAGGAGTTACAAAATCAACTTGTAACTCCTCATCAATTCTCTCATCATGGCTATCAAAGGCCTATAAAAGGAGATCCATTTCCAAGAGAGAGATCATCACCGACACATCTATCGGCAAATCGATACACACATCGACTTGAAGTTCTACATTTCTCCCAAAGAAATCCAGACGAAACCCTGCTGCTCTGCTGCAAGAAGCACCACAAGGTGATCAACATCCCTTGGGGGGCCATCCCCCAAAGTTCCCTCCTTCTCCAACATGGCATAAACGCGGCTTTTCAGCCCGTTTACTTGGTTTTTCATTGGATATAGGACCTCCTCTTGGTCCTTGTCCTTTAAAAAACTGAGGTTAGGAGCCAAGCCGAAGAATCAAAGCATCAACCGTTCTCATTTGAAGGACGATGGCGAAGTCCATACATGACTTGCGACCGTCGATCTCAACGTGTCCCCACAATCTCCTGAGAAGTTAGATCCTTTTTCTTACTTTTCTATTGTAGTTTGTATTTCTTAAAGAGACAAAAAGAAATCACAATTCTTGTCTTTCATATTTGATGAGTTTTGTAAAATCGCCTTTCACGGCAAATAAACAAAAAAACGCCTCCTACGGCATTCTCAAAAACAAACTTGTCTCTTTTCTTAATATTTATACAATTTGAAAAGTTAGAAAAAAGGATTGATTTCCTTTCTATTTGTGAAGGTGAATCTTCGGATTATCACCATTCCAAATTCCAAGTAGAAAGTAAATCTGGCATACCCGTACAAAAAATATTGATACCCTCGATTTTCCCTCCTCCGCCGAGACCCAGGTCAGCCCCCGGGGTGCAGAAGGAGAGGACGGAAGATTCCCGAGGGTCCATCAGCTTCGATTCTTCGGCTTGGCTCCAACCTCAGTCTTTTAGAGGATAAAGAGCAAGGGGAGGTCCTATATCCAATGAAAAACCGAGTAAACGGGCTGAAAAGCCGCGTTTAGGCCATGTTGTAGAGGAAGGGGACCTTGGGGGGTGGCCCCCTAATGGACTCTGTTCACCTTGTGGTGTTTCTTGCAGCAAACCAGCAGGATTTCGTCGGAATTTCTCTGGGATTTTCCAGACTCCGGATGTGTGTTGGTGTGGATGTGCTAGTGTGCCAGTAGGTGTTAATCGGCAAGTGCAAAGTGCAAAGTGTCTCTCTCTTCAGAATGGACCTCCTTTTATACTCTCTTGGTAGCCATGAGGTGGTTTATGGGCATTGATGGCCATGATGAGAGAATTGATGGCATTGATGCTTCAGGATGGGAGGAGTTACAAGTTTTTATTTCTTGATTTTGTAACTCCTTTTTCTTGGTTTGTGATTGGCCGATGGAGAATAATGGGCATTTAATCACCTTTAATCTCCATGATGAGGGGAGTTTCATGGTTTTAATGCCATTATTGCTTGAACTTGTAACTCCCTTTTGCTTGAATCTGATTGGGCCGTCCAAAATAATGGGTTAATGACCGCATTAAGTTGTCACAAAACGGGTCAATTAACGACATTAAGTGGTCGCCGGGGCATTTGAAGAGTCGCGGGCCGCGCTGCGTCCTTTGGGATTCTTCTTATGATGATTGCCAATGGATCCATATGCTATTTGATGTCGGATTGCGATGCAATTTCAAACATTGATTGATGTTGGTGGGCCGGTGACATCTGTCTTGTCGATTTCTCGATCGGTCGGATAGAAAGTGTTCTTTCTTGATCAGCCGGTTGGCGATCTTGGAGCGATCAGTGATGACTTCATGCTCTTGGCGGCGGATCCGAGATGTTGGCGAAGATCAGTCATTTTCAAGTATCAAAAATTGGATTTTCAAAAAATCACATAGGCAAGAACTCTCGAAATTCAGAAAAGATTGGAAAACGGGCCATCTGGCGAAAAATCCGGCGACCCGGATTTCCAGGGTCGCCAGCGACCATGCACCCAAGGTCGCCGGCATGGTCACTGGCGACCATGGGGTCTTTGTCCCCTTTGGTCGCCGAGTGTTTTCTTCGGCCGTTTCTTCTTCTTTTCCGTTCCTTTTTTCTTTTGTATTTTTCTTGACATTTTTCCGCAATTACTGACTTGATTTTCTTGGAGAAAACTTGACGAGAAGTCGCACAAAACCGGAGAATAAAGTTTCTCATTTTTCGGGAAAGCCGAAAACTTTGTAGCCGATTTTCCGTCAAGAGTCGAAACTAGGTCAAAAGATGTCGGAATGACTTGAAAATTGAGGTGAAGCTTCTTGAGCAGTGGATGGGACCAACCATGGGTTTTTATCTGAGTTTTGAAGCCATTTGGGGTCCCGTCGATGCTTGACTTGATTTTGCTGCAGGGAAGATGTCGAGCTTTGATATACGGTCAACCGATGTCCGATTGACCTGAAATTTGACAGGGAGCCTATTGGAGTCATTTTGAGACGACCCATTAACTGCAATTTGGATGTCATGGTCCCTGGGTGCTCCGCCGCCGGTAGGCTTGATTTTCTTTCGGAGCGTCGAAGTATGGTCAAACTTTGTCGGAATGACTTGAGATTTGACGTGCAGCCCTTTGGAAGCATCTTGAAGCCACTCATGTACTTTGTTTGATGAGTGATGGCCTCGGTGGTACTCGCCGTCGAGAGGCTTGATTTTGCTGCTCGAGCGTTGATGGAGGGTCAAACGTTGTCGGTTTGACTTGAAATTTGACAAGGAGCCCTTTGGAGGTATTTTGGAACCATCCTTAGGCTCTGATTGAAGTTTTAATGTCTTCGACACTGTCGCCGCCGGGAGCGCCTGTTTAGCTGTCGGAGGAGTGAAGTTAGGCCAAACGATGTCGGAATGGCCAGAAACTTCATGTGGGCCCCTCTTTTGGCTGTCTTAAAGGATCTTGCAGTTTTTGTTTGATTCTGACAAGATCTGATGCTTGAAGTAGTTTTGCCTGTTTGTAGCAGGATGCAGTTTCATGTGGGTTCTTGACGTTGAGGAGGCAAAGTAACTTTTTTGATATAGCTTTGGGGAATTTTGAATACCTTTGTGATTAGTGGGACCCTTTGGGGGTTCCTTTTGTGACTTTGCATGTACTTTGGGGAATTATCCGAGAATTCCATAATTTGTGTTTTAACCACGTTTGACTCATCTCGTTAATCTCTAGAATTCCCGTGTTGATCCCGTCCCCGTCTGGAACCCCGAAACCCGACCTTCCTAGCATTGAGGTCAAATAGTCTTTTTACTCTAAATCTGGACACGAGATTTTATATCCCCGAAACCCTTGAAAAATATGCTTTTTAGAAACTAGAAGTTTTGACGATCGTTTTTCCCTGCTTTGTCGAACACACCTAAAGCCCTGAAAAGCATGATTTCAGCCCCACAAGAATTCCAAGTGGTGGAGTCCATCTCATTTGCTATATAAGAACAACCCTTCTTCTTCTTTTCCCTTTCTTCTTTCCAGCTCAAGCTTCCAACCCTAAGCTAGGGTTTTCTTCTCTTGCTTCTTGCTCTTCGATCTCCAATATCTCTATCAGTCTTGAACCCAAAAGCTAAATGGAAATTATCATGTTCTTCATCTCTTTAAGAACTCTCCACTGATGCTATTCTTGGAGGAAACCTTCCATCCGGAGACCTTCTTTTGGTTAGCCTTGTACTTTTGAAGAACTTCTAAGTAAGCAATCCCTTCTTTTATCTTTGCTGTGTGTTTTCCAAGCCTATGAGAGTCCCCACCCTCATTATTGAAGCTTCTTCTTCCCATTCCTTATTTTGACTCTTTTAGGGTTTGTATTTGGGGTTTTATTGTGTTGTAGGTTATCTTTGAGAAAGGGCATTGGTTTGCTGCTTTATTTGCTTGTTAGAGACTAAAGGCAAGTGGATGAATAGATATTTTGAGCTTTGTATGGTTTTTATGAGAAATATTGATGATTTCACCATCTCTTTTATGCTTTTATTGACTTGCATTGATTTGAAATGAATGCTCATTAATGAATCTTGTTAGTTCACTTAATGTCTTCGAAAAGGTTAGTTTATAGCCCTTATTTATTTCTTGATTGTAGCACAAATGAATCCTTGTGTATGGTGGTTTCCTTTTCTCTTTTTCTTATGATTGAATGAGGTGAAGAAGAAGGACATTGGGTTGAATGTTTATGGAGGTTTGATGGTGTTCTAAATGGCGTTTGAAGGAGGTTTTGAGCCTCTCAATTTGATGAGGAAATGGGGCTCAAAGGAGTTATAAGAAGAGGAAAAGGGAAAAACTATCCTCGAAATCAATTTCTGGACAGTTTGCTTGAGCTAACTTGACAGCTCGCTCGAGCAAATAGTCCAAAGAAGGATTTGTGCCATCTAGAGGACAATTCACTCAAGCGAACCTTATCTTGCTCGAGCGAACCATCCCAGAATCCCATCCAGAGAGTGGTTAGCTCAAGCGAACCATTATTTCACTCGAGCCAACCTGAACTGGGCAGGTCCGCTCAAGCGAACCCAACTTCGCTTGAGCGAACCCACCCAGAAAATCATTCCAGAGAGCTCACCGTTCGACTGAACTTCATGTCCGTTCGAGCGATGGGTACTGTTCACCTGGGGCTAGATTTGGAGCAAGAATGAAATGTTTAAATGATTAAGAGAGGCCCATTGGGAGCCCCCTTATGCCCGGGAGATTTATTAGGGTCGTGTGAGGCCCAGTTGGGAAAGGAACCATATCACGAAGATCCATTGAAGCTTTGGAAAATCACCGAGGTGTATAAGGAGCCCGGAATGTCCCCAAACTCAAGGATTACCGAGTCCATATTGAAATCGACATACGGGACCCCTATTCACCTTGAACTAGTTTTGAATCCCAATACTCGTCCCTCAATTTCGAAAGTTCAACTGTGTTTTCAGTTATCCCGAAATTTTACATGCATTCCCGAATATTCATGATTAATGGTTTGTCATTCTCGAAAGCATTGAAATTATTATTTTAACATTTTGCTAGCCCGATTATACTTTGCCCGAATTGAAGCGATAATTGTGCCTTTAAGCACCCCCGTCCCGCCCGTTTATATCTTTACACCTGATATATTTCATACATGTCTTAATTTCTGTTATTTAACCTATGAGCCGGTACCACTAAGCTTGGATAACCTCGCTGGTTTGATCACTGACTTGGAGATCCTCCTCTTGTCCCGCCAGCTGCAGTTTGGATCCCGCTATCCGGTTATTACCGTGCCCTTGTCCCGATACCCGGCTTGCTACCGTGGTTCCCGATACCCGGCTCGCCACCATGGTTCCCGATGCCCGGCTCGCTACCGTGGTCATGTCCCGAATATTATATGTATATGTATATTTCATTGAATCTCCTCACCTCGTGTGACTGAGATCAACGCCCCGATATGCTCTTGTCACTTCGGTGATGGAAGACTTAGCTTCGTGTGGTTGCCATCTTGATTTTTCCCGATTCCTTGGATACCTATACATATTTTATACTACATATATGTTTTACAGTAAATAATTCATTTCTTTTATGAAAGTTATTGTTTAAACAGGTTTAAATGTTTTCCAAGGTAAATTGAATTATTGTTTTATTGCTACATCTTTTCACCCACCTGCCAGACCGTCGTGTCTGATCCATTTCTTTGGTACTTAGGTCTAGTTGCAGGTTACCTTTAGGAAGAGTTTGCAGAGGCGGTCGATAAATCGCAGCATTTAGTTGAGTGGCATGCTGATGATGTCATTTAGACATTCGATTGCCTTGAGTTGCATGACATTTTGGGGATTTGTCTAATTCATTCTTTTGGGTATTATTTTGAGATGTACTGGCCTTTGTTGGCCTTTACTTCTTTTGTGGAGTGGAAAACTAATTGATCTTTGTATAAATATTAACATTCACCTTTGGGAAGTATAGTGCTAATGATCATTGCTGACTCTGATATCAGGTGGTTTACATGTTATCAGTCTTGTTAATGGAAATGAATTACATACTTGATTTGCTACATGCTTCCGCACTTAAGCAAAAATATTTATGTTATTATTAAATCCTCACCGCGACACCTGTGGGAAAACACGTGCACGGGTGGTACTTCACTATCATTTATAGACCCGTGGATGCATTGTATGTTTTATAGCATGAACGGTTCATCCGTATATCACCACCATTAGTCCTAATCCCGGATTGGGTCGGTAACCCGGTCCGGGGTCGGACAGTCTTATAGGCAGTCCAATAAGCCGTTAAAGCATCTGTCAATCTTAAAGACCAATCTTTCAAGGTAGGATTGACTATCTTTTCCAAAATTTGCTTTATTTGCCTATTAGACACTTCCACATGTCCACTAATTTGTGGGTGGTATGGAATAGAAACCTTGTGAGTGATAGAATATTTTTCATCAGATTCTCAAAGGTTCTATTACAAAAATGACTCCCACCATCACTGATAATCGCCCTGGGGGTATCAAATCTATAAAAGATTTTTTCTTTAATAAATTTAATAACCACGTGACGATCATTCGTTCTGGTTGGAATTGCCTCTATCCATTTGGAGACATAAACTACAGTAAGTATAATGTATAAATTGCCAAAGGAACTCGGAAATGGACCCATGAAGTCTATGCCCCAAACATAAAAAAATTTCTACAATAAGCATCAAATTTAAAGGCATCATGTTGCTCCTTGTAATTCTGCCTAATTTCTGGTAATGTTCACAGCGCAAATAAAACATGTGACAATCCTTGAAAAGGGCGGTCTTCCTAGAACTAAAATGCCCACCACAAGCATAGTCATGGTAGAAGGATATCACACTTAAATAATCATCTTCCGAAATGCATCTCCTAATGATCTGGTCTGGACAGTATTTGAAAAGGTATGGGTCATCAGATAAGAAATGCTTAACCTCAGACAAAAACTTGGACCTATCCTGTTTAGACCAGTGATCGGGCATCTGTCCAGTGACCAGGTAGTTAACGATATCTGCAAATCAAGGGAAATGGGAGACACTTAGCAACTGTTCATCCGGGAAACTCTCACTCAATGGGATGTTCTCATGCTCGAGGTCTGTAGATAATCGGGAGAGATGGTCAGCTACAACATTTTCAGAACCTTTTTTGTCTTGAATCTCAAGGTCAAACTCTTGTAACAAGAGAATCCACCTAATCAGACGGGCTTTCGCATCTTTTTTCATCAACAGGTACCTAAGGGCTGAGCGATCGGCGTAAACTATGACCTTAGACCCAATCAGGTAGGGTCTAAATTTCTCCAGGGCAAAGACGATAGCTAACAGCTCTTTCTCTGTGGTTGTGTAATTTAGCTAAGCATCATTCAAGGTCTTACTGGCATAATATATGATATGGGGCGATTTGTTCACTCTCTGTCCAAGCACAGCCCCAAGAGCATGGTCAAAAGCGTCACACATGAGTTAGAAGGGAATTATCCAATTAAGTGGCTTTATTATCGAGGTAGAGGTCAACTCCTTTTTCAATTGTTCAAATGCTTGTAGGCAGGGTTCATTGAAGACAAAGGCACATCCTTAGATAACAGATTGCTCAAGGGTGCGGCTATCTTGCTAAAATTCTTAATGGGCCGTCTATAAAAACCTGTATGGCCCAAGAAAGATCTGAGATTCTTCACTAATTTTTGCGGTGGAAGGTTGGAAATGAGATCAATTTTGGCCTTGTTGACCTCGATACCATTCTTAGAAATAACATGGCCCAGGACAATTCCTTTTTTTACCATGAAATGACACTTCTCCCAATTCAAAACAAGATTCTTCTCTTTACATCTCACTGAAACAAGGTTCAAATGATGTAAACATTCTTGGAAACTACTCCCATGGACCAAAAAATCATCCATAAACACCTCTAAGAATCGCTCGACCATGTCCGAAAATATGCTCATCATACACCTTTGAAATGTCGTAGGTGCATTGCACAGCCCAAAAGGCATGCACCGGTAGGCAAATGTACCGAAAGGGCATGTAAAAGTTGTCTTGTCTTGGTCCTTGGGTGCTAGGTGTATCTGATAATAGCCGGAGTATCCATCAAGGAAACAATAAAAGGCATGATCGGCTAGTCTCTCAAGCATATGGTCCATAAATGGGAGGGGAAAATGGTCTTTACGGTTGGCTGAGTTCATCTTTCTATAGTCAATGCACACTCGCCAGCCCGTCTAGGTCCTTGTGGGCACTAACTCATTCCCCTCATTCCTTACAACAGTTATCTCGGACTTTTTTGGCACAACATGGACTTGGCTCACCCATGAACTGTCCGAAATAGGGTAAATGATGCCTGAGTCCAACAGTTTCAGAACCTCCACTCTTATGACATCCTTCATTGATGGTTTAAGACGCCTCTGTGGTTCTCTGAAAGTTTTTACATTTTCTTCCAAGTAGATCCGATGTTGAACCACAGATGGGCTTATTCTTTTTATATCTGCAATCGTCCAGCCTATAGCCTTTTTGTGATCCTTCAAGATCTCAATCAATTGTTGTTCCTGGACTTCTTCTAGGTCTGAGGCTATAATGACAGGGAGGGTCTTGGCTGGGCCCAAAAACACATACTTGAGGGTGTCAGGTAGTGGTTTTAGGTTGAGCTTAGGCGGTTCTTTAATTGATGGAACAAGTGGGCCAGCCGATGGAGTCAAGATCTCTAGCTTTGGTTGCCATTGACTCCTCTCAAAAGCAGGGGCAGAATCCAGTAGCGCATTTACTTCTTTAATGCTTTTCTCAACATCAATGTTACCTCCAAAATATGCAAGACATGCCTCTAGTGGGTCCTCACAAACTAACTGTGATCCTACACTCTCAATAATCTCCTCTAGGTAACTCACCTCACAAATTTCATAATCACTCTCATCTCTAGGTTGGTTGCCAACGTTGAAAATGTTTATCTAGATTGTCATGTTCCCAAACGATAGGTGCATCACACCATTTCAACAATTAATTAGGGCATTGGAAGTGGCAAGGAATGGTCTCCCTAAAATTACTGGGATCTTCACGATATTTCCTATTGGTGGTCGGGTATCAAGGACTACAAAGTCCACCAGGAAAACAAACTCACCTACCTTGATCCAAACATCCTCAACAACACCTTTGGGGTACCTAATTGAAGCATCAGCTAGTTGTAAGGTCACCTTTGTTGGTTTCAGCTCCCCCAAACCTACCTCATATATCGAATACGGAAGCAGTTAACACTCGCACCCTAATCTAGCAAAGCCTGTTCTATGTGATGATCCCTTATTTGACAAGAAATTGTAGGACACCCAAGGTCCTTATATTTGATTGGGGTCGAAGTGGTAATGATGGAACTGCATTGCTAGGCTAAAAGGGTCCTTTTGGGTACATTGGTTGTTCTCTTGAATGTGCATAAATCTTTGAGGACTTTGGCATAAGTCGGGATCTATTGGATGGCTTCTAACAGTGGGATGTTAATTCTTACTTTCTTGAACACTTCAAGAATTTTATCCAACTGGAAATTATTTTTCATTCGACTTAGCCTCTGAGGGTATGGGGCCTTGGAAACAAAGGTTTTAGGAGGGGGCTCACTCTCACTCGGTGAGGCAACTCCTATTGGTTTCTCAGGTTCCTTAGTGGGCTCTGGGTCCTTCTTTGGTTCCTCGGGTTCTTTTTCCAAAACTACAGCTCCCTCCTCACTTGGGTCCGTTCAGATTACCTAGGGTCCTTTTCTGGTGTGTCAACCTCCCTTGCAGCCATTCTACGGGTGGTAACTGCATGCACTACATTGACTTGCTCATGGACTTTGCCCTCGTCATCATGGACAACAATTGGCCCATTAAAGTTTGGCCTTTGGAGTTAGCTCCGGGCTGACTTGGAAAGGTACCCTTGTCTCTTTGAGCTATTGATTCGGCCAATAAGCCGACAGTGTATTCCAACTTTGCAACAGACTGGGTATTGGCATTCAAATTCTGAGTAGTGCTTTGCTGGAATTGGAGGGTATTTTGAGCCAACATTTTCATTGTGTCCTCTATAGAACTTATCTGCTGATTCTGAGAATTAGGATTCCGATAACCTTGGACCATGGGTGGTCCATGTGACACTTGGGGTACTTGAGGTTTTTGGTATCCCGGAGGTGCCATATGCTAGGCCATTGGCTGAGAAGGGTTTCCTTGGTGTTGTCCTTTGGTCCATGAAAAATTAGGATTATCCTTCCAACTAGGATGGTATGTATTAGAATACGGATCATACATCGGCCGCTCATATCTAGTATTCTAGTAAAGTGCACTCACCTCCTCCATACTTTCACTTTGACTTTGCAAACAATGCTCTACATTGGGATCTAGGATGGGTAAAATCTCCACAATTGGTGCCGGGTGGGGCAATAGGGTCACTACTTGCTTGGCTCATCTTTAATGATTCCAGGTCTTTAAAGTGGTCTGCTAACATTTTTGGTTCATTTCAAGGGCTTCTAATCTCCTTGTCAACGTTGCCAACTTGGCCTCGGCCTGAAATTTGGGTTCCGCTCTATGCATGCCCCTTCTTTCTGCAACAATGGGTCTTTTGGGATCCTCTTTGATAGATTCCTATTGCAAAGTGTTCTCAGCGACCTCCTCAAGGTATGTCCAAGCTTGGTTAGCTGTCTTTTAAGTGAATACTCCATTCCAAAAAGACTCCAACATGGTCTTAGTGAGATAGTCTAGTCCTTCATAAAGGATTTGGACTAGCCGGATATTTTCGAATCCATGTGTTGGAAGTAGGTGGGCCTCGTGGATAGATTTTCAAACTTTTGACCCACTTGACTCAGGGATCAAGTACCCATAAGGACAAAAAACCCAATCCAGGATTCATGTCCTTAATCTCAGCCATCATGATCAGTAAATAAACCTATCAAGAAGATAGAACAGCAACCAACAAACATCCATAAAATCTACAACATGCAACGAAGTAGATTATACCTTTGGAGCTCGGTTGTGCTCTAATGGAGAAGTTGCGTCTTTCTTTGATGATGAACCTCTTTCACTTATCAAATAGGAATCTTCAGCACCTCTTAGCCTTCCACGCTATGGCCCGAATCAGATCTCTTTTCTCAAGAAGATTGGTGGAATCTCCAAAAGAAAACCTAACTCGAAATTCCAAGGAACTAGAAGAGGAAGAGAGGAGAGAGAAGTGCAACAATTGTACAAAAGGGAATGAACGTTTTCTACTCCAATTAGATGGACGTCCATGAGGGATATCATTCCCTTTTATAACCTTTCAAGCCTCCTCCTTTCCTAATTGAAATAGAAGTTTCACTTCTACAACAATTAGTAAGTATACTATTACCACTATTAGAAGTCATACTCCAAATAAAAATAGTAACTTTCTAATTTCTTCCTTTTAGAGTTCAAGTAGGATTAGTATATTTCTAATAACCTAGCCTAGCGAGGGGACCACTATGGATTCCTTAGAAAACTGGCTCCAACTGGGACATCGTGACCCCACATCTCATTTGAAATCCGGGCCCACAGTTAATTGCAAATAACACCACTATATAAATGCCATTGCACTCTAGTCTTAGGAAAAAATTACAATGAAGACCCTAAACTTCCTGATAACCACAAGTAGGCCCCTCTATCAATATCCATGGATCAATTGGAATAAATCTGTCTCATCCAATCTTAGTTCGACATCTTATTATCCTTGAACCCCAATTAATCACTGTGATCATCAGTACCATCCAATTAACTCTTAATCTAGATGGGTGCGCACTTACTAATGACAAATTCATTAATTGGCACAAGGGGATAATAGAGATAGATTCCATCTTGAACATTCAATGTTTCCACAGTCCTACTACCACATACCCAAGACACCGAGGTGTTGACCTATAGATGGCCTTACTCATTGGTGACTCAAAGCAAATGAATAGATAGAAACTTGAGTTTATCAATGTCTCAAGATTGAGAGCCTATTGCTAGGGAATTATGAGAGCATACCTTGTTATTGAGACGGAATTACATAATGTGCTTCTCATGGTCCTTCAATACATCCAATGTACCAGCACCATGATCCAGAATCTTACATTTTGATGATTGAGACAAATCACACTATCTCATAGTGATCAAAGTGCTACAACCTTATCAGATGAGATGCCCAGTCTCATCACTGGTTGTGAAGATATTTAAGTATAAGATTTGTGACATATGTCTCCCGTGTGTGGATCTCATTCATACACATATATCACATCTAATATACTAATGGGACCCGGTTCAACCCATGAACCATTATGTCATATGTATTGGTCATGTGCATGAAGTAATAAAATAACATTCATCTCATGAAAGTAAAGTATGACTTTTTTGATAAATAAAGAAATTAATCAATTTATCACATCAACTGATAGATTGAGTCCATACAATCTAACAACGTGATGTGGGCATTGCAACACTATGTCTTTGAACCTTTCCATGTACTCATACATGGTTTCTCCCTCCAGTTGGTGGAAGCTGTTCAGGGTATGTCTAATGAAGGCCGTTTTCTATTTTGAATAAAACTTTTTATAAAAGGCCTCGACTAGTCCCTCCCATGTGTTTATGGAATTAGCTTGTAGGGTGTAAAGCCAAGCCTTCGCCTTCTCCTTCAGCGAGAACGGGAACAACCTAAGCTTAAGGGCCTCTTCACACATATGATTATACTTCATGGTCCCAGAGATTTCCTCAAACTCTCTCACATGTTGATATGGGTTCTCATTTTCCACCCCTCGGAAAATTGGTAACATCTGGATTAAGCCAGATTTCAACTCAAATGAGGCATTTGTGGCGGGTATGATGATGCATGAGGGCTGGGTAGATCGGGTTGGGTACATGTACTCCCTAAGAGTCATGGGTTGGGTTGGTGGGTTTTCGTCAGCCATTTCCTCAATGGCAATGGGGTCCGCAAAATTCTCAATAGGGATATCGAATAAATCGAAGCTCTCGAAACGACCCTGCACACGTAACCAATTGTGCATAAACTACCTCTCAACTCTGAAAATGATGGTCCTCTCAAGTGATGATGAACGAGGATTAATGCTTAAACACAAACAAGCAAAACAAAATGATTTTGAAAAACAAACCACTACGTCAAAAAGCCCATTTACCGACGGCCCATGCCCGTCGTTTTATGTAAAAAACGACGGCAAATGCCGTCGAGGTGTCCGTCGAAAAAAATGGAGTCGTTTAACAAAAACGACGGTCTACAGCCGTTGGTAAATTTAAAAATTACCGCGGCTAACCACAGTCGTAATTTACCGACGGTCATTGTCCGTCTGTATATCTTTTTTCTAAAATTAGTGGCTAAAAAAAACGACGGTCTATAACCGTCGATGTTTTAATTTCCCGACGGCCATCATCCATCTGCGTATATTTTTTCCGTAAATATATTTCTAAAAAACGACGGTCCATGACCGTCGTATTATTTTAATACGAATTTTTTAAAAAACATTTTTTTAATTATTTTAAAAAACCTGCAAATGATTTTAAAAAATTGAATAGAGTACCAATTATAGAACCATCCATTTTCCATCCATCAAAAGGGCTCAAGTGAGCTAAAAACACTGGTGGTTAAAAGTTCATCCATCCATTTAATATGTAAACTTACATTATCAAGATAGTTATGAGAAACAACAAACTTAACAAAAAAAAAAAACTATATTTCATACGAGCACTAGCACGGTTCCACATATGAAAGTAAATACAAAAAGTCATAATCATTTACATGTCATTGTTTGCAGTAAAATTAGTCGACCACAGTTCTAAATATCGGCCATGAAATAATATCGCCCAAAGTCAAATCCCCAAAAGTCGTGTCTCCGCCCAACAACAATTCATCAGCCTTCAAGATCCCATCTATAATAATCCTATAGCAGCCCTCCTCATCGATCGACAAACCCATCACACGGCCAACGGCAACAATAATCTCCTTCCTCAAATATGAAAGCAGCCTATATGAACCCTCTCTTGTATGTGAGGTGTCGTTCTGGTTCATGCCTGTGTGTACCTCCTCACGCGTGGAACCATCCTGGGCCTGCTCAAAGAAAGAAATATTTAGCTCATTAAATTGGAAAAAAAACCATCACATAAAAGTAGACATTAAGAATTAGCCATGTTTGAAGTCAGTACTTGGTTCTACCGAGAGTCTCATGGACTATTTGACTCAAATTCAGTGGCAATCGAGTCGATCACCGATGCTTAGATTTAAAACCATGTTTGTGATGTCATTTTGCCATGTAGCTGCAGATAATATGAAACTTTTTGGTTTGTTGGTTGTCATTTTGAATTGTTGGAAAAACAGGACCATAGAGATTGGTGGCGTTTCTGTTCTTATTGTATTTTTCATCTTCTGCATTGTGACAGTGGAAAAGTAGGTCTTTTTGGAATGCTATAGTAGTGGGATTATTAAATCTCCCGCCATTGCTTTCACTCGCAACCACAACGAGCGACATCATGTCTGGACCCCTAGATTGATTTGCAAAACTTGGTAACTGAATGAGTTCTTTTAGCTAAATTTCTTTCCAATTGTTTTTAAGCATTTGTTTTACTACTAGGCAAACAGAGACTTTGGTAGCGAGATGCATATGAGATATACATCTGGCTATTCAGATAAAAATTTAAATCACGTCGACTAAAAGTTCGATTGGTTTCTGACGGTTTCCATTTCTTAGTCTAATACATTGGTATCGTTCTTCAATACACACACAAATACAAATTAATGCAATTGCAATGAGGTTTTCAAACCTCAAATGTGATGTAGTATGAGATGATTTAGTTTGTAAGGTTCATGGGGAGAGAAGTGTACAGGGAAGGAGAGTTAAAAGAGTTCAATTCACTGTACATGGAACTAGAGTGCAATTACAATTCAATCTTGGTTATGACAGCATAGATTTAGTAGGCTCTAGTGCTCTACTACCTTGAAAAGAGTTTGCACATTTTAGAATGTGATGGCTCTTGTATGTGTTAATTAGTGGAGGATAGGGAAGGCGTTCAAGAGTGGTATTAGCTTGGTCACGATCTTATCTACGATGTTTAAAGCTTAATTTCAAATGAAGTTTCATCAGTAATCTTTGGCTGGTGGTATGAGAGGTATTTAGAGAGATTACAGAAGCATGGTGCAGCTGAACTTGATGATGCAAAACTAAATGCCCTGCTGATTGGATTGAAGAAAGCAACAAGGATTTTCAATGGGAAAATCATCATTGGAGGGATTCTAGGTGTTGGAAGATGGGCTGGTCCCAATGACCCTGTCCTGTGTCATCATGCTGATTGCATTGTGATCTTTGTGCCTACGTATTTGTAAGTGCTTCTCTCATTTTTTAACAGAAGAAAATTGGGAAGCTAATGTACTGTCCAAAAAGGTTGACTTCTGTTTTTGCTTTTATCCTATAATGATTTGTTTCATTTGATAATAGTTGTTGCCAAAGAAACAAAAATCAAACATATAGTTGCTTGAATTTTATTCTGTTCCTTTTGGCTGTCTTCTCTGTAGTTCCATCTGACCTGCCACTAAATCTTAAAAATACAAAATGAAAGCATAGTCTTGTTGGGGTAGTAGGTGGAGTTTCCATTCAAAAAATCTAATATCAACTCTCAAGCTAGTGAATGTCACAAAATCAAAGTGCAATATAACTTCTTCGAAGAAGAACAAAAGAAACCCACATATACCCCAAAACCCACCAAAGGAGTATATATCTACATATATCATGATATTAGTAGCCCACATATACCCCAAAACCCATCTAACTTTTCCTCACCGTTGGAATAGAAATGCATGATATTAGTAGCCCATCAATGTATCTCATCAATTTAGATAATTCATTAAATTACTAAATCAATTTTGTAAAAGATGTTACTTTATACCTGAGATGAACTCTCATAACAAGTGGAAGAATGTTGCATCCCACGTTGAGAAAGAACTTGTTTGATCTCATCAATTTCCTCTTTCATCCGTTTCACTTGAGTCTCAAGGTGTGTATTGGCTTCATGTTCCTCCTCCAAGGCTCTCTTATAAGGAGCCGAATAATGTATGGTTGTCTTCGACACACCCATGCCTAAGCCAAGTACACGCCCTTTGCCATCACGTCCAAAGACCTATTAAAAAAGTGAAAAAATATAATGTCAACAATAACAAAAATAATACTACCGACATTAAAAGATACTACAATTAAAAGGTAAAAGAATATGTTCTTTTACCACAAATATTTCTCTCTTCCATCTAGAAGATATTCTTCTTTTCTTTTATGGGTTCACCTGGTTCAACTGCTCTTTTTCAGTAGTCAGACTACTAAGAGGCCAATTTTTCATTAACTGTATCATTTATGAAACACTTCTCAAAGGACCTTGTAAACATGGGAAGTGTTTGCCACTAGCCACTTCAATATTCAGCTTGTGATGCACAGTTTTGAGAGTTCCAGAATTGAATGTAGGCTAGCATTCAGCTGCTGAAACTTGAAGGAAAGAGTGAGTTGCGCTGTTTGGTCGTTTGAATTTGTAGATTCGTTTTTTTTTTCCTTTTTGTCACCCAAAAGACTGCTGTTTTTGTAAGCAGACTTAATGACAGTTTGCTCTTTCTTCACTGGTTAATGGATTTGAAAAAAGTTGGGATTCTGCTATTTACCCCCAGTCTACCAATTTCTGATGTAAAGCTATTGCAGAAGATATGATGTTGATGAAGAGAAGGAAAGAAAAAAGGACTAGTGTGTTTCCTGTTGTCTTTCTAATCTTGGAACAGCAGAAACTTCAAGACGTTTTCCAAAATTAAATAAAGGTTGTGGTCTGGAAGCTGTTTTTACCACAGATTTATTTAAAAGAAATATACCTTCGCCACTGCATCATTGTCTATATCGCTTTCCACCATGGATCTATCAGATTCACATGCAGTAATGACGGCATCCTGCAAATTAAATAATAAATAAGGGGCAATTAAATGATTTTTCTGCAATGAAGAGTAAAGAAAGATTGTTGGTTTAACAATAGAAAACTAAAAATAAGTTTTCAAACCACCCAAAGGAATATAGGTTTACTAGTAGCTTCAAAGGTGCCATAAAGATTAAAAGTGAAAGGTTCTTACCACTTCGGGGCTCGATGATGACCCATCCTTCCTTTTGTGTGTTGCCAGGAAGACATCCGTGCGAGTGACGGGCTCATTCGGCCTCTGTGCTTTCTATAAATAAAAAGAAAGTAACAATTGAGTATATTTGGTAAGATAATGTGAAATGAAGATGTCTTATGGAAAATAAATAACACTTACCAACTCAGCGGCCACCATAGCACAGCCCTTCCGGCCCGCTGTGTGTGGGATGCGGGCTCTTCATCTTCGACCTAGCAGTCCTACCAACCTTACTGGCAGCTAGGGCTGTCTCTGTTGAGGATATGTCTACAAATCTCAGCCAGTCTTCTGTCTTAACATACTTCGGGACATCACTCTTCCTCTCCGCATCCGTGAGATATTTGTATATGTGATCACGACGGAGAACGAACTTCCAATCCTTCCATAATTTATTCGCTCTTTGCATGATATGATGTCTATGGATCACACCTATGGTATAGGTGCCCTGCAAAGAAAATGTAGTGTGAGTTATGAGTTTAATGAACAAATTATGAAACTACTTTAAATTAAAAGTTGCACAAGTACTCACACTAACTTCTTTCCAGATTTTCTCTTTGAGCTCACTGGGTACATCCGTCCATACAACATAAACAGGGGGCACATAGGTCTTCACCAGACGCCCTATTAAAGAACTCAATCGAGCAGCCTCTTGTCCGATAGGCTGGCCGTTCTCGCCAAAAGTAATAGGGGTAAGCACACCTATTTCAAATTGTCCAATTTAAGCATTAGTTTATTAAGAAGATACAAAAGAAATATCTTTAAAATGGTTGCTTTGAAATACGTACCATCGGGGGAATTACAAACCGATGGTGTAGATGCTGGCACCGAAGAACCATGTCCCAATGATCCATCATCTACCATACTACCTGCAAACCACAAATGTAAGAGTTCGAATAATGAGTTTTCATGAACTTATCCCTTGCCAAATCTGCAACAATACAAGTAGGGGCAACTACCCACTATAACAAACAAAGGTGCTGCAAAGACTCATTTGCCAACATGTTAGCAAGCCTAGTCCCTTTTCTAAACATATGAGAAATGTAAATTTGCATAAAGGGGTGAGAAATACAATTCAGCCATCTTATTTTCAGCTGCCAAGGAGGCAAGTAGGATAGATTCAAAAAACATTGAACCACAGCAAAGGATTCTATTTCAAAGGAAGCTTATTGACATGATCTTGTCACCTTAAATTAGTGAGGGTTGTTTTCTTCATCATCACCAATGAAATTGTCCTCTATGATGTCATCATGTAATGCTGTTGTTGAAGTGTTTTCATTCATTCTTGCAGCAAAGATTAACGGATCATCATAAGAATCCACGTCCTGATTAAGTTTTTTTGGAACATCCAACACAACATGCCACTCATCCATAGGCCGACTTTGATCTTTGCAATAGAAGACTTGATAAGCTTCAGAAGCAAGAATAAATGGCTCATCTACTTCTTTTGTCTTTCTTTGAAATTTTTTTAGATTAACATATCTTAAGTTTGTTTCTGGATCAACTCTTTGACTATTTGCATCCAGACTCACCCAATCACAATTGAATACCACTACTTTGAAGTCATGGTAATCTAGTTCTAAAATTTGTTTGATGATGCCATAGTAAGTGACCTCTTGAGTTATAAGTCTAGTGTCCTTGATACTAGACCTAAACTTGGCAATAGCTTTTGTGGAGACCCCGCTGTTCTGTGTTGTTTTGGTCATTTCGGAATCAGCTGTACAAAAAACAAATCCATTTATTGCATATGCGACGTATGAAATAGCTTCAAACTTAGGTCCATCAGCAATCCTTTTCAAGATACTATTTTCCTCATTTTGTAATTGTTGTCTAAGCCAAGGAATATAATCCATCGGCTTTTCTGTTCTTATGGGCCGTCTCCAATGTTGACATTGTGATGGGTGTTCCCGTACGTATCTATCATAATTCCTGCACATAAATTGACTACTGACGTTAGATGTGTTGTAAGTTTTTTTTTTTCTTTTAAAAAAAAGCCAAGGACAGAAAGATTGATCAGATTTTTCTTACTCTTCCCAAACGACATTCTCCGTAGACATGCGCAAAACCCATTTACATGCTTGCTGGTACTGCACATTCTCAAGATATTCAATCTTTCCCTTTTTATCAATCGGGAAGGCACATTCACGATCATCGTCCAGCCACGTTTCCCGTCCTTGCTTATGGCTTCCTTTTGTACCATCGGGCATGTAATTCATGGCATACATCATTGCTTCATCCAAAAGGAAGCACTTTGAAATAGAACCCTCTGGATAGGTATGATTCACTACGTATCATTTGTATGTTTTCATCATCTTGTCACATGTCTATTTAATAAGATATCAACGGTGAACATGAGTATGGGAGAAAGAAAAAGAAAAAAATAACTTTAACTATAAATTTGTCTTACCGCTCAAAAGGATACATCCATCGATATCTAACAGGCCCGCCTATTTGTGCCTCCTCCGCCAAGTGCACAACGAGGTGCATCATAGATACGAAGAATGAGGGTGGGAAGTATTTTTCGAACACACATAATGTTTCCACAATGCTAACTTTCATCTTCGCCAATTCTTCACGATTGATACTCTTTGAACACAAGACATTAAAAAATATCGATAACTGTTGAATAGCAGCACGTAATGGCCTGTGACCTTCAAATGCGTGCATCAACATCACCGGTAATAGTTGTTGCATGAGAATGTGATAATCATGGGACTTAAGGTTTTTTAGCTCCAAAGTATCCAGGCAAACATTATGTCTCCAGTTCCCACTATACCCGATAGGAACCTTTAAATGGTATAAGGTTTTACATATCAATTCTTTCTCCGATCGGGATAGCGTGTAGGGAGCATTTGGAAAGGTCAACTTGCCGTTCTTTTCCACGGGCCACAACTTTTTCTTGATCTTCATCTCTTTTAGGTCTTGGCGGGCTTGGAGACCATCTTTCGTCTTTCCCTTTACGTTCATGATTGTTCCAATTAGAATCTCTGCCACATTTTTCTCAATGTGCATCACATCCAGGTTATGACGAATGGGCAGATCCTATAGAAATTATACTTATTAGTATGCAAGCCTTTTATACCATGTTACTATAAATGTAAGATACATGAATGTTTAACATACCTTCCAGTATGGCAAGTCAAAAAAGACCGATCTCTTTGACCATGTAGTGGAATCACACTCATCAGTAGACCTCTTCCTCTTCTTACTCTTTCCAAAGTTAGTTTGAATAGTCTCCATTTTGTTTAACACTTCTGATCCACTCAAACGCCTTGGATGCCTCCTGTTTTCTTCATTTCCATTAAATTGTGATTTTTGACTCCGGAAAGGATGTCTTAGATTTGGTAGGAATCTTCTATGCCCCATGTAAGCACACTTCTTTCCATGGTTTAGCCACAATGAATTTGTCCCTTCACTACACACAGGACAACCGAGCTTTCCTGCAGTCCTACAACCCGATAAATGACCATATGCCGGAAAATCATGTATAGCCCATAGGAGAATTGCTTTCATTGTGAACCTACTCTTACTGTAAGAGTCATATGTTATGGTGTCAGTGGACCATAATTCATTCAACTCTTCGATCAATGGTTGCAAATAAATGTCAATATCATGCCTAGGACCTTTCTTTCCGGGAATCAACAATGTTAGCATTGTGAATTCCTTACGCATGCAAAGGGATGGAGGAAGATTATATGGAACAATCATAACAGGCCAGCAACTATAAGCGTTGCTCATGGTCCCAAAAGGATTGAATCCATCTGTTGCAAGTCCTAATCTAACATTACGTGCCTCGGAGGCAAAACCGGCACTTTTATGATCAACTTCTTTCCAACATGATGAATCCACCGGATGACGCATAACTGAGTCGTTTGGTACCGAGCTCGCATTTGCATGCCATGTCATGCTCTTTGCAATCCACGGTATACTATACATTCTTTGCAACCTCGGTGTCAATGGAAAGTACCTTAGTTTCTTCCAGGGCAAACGTGCACTTCTTGGCTTTGTGGGGTTTACCGGTTTCCATCTGCTAAGCTCACATTTTGGACAAGTATCCCTATTCTCATACTCTTTCCAGAAAAGTATGCAATCGTTGCGGCATGCATGTATAATCTTCTGCTCCATACGCAACGACTTGATCATCTTCTTGGCATTGTAGGTATTATCCGGCAAAGTGTTGTGTTTTGGCAGGATCTTTTTTATCATTTGTAATAACTCAGTAAAACTCTTTTTTGACCACTTATGTCTAGCCTTCATGCTCAACAATCCAACTGTCGCTGACAATTTCGTATCTTCAATTTGACATGAAGGATATAAGGGTTGTATGGCATCCTCCATTAACTTCTTGTATTGGATATTCTCCGGTGAGTTATCCTGAGCTTGAACATCTTCCTCGTGATTATCTTCATCCATGCGTGCAGTTGCATTACCCCCCATATCAGCTTCAATGTTCTCTTCAACGAAAACACGTGCGAACACATCATCCACCATATCAACCATTCTTGGAAATGCATCTTCATTGTGGTTAGTGGAATCCATGTTTAAACGACTTGGGGGATAGATTTCTCCATGGTGGGTCCATATCGTGTAAGATGTATCTACACCATCACATATCAAATGTTCACGAATATCTCTTAATGTCTTCTTGCCTCCTACTATATTACGACATTTTACACATGGACAACAATACCAATCATCACCTCCTAAGTTTTCTTTATTAGCCCTTAAGAACTCTATAAATTCTTCAACCCCCTGTAAGTATTCAGTAGATAACCTTGGTGCAGTCATCCACTCCTTGTTCGAGGCCATATTCTGGAAAATAAGCATTAGATATTAAATTAAAAAATAACACATCATAATTCATCCTTTTTGGAACATCTCCATTTTTATATGCTTTGGAAATTGAATATTCATATCATTACTCTAGTAAAAACGTTAGAGGAGAATCAAGGTCCCATCTATATCTATGCCTAAACCATTTAAAAATGGACCTCATATATTACAAGAATACACAAAATCATATATATATATATATTTATTTATCTATATCCCCACACACATACATGGACAATTTTCTTTCATTTATATTAATGATAACATCTAGAAGGGGAATCAGTAACTTATGTAGATAAGATAAAGGGTGTGTGTGTGTGTGTGTGTATATGTATATATATATATATATGTATGTATATATATATACGTGTATGTATATATATATACGTGTATATATATATATATATATATATATACAGAAACCACCATCTAATGCCCTTTCATTTAGTGAGAAATGAATCAAGAGAATGAAGGTAGTAAACTCCTCCTTATCAAAGAAAGTTAGATTCTAATACTAAGGCATTAATTGTCTCACAACTAAAGCACTTCTCAATACTCATTTGACCAAGAATTTGCCTTCTTATTCCAATTTCTTGGAATATGATGGCATGACACAATTGATGACTCATCCATCTTCCTAATTTTTTTTCAGGGTTGGCCAACCTCCAAGGAGGGTTAGAGCTTTCTTGTGCTCACTTAATGGCATTGAAAGAATCAACCTCCATTGTTGAGTGGCTTGTATGAATTTTAAAAGGTCCCATTCTAGATAGACTTCACAACACAAGGCAGAAAAATGAAAGATGCTAAGACAGGGCCAACATGTATAGCAAAAAAACAGCGTGCTAATACTGTTAAGGCCTAAGAGAATGTGCTCTCTTAGTACAAAAATAAATTGAATTTCTTAGTAGTAGCCAAGTGCATGGCTTTCTTTCATAGTTACTAAGCCAAGGCTTTCTCTTAAGAGGCTGCCATCAAGTCTATGACATACATCATTGTAAGGGGCTGCATAATGCAAATGTTTGAAAATCAATGTGGGTTTTCTCCGCAAGTCTCGGTCATAGGTAGGCTCCCTGTTTCTAGCCACAACTTCATCATGACCCTCCAAACCCACATTGATTTTCAAATATTTTGATTGTTAGGCACTGCAATATAGAGGAGACTTGAGACCCAAGCCATTGTTAGAGATACCCACTTGAGAAATAATGGTTTTAAAACACAAATGGAAAACCACAAATGTAATGTGACATAAAATTCTCCATCCAAATATTTCCACACACACTCGTCAAGAAAAATCAAGAAGAAGGAACAAGGTTTAAATCCATTCACCCATTCAGAAGGCTTGAAATCCTTAGGTGGGTGTGAGTTTAATACTCATTCATTCAATCCAACAGAATCATTTTTTTCACCCAAATGCTCCCATCCCTCTTTCTGTGACACTGGGTATATTTGAGTATGTATGTTAATAAATCTGTATATTTCAAAACTCTCATAGATAATGTGATTCTGATAAATATACTCAAAACTTGTAGAGGAAGAGCTATAAGAATCAAAAAAAGGGGAAAAAAAAAAGGAAAGAAAGGGTGTGTTACAAACAAAGTTCATAATCATCATAAATCACTGAGGAGCTGTATGAGTTTGGAAAGAAAATACAGAGACAAAGCAGCGATAAACACATAGGGTTTGCTATTTTGATTTCAAGATGGCACATATTAACATATCAGGCATAAGGCCGTGAGATACAATATCAACAACTAGTGAGATACAGTTTCAACAACTATGTAACATTAAAAAAAAAAAAATGACACTCAATAAACTACCGTGTATGAGCCCATGCTCTATCAATTAATTTATAACAACCAACAGTTTTAAATGATTTCAAATACATTGTAGCATGGTGTAGCTCCCTTGCTAAACATATGGGTGAAACCCACTTCTTGAAAAATCAAGACCGCTTACAAATACTTCCCTAATTTTCTTTGTTTCTAAATAGAAAGAGAGTGTAAAACCCAATGATGATCTAACAGTTTCCCCATTGAATTTCACTGAGTATTTAGATAGAGAAAATACAATGGGTGTTGGGACATGCAAGAGGGTTTTGTTTCTTGAAAGGTAGGGCGCCTCACCCATGCATTTAGCAAGGGAGCTCAACATTGTAGTCCTGCCCTTCACAACTACTTGATCCGACGAAAAGGGTCTGGCCCCCAATCATATCTGAAAAAGACTTGGATTTTTTGAGAATCCGCCCACAAATTCTAAAAATTTATAAATAATTCTTTACATTTTTCCCTTCTCCAAATATTTCTTTTACATAAAGCCCCCTAATTAAGTTCAATTTCCTGAGTAGAAACCTACAAATTAGAGATGCTAATAACTAGATGCAGCAGTCCTGTGATTGGTGGGACACTAGCAAATCACTTAGAAATTATCCAAATGACCATTCCTCATAGGCCAGTTAACCAATTATGATCAACATATAACATTAGAGACCTTTGGAGACTTAAAGAGGGCCTCAACTACGATCATGACCTGGGCAGGAGTAGGATCCCTTCAGCGTTCAGCTAAGCAGGGGCAGGGGCAGGCTGGGTGCCAAGTGGGTTTGAGGCTTCTCAAAAAAAAAAATTATTGCCCATTTGTTGGGTTTGTTAAACTTCACCACTCTTAGAAATTCTCTCATGGTATTCAATTATAGCTGTGATTGTACTGCCCCTGTTTCTCATTCTCAACTTACGACTGAAAGAAATTCGTACCTTCGAGCCGCCGGAGATACAAAGACAGAAGAGGTCCAGAAAAATGAAGATAGAGGATGGTCCAAGGAAGAGACAGAGGATGGCACTGTGTCTTCCGGTCTAGCTCCTATTAGACCAACAACGACGAGTGTGGCCGAGAACGTGGTTCCGATTTGGGAGGCGGAGGGAATGTAATAAGCAATATGAATATGAATACACAGACTTTTCTGATGTTGCCTCCTTCTGCCTTCGCTGTTGCTGGGACTTCTAATCAGATGTGGACTTTTCCTGCTCACGGGCTACCGATCGTAGATATGTCAGGCGGGCCGATCGAAAACCGTCGGTCTGAATCTCGCTACTGCCGTGCAAGTACAAGCGCCTCCTCCTCCTCCTGTTGTTGCCAATGGCACTTCTCCTTCGGCAGCGGATGTAGGGGGAAAGCAGGAGTTGTAGCTAATGGGCGGTTCGATGAATCAGCAGAACGTGGTCACTCCATCAAATCCATCAAATCCTGGGAACGAGTTGCTTTGGAGATGAGGAAGTTCAGAAAAAAAATGAAAATGGAGAAGACAGAGGAGGCCCGGAAAAATGAAGACCGAGAAAAGAGAGGATGGGCTCGTTGCTTTGGAGATGCTAGAGAGATGAAGACGAAGGAGAAGATGATAGTACCCTGTGAGAGATGGAGGAGGAATCGTCTATTGAAAGAGAGGGGAAGTGAGGGGTTTTGGTTTTTGGAGGGAGGGTAGGGTTTTTTTTTTGGAGGGAGCGGAGGGATTTTTTGGAGGGAGACGAGGGTGGGTTTTTGGAGGGAGGGGAGGGATTTTTACTTTTGTCAACGAGGCTGCCTGGGACCGTCGTCAAGTGCAAAAAATCCGTCACAAAAATGTGACGGCCACTGTGAGTCGAGTCCATATTGGTTCATGGGTCGACAATTGCTTCTTTTGACGTAGTGAACCAAACTATGCTTAACTAAGGCTACCTAAGATTAAGCTAGACAGCTTCTAACTGTGAAAAGTACACCAAGCAAGCCCAAAGGGAATTGGTGGGATCACGATGCGCGTGGCAAAGGTTCCGCTTAAATACGAAAATCGTAGAACAGATGAACTGTCTCCTTTAAGGGACAGGGCTATTCTAGGCACCGATTTCCGTCAAGGAGCGTAAATGGTACAACCTTTGATGGTCTTCTCCTAATGAGTCGTGTCCTATGGTCAAATTTTTACTCAAATTTTATTAAAGGCTAAGGATTCCTAAGTAGTGAGGAAAATGAGTTCCTATGGGCAAGGAAATGGTAATGAAATCCAATCCTTATCTTGTTGGCGGTATGATTGCCCTTACTAAGTGCGTGCTTTCCAAATTACTTTGTGTATTTTAAAATGATTAAACACTACAAAACAATTAAACAATCAAACAACCAACAAAATTGACCCACTAACGGGGGATGCGTGGGTGTATCGAAATATGCACCTCCCAAACTAAATTGGGGGAAGATCGGTTGAAGTTGACCGAAGCCACCGAAACCAATTTCGGTGTACGAACTTGGGGGGCCGCGACGGTATCATCCAACCGTCCTCCTTCCTTAATTATTACAATGCTTTGAAAAATTAAATGAAATTTAAAAAATTATTACAAACTTGAAATGAATCCTAATACAAGATTTTCTAAGAAAGCAATTTAAATTCCTAAGTTAGAGTTCTTTGGTTACTCTTTTCTTCTTTCCTCGCTCCAACCGTGGAATCTCTGAAAATACAAACAAGGAAAATGTATAGAATCCGCAATGAAAACTAAAAGAAATAATAAAAACTCAACTAAGCTATATGAGAGTTGAAGATCCTTAAAATCAAGGATTCCTATGTACGCCGATCCCCGGCAACGGCGCCAAAAACGTGTTTGCCGATTCCCGCAAGTATATGGTTATCTTAAGTAATATAGACTATGGAAGTCCGAATATCGTTCCCACGAGGATCGTTACAAGGAAAATAACAATTATCAATGAAAATGAGTATCAACTCAAATATAGCTAACAAATGAAATGGAGATAAAAAGAAAAATGAAAACAAGAATCAAGATAATAACAACAAAAATAAAAAATTGAAACTAAAAGAAAACAAGAAACTAGATAACAAAGAGAAGTAAGTAGAAATAGAAGAACTTAAGTGAGAACAAGGTTAGTAACAAAGTTAATGACAAAAGAAAACTAACAAGGTTTATAACATGAACAAATGAGCAATGTTAGATAGATCAAATGAGTAAGTGTGTGAAAACAACAAGTGAAAGATCAAGATAAAAAGAAAATAGAAACATCCATGGAAATGAGTTAATAACTAGTGAGTAAGATAGGGAATGAATGGATGGAGATGAAAATAAGTGTGCTAAAATAGTGTAAAATCAAAGGGGGAATAAAAACAAACACATAGAAGGTAAGAACAAATAAGCTAATGGATATGATAGTGTAGATAGAGAAATGGAATGTGAGAATTAACACAAGTGTACAAGTGTGTGAGAATGTGAATACAATCAAGTTAAAATAAGTAAAATAAGGAACAAGCAATACTAATAGATAAATTGAATCATCTAGAATCCACTAAGTGACACTAATCCAACACTAATGATTTTCTATTTTTCCAAACAAATACTCAAATTTAATAACAAATCAATGCTTAGATTGTCAATGCTTAGATTTGGAAAATATAACTTTAAAGCTCTAAAATAGAAATTAACAATCTAATAGCTAAGACTTTCTTCCTTTCATAAAAGAAAAGATTCCTAAAGACTATCTATCAAAAGTAAGCATAAACCATCAAAAGATATTAAATCCTAAGAATGATTTATCAAACCTAAGCATAGATAGTAAAAAGAATGCTATGATAGAAAATAAGCATGGAAGGTAGCACATTGTAATGAAGAAAAATCTATTCTAGCATGTTAAGCACATAAACAAAGGGAATTAAGAGCATAAGCAAAAGGAATAATATTAACTTAGCTTCATCTAGAAGATCCAATCAAAGTAATTAGCCACCCATTGGAGAAGACAAAGCTTTCATTACAAATCTTCAAATTTTACAAAGCTTTCCTCACTTTCTCTCTACAATTGCTCTCAATTACATGAATAGCTTAAGTAAAGAGGAGGAGACTCTCCTTGCTTGTGTGTCTAATGCCTAGAACTCCCTTCCTTATATAGAAACATTTGTCTTGCTCTATTTTGGTTTCTTTCCAATGTGGGACTTCACAAGAATGGAAATATGAACATATGAATGTGATTCCCATGTAAGAAAACAGGTCCCAAACTGATGTGTGATTTTAACTCCCAAAACATCCGAATTGGGAAAAATGTTGGGCAATATGATTTGTAGATCTTAGAACAAGCTTTCCAATGCTTCTGAGATCACCTCAGCCGGACACCCGAGTAAAAAGATATGGTCAAACTACCAGCACAGCTCTTTCATTTTTCTTCTTATTATTGGCCTAACTTTGTCATTTCTTCATCCAATTGTCTTCCAGACTTATCCTTACTCTCTTTAACTCTTGAATCTCAACTTTAATCTTCAAATTAATCTTCAATTAACACCTACAAAGAGAAATTAACATAATTGAGAGTATTTTCGAACATATTTTGTATGGAGGCCATTGGAACTCATATAAATGCATACAAATGGCCATCTATAATGAGAAGATATGAGCAAAGCATGATGGGGAGGAAATTTATTATTTTTCTACTAAAAATAGTGTTTTGAGTTCTTTTATCTTTGAAAACTCATAAAATAATGCTATAAAAGTGTCTCTTTTGTGAACTCATCACGTACCATCTGGTACTTTTCTACATGTAACGAACGTGTTCCTTAGCTCTGCTTGCTTTGCTTTGTTTGGGATCACATGAGAACTTAGATGTGGACTTAGGATCCCCTTTGATATTCTGCTTGTTCCAATATGCTTCATCGAGGCGTTGAGGCAAGGTGGCTTTGATTGTAAAAACTTTGATGAGGACTACTTATAGGAATTGAGGATTTGAAGTAGCTTGCTTGATTGGTTCTAATTTGATGATGTAAAGTAGTCTCTCTTTCGCTTGAAGAATCTTGTTCACGCAAGAAAAGCTTAGACGTTCACTAATGTATGATTAGGATTCCTTGTGTCAGGCGTCACTTAGCTGTTAACATCTGACACATTTGGGGCACCACTATGATAGGACTATTACTTCTTACCGTCTGCAGTTTGGATTTTGATAGATGGTTTTACACCATCGGATACCCCTTGAATAAAGGTATTGATGCTCGGTTGGTTGTTACTAGTATCCTCTTTCTTTTTTGCCGGGTTATTATCCCGTGCGTTGTTATATCTCTATTACGTACAACTCAATGAGAGTAGGGAGGGCAATGACACTACCCCATGGTGATTAGCATATATGGATCGCCTATCTTGTTTAGATGTACATGTTAGTTTGATTATGATTCTAATGCTATGCATTTCTTATGATCTTGTAAAATCATTTTCTTTGTTTATTAATGCATATATACTGATGTTATATATATATATATATATATCTGCTTGCCGACCATCGAGTCTGACGATGCTACTCTTGGTACATAGGTACCAAGCCTTTCTATCCCGGGGAAGAGGAGACGGAGGAAGTAATACTTTTGATCAGCCTGATGACCTCCTAGATTATTGTACGTGCAACATTGTCTAGCCATACTGACCCTGTACCGAGAGCCTTCATGATATATTTTGGCTTAGATTCATCTTTTGGTTTCTTTTGTTCTTTTGATTAGGACCAGGTTTTTTTTTTTGTGACCTTTTGCTCAAATAAGACTTTAGTTAAACTGTTTCAAACTTGAACTTTAGTTAATGTTTCAGTATTTGCTCTTAACTATACATCTTGAGAGACCACTTGTTTAATTATGAAGCTTCCATTATTTGTATTCATTCGAGGAAATGTTTGCACCTCGCAGCGGTCTTCGATCCATATGGGACATGATTGGGGGCCACGTGTTGTGGTTTAATGTCGGAAAAATTTAATTGGCCCCTAATCTCACGCACAATCCCCATTCTAATGGATGGGGGCGTGACATCATCTGTTACAAAAGGGGAGGAATTGTTAGAAGGCTTTAATGGAAATGGGGCAATACAACCCCATTTCACAAGATTATATTTTCCAAAAAATAACCAGGGAGTAGGGTTGCACAAAAAATCCGGTATCACCGCAAAACCGAGCCAAACCGACTGAACTGGGCGGTTCGGAGAAATTTATAATAGATTGGTTTGGTTAATGGTTTGAAAATCATAAAAACCGCTTACTTCGATCGGTTATCAGTTTGAGCCCACGATTAACCGCTTAAACTGAACCACCGTATGCGGTAACTTAATATTGTTTTTTTTACTATTTTAGCCTCAGAGTTTCGTTTTTGACTACTTATAAAGTTACATTCCACAACTCCATTCTTACATGAACTCAACCATCAACACTGTCTCAGTGCATCTCCTCTAATCTCTCAAATGCTTTTTGATACTTCATTGCAGATGGAGGGATTACCGTACGGGATATTTTTCCTCCATCATAATTCCTACCTCATTTCAACGAATTTTTTGTCAGAAGGCTGCGCTCTTGAGAATGCTAGAAAAGCTAGAGAGTCTAGCCTTTTGATGGTTGGTTTTGGTCTCACCTAATCAATGTGTTAAGAAACCTTCATTTCTAAAAAATACGGCGGTGGGTTCTGATACAGATTCCGTTTGTGTGTGGCTTTCCTTGATATGAACTATTATTCTATTGTAATTTCAAATGGTATCATGTGGAATGAATGTTTCACTGCAAGTTGGTTTTTTTTTTTTTTTTTTTTTTTTTTTTACGCTTGCGTTTAGTCCAAACTCTTTTTTTGGAGTAGAATTATTTTTTATATGCATTTAGTCCAGTCTGGAATGTTGGATTTTTTTATTTGTACTAAACATTAGAATAAATGCAAATGACGGGGTATCATCATTTTGAAATTTTCAATGTCTGATTTTAAAAAACTAATAATAATAACAACGGTTTAACCGACCGAACTGAACCATTTGGTCTGATTCAGTTTGGTTTAAGCCCTCTCCATCGGTCGGATCAGATCGATTAATTAAAAAACCGACAGGTTCGGTTTTGTTGTTGGTTTTAGTGTTAAACCGATCCGAACTACCATGTGCAACCCTACCAGGGAGGATCCAACTAGTTGGATCTATCAAACCAACTAGTTTTTTCGGATACCAAACAAAATACACTGGAGGAGCAAAAAGTGTTGATTGCCTTATTTTATTTGGAAGGTGATGCAATCCAATGGTTCCAATGGAATGAGCGCATACAACTGAGCCTCACACGGGAGTTCTTAGTGAAGGCCTTTTGCATCCAGTTTGGGCCCACTAATTACGAAGACTTTGATGAGGTCATTTCACAGGTTCATCAAACTAGATTATTGAGTGAATACAAAACACAGTTTGAAAGATGTTAGATTGTATGGACTCACCATCAGTTGATATGATAAATTGATTAATTTCTTTATTTATCAATAAAATCATTCTTTACTTTCATAAGATGAATGTTATTTTATTACTTAATACACATGACCAATACACTTGATATATTGGTTCATGAGTTGAACCGGGTCCCATTAGTATATTAGATGTGATATATGTGTATGGATGAGATCCACAACGAGAGGCATATGTCACAAATCTTATACTTAAATAGCTTCACAATCAGTGATGAGACTGGGCATCTCATCTGATAAGGTTGCAGCACTTTGATCACTATGAGATAGTGTGATTTGTCTCAATCATCAGAATGTAAGATTCTGGATCATAGTGCTGGTACATTGAATGTATTGAAAGACCATGAGAAGCACCTTATGAAAATATGTCTCGATTATAAGGTATGTTCTCATAATTCCCTAGCAATAGGCTCTCAATCCTGAGACATTGATGAACTCAAGTTTCTATCTATTCATTTGCTTTGAGTCACCAATGAGTGAGGCCAACTGTAGGTCAACACCTCGGTGTCTTGGGTATGTGTTAGTAGGACTGTGGGAACGTTCAATGGTCAAGATGGAATCTATCTCTATTATCCCCTTGTGCCAATTAATGAATTTGTCATTAGTAAGTGCGCACCCATCTCGATTAAGAGTTAATTGGATGGTACTGATGATCATAGTGATTAATTGGGGCTCAAGGATAATAAGATGTGGAACTAATATTGGAAGAGACAGATTTATTCTAATTGATCCATGGATATTGATAGAGGGGCCTACTTGTGGTAATTGGGAAGTTTAAGGTCTTCATTGTAATTTATTTCTGAGACTGTAGTGCAATTGCATTTATATAGTGGTGTTATTTGCAATTAACTGTGGGCCCGAATTGCACATAAGATGTGGGGTTGCAGTGTCCCAGTTGGAGCTAGCTTTCTATGGAATCCCCGGTCGTCCCCACACTAGCCCAAGTTATTAGAAAGATACTAATCCTACTTGAACTCTAAAAGGAAGGAATTAGAAAGTTACTATTTCTATTTGGAGTAGGACTTCTAATAGTGGTAATAGTATACTTACTAATTGTTGTGGAAGTGAGACTTCTATTTCAATTAGGAAAAGAGGAGGCTTGAAAAGTTATAAAAGAGAATTAACCCCTCTTGGACGTCCAACTATTGGAGAAAACGTCCAGCCCCTATTTGTGTGCAATTGTTGCACATCTCTCTCCTCTCTTCCTCTTCTAGTTCCTTGGAGTTTCTAGTTTAGTTTTCTCTCGGAGATTCCACCAATCTTCTTGAGAGAAGAGATCTGATTCGGGTCATAGCGTAGAAGGCTAAGAGGTGTTGGATATTCTAATTTTATTTTGTAGAAGAGTTCTACATAAAAGAAAATCATCACATTCTCCATTAGAGCACTACCGGGCTCTAAAGATATGATCTACTCCTTGCATGTTGTGGATTGTTATGGATGTTTAGTGCTGCTTGTTTCTATCTTTTAAATAGGATTTTTTCATATACATGATCATGAGATTGAGGGTTATACATCCTGAATATAGTATCTGGCCTTATAGGTACTTGATCCCCGAGTCAAGTGGGTCAAAAGTTTTGAAAATCTATCCACGAGGCCCACCTACTTCCAACAAAAGATTGGCCAACCATGTCAACGGATAGACCAAGGAGGCTTTGGTGGGGTGTTTCATTAGCAGGCGTAAGGAGGAGATCACCATTGATGTTAAAATGTTCCTTCCCGAATATGTGTATATAGTAGTGGGGTTAGCATGCATGCAAGAAGAAAAGCTCAAACGAGTCAAGGGGATCTCATTCCGACTAATCCTGAGTTAGGTGCTTATTAGTCAACCAAACACCAATCCTACACTTGCAAACCGTGTTAGCACTTTAGATGTGAAAAGAATAAATTGGGCGGAGATGCAGGCCCGAAAGGAGAAAGGGCTTTGCTGTTTTTGTGATGAAAAGTTCTCTCCTGGTCACCATTGTAAGCAACCCCAACTCTTTTTACTTGAAGTAGGAGAAGAGGAAGAAAATGGCGTGGATATGGAAGAAGAGAATGAATCACCTAAGAGTTTGATTCATGCGCTCTCTCGGGCATGGCTTCACCACGGACCATGTGATTGGATGGATTGATCAAGCATCAGCCAGCGTCGATTTTAATCGACAGTGGAACATTACAACTTCATCAATCAGCACTTAGCCCAGCAATGACTAGGATGTAGGGTGCAATATTCTACCGCGTTCGATGTGCTCATAGCATGATGGCAATTATTTTGTTTGCATGGGATGTCGCAATGGATTGGAATTCACTTTGGGCATTCAATGGTTGTAAAAACTCGGGCCGATACAATTTGATTTCAAAAACTTAACCTCAAACTTCATGGCGGTTAACCGAAGCTACCACTTAGAAGAAGCCAAGCATCTAAGATTCAACGTGCTAGCATCCATTCAATGGAGGAGGTAGCAGTAAAACTACACGTCCTGATTTGCTAGCAATAGTAGATTCATTCACTTACCTATTCGAGGAACCTAAAGGGTTACCACCAAATAGGACGCAAGACCATAAGATCAAGCTGCATCTCGGAGCTCTAACCAACATGGGGCTTTATCAAAACACTTATGTCCAAAAGAATGAGATTGAGAAGATTGTTCTTGAGATACTCGAATCGGACATTGTAAGGCCCAATGTATGTCCTCTCTCTTCACCCATATCATTGGTGAAGAAGAAAAATGGGGCATGGAGGTTCTGCATAGATTATCGGGCACTTAACCAGATTACAATCAAATATCGTTTTCCGATCCCAGTGATCTACGAGTTGCTAGATGAGTTACATGGGGCAAGTTTCTTTTCCAAGCTTGATCTTCAATCATGCTATCATCAAATAAGGGTGTGGGAAGAGGATATGTGCATAAACAACATTTTGAACCCATGAAAGGCATTATAAGTTCATAGTAATGCCTTTCAGACTCACGAATGCACCATCTACATTCCAATGCCTAATAAAACAACATATTTCGACCATAGCTCCAACATTTTATTTCAATATTCTTTGATGATATTCTCCTTTATAGACCATCATGGGATGAATATTTGGAACACCTCTGTATCGCTCTATATATGCCCTCCCAACATCAATTGTTCATCAAGCTCTCCAAGTGTAGTTTCAAAGAACAAGCATATTGATTATTTAGGGCACATAATTTCTAATGCTGGGGTATCAATTTACCCTGCTATGGTGGCTCACATTATTGATTGACTCATTCCATTAATGACACTTGGAGTATTTCTGGGCTTTAATAGGCTACCACCGCAAAAACGTGAAAGATTACGGAAACATTGCAGCGCCCATAATAACATTGCTTAAAAAGGATGGGTTTGTATGGACCGATCAAGCTATCCATGTATTTCAAGCTCTTAAGAGGGCCATGACTACTACTCCTGTGTTGGATCTTTCTGTTTTCTCAGTTACTTTTGTTTTAGAATGTGATGTTGTTGGCATAGGAATCGTGGCTATATTAATGCAAAAGGGGAGGCCTATTGCCTTCATTAGCAAGGCCCTATCTAGCAAAGCCCTTGCCTTTTCGACATATGAAAAGGAAATGATGGCAATTATCTATGCCATCACCAAATGGCTGCCATACTTGCTTGGGTGGCGATTTCAGATATATTGACTGATCACAAAAGCCTCGAGTACTATCTTGAGCATCAGGTTTGGACATTTGCCCAACAAAAGTGGGTCACAATTATTGGAATATGAATGTGAAATCACCTATATATTGGGAAAGGGAAATGTTGTATCAGACGCATTATTAAGGAAATTAGATGGCGGGGAACTTATGACTACCTCATTACCCAGTTTTTCCTTAGTTAAGATGAGAAGAGAAAGGGAAATGACTACAATGAAGAGACACAAAAGCATCCGAAGCAAGATACAGAATGGCCCCACAATGCTACCAAGTTATAAAATGCATGGGGTTGGTTATGCTACAAAGGACACAACGTGGTTCCATCTAATTCACCATTCATGTTTTATTTGATTACAATTTTTAAGTTTATGACTTTTTAGCATAGGTTTTTAGATTAAGTTTATTTTTAATTGATTTTAAGACTATAGTTAATTTAATTTCAGAAGTTTTATCACTGGTTATATAGGTTCATAGTAGGGTTTTTTTTTTAATTTTTAATTAGGGCAAGATCAAGTACATTGCTACAACATTCCCTATGGATCGACCTTAGACTTCACAAAAATTATTATTACATTGTGACGACCCTACACTTGCGGTAGTGATCAAGTTTTTGGCGTTATTGTTGGGGAATGTCTACATTAGCAAAGTGCTTGAAGGTAACTTTCTAAACTTTCCTCTTGACTTTTAAAGCATTGTGGGTGTGGTTTTTCTTTTCTAGGATTAACTTGTAACTTAGTGGAGAGTTCAACGCATACGCTTCGGTGTATGTGTCTCATTTGTCATCCGCTAACTAAGTCACTCGATTTTTTAATAAGTGGTGCATGCATGGAATGTTGGACCAGCCCCTCACTTAGATTAGGAAAGTGCAAATCTATTTTTTTTAAATATGATTTTTTAGAAAGTTTCCTTTTTTATTTTTGAAATCTGACTTTCTTAGTAGGTGTTTGTTTTAGAAAGTTTCTAATTAAATTCTAATGTTTTTTTTTTCTTTTGTGGTAACTTGGATTATTATCTAATCTAGAAAGTTATCAATCTTAAAAATCAGAATTTTTATTAGAATCTGATTTTTTAGGTAGTTTTTCATTTAGGTCCTTTTCTAATTTAAAAAAAAAAAAAAAATTGGTCACCCTCCCCTCTTGATTCCATACTTGAAACACGATCCAACAAAGGGAATTCCCAATCAAGAGGTCTCTTGAAATTTTTGAAAATCTTAATTCTCCCGGTTCATCTTGAGACGTGGGTAGGACCCTACACGATTATCTACAATCAAATAGGAATGCAATTGTGTTTGACCAACCAAAAAGGTCCTTACGTGATTACCTATACCCCGACACGATCAACCATTTCTTTTCATATATGGATATGCTCGCCACCACATGACATTGAGATTGAACCCGCGATCGTGTGTGGAAATTGTGGATGCGATAGCTCGACATATTGGACAACAATCCCTCCATACTTTTCCTTTTTAGTGGTGTTGCAAGAACATGCCTTTGAACTCTTATCAAAGGCCTTTTTGAAACGAAATAGGGAATACGTATGGTCCAAACTGGGAAAGTTATCCCAATTTCAGTTGGGGAAATGGGCTCACTGATAATCTACCTCACACCCCACAAGGACCTACTCCAAGTGATCCATATGTGCATCCTACCCAAGCATCTCCCCCACCATATTTATGATATGATTCCTCATCCACATCACCACCCTGGAGTAGTCTTTGGAGGACATGCTTATCACTTTCATGCAAAGTCAGGACAAGTTCAATCAAACCACCATAAAAGCAATAGAGAAACTTGCGACTTCAATTAGGCAAGTAACCGCTGAACTTCAAGTCCAAGTAGATGCCACGCAGACGTGAACAAGAAATTGAAAAAAATAATCCGAGAAAGACTGAACAACCTATATCAACGGATCACACAAACACACAATCAATATCTAAGGGTGAAAATGAGTATATTGATAGAAGATGAGCCTAGCTTGCAATCGTACATGTAGGCTATTCTAGCCTTTCTATGAGCATATAACAACTTGAAGAAAGATACAAAAGACAAAATGATTACACTCTAGTTCATATTTTTTCATACCATAAACAAATCTCAACATCCTTATATAGGATTTCTACATTCATCACAATAAAAGCAAATACATGGACTGTTATGTATTCCAAGAATACAATTAACTCAACACACTAATCCAAGAGACACTTCATACTAACCGAAGAGACACTTCAAAAGTGCAATGTATGCACATGGAAAGGTGCAACACAAAACTCTAGGAGCATGTACCTAGCAAATGCAAGAACAGTGCATTAATTCAACACTCCCCCTTAATGCACTTTCTTGATTACTCCAATCATTTTTCGAAGATAGCAAAAATTTCCTTTTGGAAGAGCTTTAGTGAAAATATCCGCCAGCTGATCTTCAGTTTTGCAAAACTTCAATTCAATTTCTTTATTCTCAACAGCTTCCCTAATGAAATGGTACTTGATGGAAATATGCTTCGTCCTGCTATGATGAACTGGATTTTTCGCTATTAAAATAGCAGATTTGTTATTACAGTACATCACTGTTCCTCCATCTTGTTTCTCACCGAGATCTTCGAGAATTTTCCGCAACCATAATACTTGACAAGTTCCAAGTGACGCAGATACATATTCTGCTTCAGCCGAAGATAGAGCAGTAGTATCTTGTTTCTTTGATACCCATGAAAAAATTCCAGAACCAAAAGAGAATGCATAACCAGATGTACTTTTCATGTCATCCTTTGATCCTCCCCAATCACTATCTGTATATCCTATCAACTTTGCATCAACAATAGGATAGTACATAATTCCAAAATCAGAAGTTCCTCGAATGTATCGTAACACACGTTTTGCAGCGCGCAAGTGTGTTTGATTTGGACAATGCATAAATCTTGAAAGTAAACTTGCAGCGAACATAATATCAGGCCTTGTAGAAGAAAGATACAAAAGACTCCCAATCATACTTCTGTATAAAGATTCATTTACCTTTTCTGACCCATCATCTTTCATCAACTTCTCATTCACTACAAGGGGAGTAGTGACAGAATTGCATTTATCCATGTTGAACTTCCTGAGAATAGATTCAGCATACTTCTTTTGACAGATAAAAATTCCCTTGTCATTTTGAGACATTTCTATTCCCAAAAAATAATGCATGAGGCCAAGATCATTCATCTCATATGTTTTCATCATGTCAGCTTTGAAATCTTGCAACATTTTGTGATCATTACTCATGAAAATCAAATCATCAACATATAGTGAGACGATGATTATAGACGAACCTTCAGTTTTGATGTACAATGTGGGTTCACTCTTGCATCGATGAAAACTCTTCTTGATAAAGTATCCATCAATCTGACTGTACCAAGCACGTGGTGCTTGTTTTAGCCCGTACAAGGTTTTCTTCAACCGGTAGACTTTATCTTCCTTTCCTTCAACCACAAAACCTTGTGGTTGACAAACATAAATTTCATCTTCAAGCACTCCATTCAAGAATGCTGATTTTACATCAAGCTGATAGATTGACCATTTTCTTTGAGCTGCAAGTGCAATAAGTGTACGTATGGTCTCCAATCTAGCAACAGGAGCAAAGGTTTCATTGTAGTCAATACCTGGTTGTTGTGTGAAACCCTTTGCAACAAGTCTTGCCTTGTATTTATGAACCGAGCCATCTGGATTGAGTTTAGTTTTGTAAACCCACTTCACTCCTATGACATCTTTGTTAACTGGATGGTCAACCAACTCCCAAGTGGAGTTTTTCTCAATCATGACGATTTCTTCCTCCATAACATTTATCCAGTTCTCTTGCTGAGCAGCAACTTCAAAGCTTTCTGGTTCTACAACCAGAAAATTGCATCTTTCATATATGTCCACCAAAGATCTTACTTTCTTTGGAGGTGATTCTGATGAGTAGCTGGATGCTGGAGATCTTGATGGTGAAGATTGAGTAGATGTTGATGATGGTGTTGCAGGTCCAAGGTCTTCATCTCTGTTTTCCTCCATTCCTACTCCCATGCCTTGAGCATTTTCAGAGTCGTCATCTTCAAAATAGACCTTCTTTTCCTGCACCATTTCATGGTTCCAATCCCATGCTTCATTTTCAACAAATAAAACATCTCTACTAATCATTAGTTTCCCTGTCTCAAGGTTATATATTCTATAGCCTTTAGACTGTAAACTATAACCAGTGAAAATACATAACTCAGATTTTTTATCAAGTTTTTGACGATTTTGAGAAGGAACATGGACGTAGCAAATGCATCCGAAAACTTTCAGATGTTTTACTGAAGGCTTGTGTCCCAACCATACCTCAATTGGTGTCTTGTCTTCAATGGCTTTTGTAGGACATCTGTTAAGCAAATAAACAGCAGTCGATACAGCCTCTGCCCAAAAAGAGTTTGGCATGTCTTTTTCCTTCAACATAGAACGAGCCATTTCAACAATGGTTCTATTTTTGCGTTCTGCAATGCCATTTTGCTGCGGTGTATAAGCAACTGTGAGATGCCTTTGAATTCCTGCTTCTTCACAATATGATTCAAATTCTTTGGAATTGTACTCGCCGCCACGATCACTTCTTAATGTCTTGATCTTGAAACCACTTTGTCTTTCAACTTTTGCTTTGAAAGCCTTGAAGATTGAGAAAGCTTCTGACTTTTCCTTCATGAAGTATACCCATACCATTCTTGTGAAATCATCAATGAAAGTGATGAAATATATTTTTTGTCCAAGTGATGGAGTTTGCATTTTTCCACAAATGTCTGTGTAAATTAACTCCAAAGGTTCTTTAGCTCTCCATGAACTTTCTGGAAAAGATACACGATGTTGCTTTCCCAATGCACAACCCGAGCATAGGTCATTTTTCATTTCAATAGTTGGCAGTCCTTCCACCATATTTTTCTGGCTCATCAATTTTAAGTTATGAAAGTTCAAATGGCCAAACCTTCTATGCCAAAGCCAAGACTCATCAACTGCATTAGCTTGTAGAGCACAGTCTAAAGCATATCGAAATTTGATAGGAAAATTTCGATTTCTTTCCATACTCACTTTGGCAATAACATGACTTTTTTTATTACTATCATAAATCAAACAAGAGTCACTTTCAAAGCAGACAGAATATCCATGTTGAACAAGTTGTCCAACACTCAACAAATTTTGATGCAAATCAGGTACCAAGAGGACATCCTTTATGTACTTGGTTCCTCTCTTGGTTTCAATGGCAATTGTCCCCTTTCCATTTGCTTGAACAACAGCCCCATTTCCCATTCTAATTTGTGATTTGACAGATGAGTCGATATTTGTAAATATTCGATCATCACTTGTCATATGATTGCTACAACCACTATCCAAATACCAAGTATCCTCATTTCTAGTGGAAGTGGCTTGACAAGCAAGAAACAGATTTTCTTCAGACTTTTCTTCAGTGAATTTTGCAGCTTGTTCATTGTCCTTAAACCGACAATCTTTTCTCACATGCCCATATTTTTTGCAGTTAAAACATTGAGGCTTACCTCTATTCCAACACTCACTTTCAGCATGTCCAGATTTTTTGCAAAAGTCACATGTCATATCTTTGCCTTTTCCTTTGTTTTGATTTTGCGAGTTTCCTTTCACAAACCTTCCACCCTTCTTGTTATTATGCTGCCTCTTTCCGGGACTAACTTGAGTCTTCTCAGAAGGCTTTTGCATACCCATTGAAAGTTTTGTTTGAAAAGCACTTTCAATTGGATTTACTTCATGTCTTAGCAGCCTTTTGCTCATGAGATTCTAAAGAACCCATCAATTCAACCAAAGATAAGGTTGAAAGATCTTTAGATTCTTCTATGGCAGCAACTGAGGCATCATACTTTGAAGGAAGGCTAATCAAAACTTTTTGGATAATTTTTTCATCAGAAATAGGATCTCCATAGATTCTAATTTGATTGACTATCTCCATAACCCGAGAGAAATAGTCATTCATCTTTTCTGAATCTTTCATCTTCAAATTTTCATACTCTCTTCGTAGAGTTTGCAACTTCATAGCAATCACCTTAGATGAACCTTTGAATTCATTTTGCAAGGTGTCCCAAGCTTGCTTTGCAGTTTGAGAAGAAATAATTCTTGAAAAGATTGATTTAGAGATACCTTGTTGGATGAAGAAGAGGGCCTTCGCATCTTTCTTTCTATTTTCCTTCAACTGTTCTTGTTGTGCAGCTGAGAGAGAAGTGACATCAGCTGGATTCTGATAGCCACTTTCAACCATCTCCCACAACCCTTGGGACATAAACAATGTCCTCATCTTGATGCTCCAATGATCAAAGTTCTCTCCTTCAAAGATAGGCATTGAAGGCTGAATTGAACCATTGCCTGAAGCCATCGATTCTACTTCAAGTAGAAATCTCTAACGCCCAGTAAGACTCGAAACTAGGCTCTGATACCACTTTGTAGGCTATTCTAGCCTTTCTATGAGCATATAACAACTTGAAGAAAGATACAAAAGACAAAATGATTACACTCTAGTTCATATTTTTTCATACCATAAACAAATCTCAACATCCTTATATAGGATTTCTACATTCATCACAATAAAAGCAAATACATGGACTGTTATGTATTCCAAGAATACAATTAACTCAACACACTAATCCAAGAGACACTTCATACTAACCGAAGAGACACTTCAAAAGTGCAATGTATGCACATGGAAAGGTGCAACACAAAACTCTAGGAGCATGTACCTAGCAAATGCAAGAACAGTGCATTAATTCAACAGTACAAGCTTGTGGCCCCTTTTCCACAACGGTTGAGCCAGTCCAAGCCAATGATTCAAAACCAGGAGATTTTGGACACTCACAAAGAGGTTAATTTGCACGAGACCCTCATTGAAAAGACCTTCTTAGATTTTGATTCCTATTCTTCAGAGACTGTGGAATCATGCATTGCTTTTTTTCCAAGAATCTGATGATCCAATGCTGAGGGAGGTAGCAAATGCTCTTTATAAGCCCCCTAAGAAAGATCAAATTGAGAGTTTTGAGCAAAATGGCTTTCTTCAGACCTTCAAGTCTGAATCATGTGGCATCTTCCAAGAATTTAGATGATGATATTGCCATCGCATTTTCTACCCCCGTGCCGAAAAGAAATGGGAAAATATATTCTAAGAAATTGTTGGCAAGGGAACCACATAGACCACCCAGTTTCGAACCGATACCTCTTCCTATGGGCTTCAAAGTATCATTGTTAAGAGAGGAAGAGACTTTTATGGTGGTCCACTCTTCACTTTCGGACAAGGCAACAGACGAGATTGTGCATTTTCATATGATTCTTGTCCAATGTGTAGAAGAGGATTTTGTTTGGGATCTAGATGGATTCTACACTGGATATTTTGTAGGGCATTTTTTTTTTTTTTTTTTTTGTGTTTTGTCTAACCATGGACAGGTACTTAGGAAAGCTTCACATTCTTAGGTGCTATCTTCTACTATATTTTCCTTTTATGAAATTTATTGGTTTTGCACATAAGCAATTGGTTAGACATTCAATTTATTTGTCAATTAACGTATAGAAGTGTTTGTGTATTAATTGCCATATTTAGTACACTCTGATGATTTATTTTCTTGGGATATAGTGCATGCTTAGAGTCAATGCAAATATGAGCAAAAGAATATTTGGTGCGTTGAAATGTTAAAATAATTACTTCTGGAATTAATTGGAAAAGGGCATTGTTTTCATTCTCTCTGGGGAAGGGATTGACAACCTACTCATGGGAAAGAGATCGCGATCTATTCGTGTTAGTTTATATGGTCTCAATCCATTAAATGATATAATAAATTAATTTATTTCCTTATTTATCAATATAATCATGTTTTCTTTTCATGAGATGAATGGTGTTTTATTACTTACTTGCACATAACTAATACGAGTGACATGATGGTTCATGAGATGAAACGAAGTCCACAAGTGTGAGAACCCGACCCCTAATTTCTTGGTTTAGTGTGGTTTTAATCGTGATTTGGTTTTCTCGATGGGTTTAGTGGTTGTTTGGTTGAGTTTTGAGTTAGAATGATCTTTTCATTAGCTTTGGGAAGTTTTGAGAGCCAGTAAACCTAGACAGTGACCGTAGGGTCCCATTTGTTTTGCGTGGTCAGCGTGGGGAGATTCTTGGTGATTCCCAAAAATTCCCATCTCAGCCTCGTTTGACTAATCTCGCCATTCCCTACAACTTTCGTGTTCACTCCGTGCCCATTCCAAGCTCCTAAAATCAGTTTTTCTAGAAATCCCAAATTTCCCATTCTTTGACCCCTTTGACCAAACAGTTGACTTTTTATGTGGACCCCAGAAGTATGTCAATGTTGACCTTGTTGGAAAGATAATTTTATTCCGGGCACTTTTCATGTTTAAAGTTTCTTGATCCGAGGTCTAGAAAGCTCCCTAATCTCCATTACAAGTTCTACTTAAGTGTGGACCCCACATCACCCATTATAAAAAGGACACTTCATCTCTTTCTCCCTCATTTTTCCCATTCCATCGGCTGCAACTCTCCAGCTACAGTACCAGCAACCATTCCCCTTCTTTTTCTTCCATTTCTCTTGCTCAAATGAAGCCTTCAAGCTACCAATCCGACGAGGAAACTCCGGCAACTTCTTCCCCTTCATCTCCTCTCTCTTTTGACACCATTTTCATGGGAAACCAAGGTGGGCAGCCCCTATTTCAAGCTCATTCTTCTTGATTAATGGCCCTAGAGGTAAGGATCTCTTTCCATCTTCTATTATTGAGCAATGGCTTTCCCCTAGGTCCTATTTCCTAGCTTGTTTGAACCCATTCCTTCTCTTTGTTGAGTTACTATTTTTAGGGTTCTTATGGGTTGCTTTTTGGGGGTTTTTGTGTAGCTTGGAACCTTGGCTTGGAAGAGTGTTTAGAGCTTGATTTGCTTGATTAGAGACCTAAGGCAAGTGGATGATTTGATATTTACATGTTTTATGAGAAATGTGGTTTTCTATTTCATACATGAGGTTGTACATTATCACTATTCATGTTTTCTTTATGATTCACATTGTTTTGGAAGTACATGTAATGTTTTGGAAACATGGTAGATTTTAGTCTTTGTCTATCTCTTGTTTTTGGCTTAAACGAATCTTGGTGATTGTGGAGTTTCTTTTCTCTTATGGTTGAGGGTGAAAAAGGAAGAAGTGATTGGATAATGATATATAGAAATGTTGATGTTGGAGAAGAGGTGAAGGTGGAATAGGAGGAGCTTTCATCTCATTTTTATTGTAGGTAAGTGATTGGAGAGGGAAAGGAATGGATTGGAGAAAAGAAGACCTGAATCTGAACTGTATTGTGGAGTTTCCGCAACTGGCGGTCAGCTGACGGTCACCTAGCGGCTAGCCGTCTGGTGACTGGCGGCTAGCCGAACCGGTTTCGGTTCCTTTTCCAGAGAGCTGTAACCTTACGGTCAGCCTCGCGGTCAGCTGGCGGCTAACCGCCGAAGCCATCGGCGGCTAACCGCCAGCCAACCGAACTGAAGCGGTTACATTTCCAGAATGCTGCATTTGGTCAGGTCAATCACGGTCGGCCCTGCGGTCATCCAGCGGCTAACCGCCGAATCCATTGGCGGCTAACCGCCAGGTGACCGCCAGGTAACCGGATTTCCCAGAATTATGGGAATAAAGAGAGATGAAGGGAGTTCCCATCCCATTTGCTTGTGAACCTTTCCGAAAGCAATGGGCACTTTCCACCTGGACTATGTTCGAAACAAAGATGAAATGTTTGATTGAAGCCCGTTCGAGTGAGAAACCACATCACCGAGATTTGTTGAAATGTTGAGGTTACTCGGGTGTGTAAGGAGCCCGAAATGTCTCTAAACTCAAGGAGTACCAAGTGTTTACTGAAAAATAGACATACGGGATCCCTATCCACCTTGAGTTATCTTGAACCCCGATACTTGTCCCGATATTTCGAAAGTTTATTGCACCCCTTTTATTCTCGAAAATTATGATTTGTGATTTATCCATCCTGAAAGTACTGAACTGTATTTGTAGCATTTGTGCTAGCCCTGATTTGCATGACCCGATATTGAAATGATATTTGTGCCTTGAGCACCCCGTTTCGCCTGTTTACACGATTTCATCAAGTGTTTTATACATGCCCGATTTCTTGCATATGACCTATCAATACTGGGGGCCTTGAAACGTTGTTTTTAAGCTTGGGGAGGTATTGTTTGGAGCCCCAATGCAATGTAAGAACTTGGAAGGCATTTTATGGAATCCGGATGAAAAGGAACCCATTATGAAGATTCGTCGAGGATCCTTAGACTTGTCAATGTGCATAGGGATCCGAGATGTCTTTAATTCTCATGGAGCACTAAGTATATGTCAAATTAGACGTACGGGACCCTATTCACATCGATATGAATCTAGGACCCTCGACGATTGACCCGGAAAAGTATAGAAATCCATTATGTCGTATTTAACTCGAATTTCACTTGTACACTTGAAATCTCGTGTTTTATGACTAGACTTGCCAGACAGTATTGAAAGTTATGTTTTTAACATTATTGCTAGCCCGTACAGGCCCGACCGATACAGATATGCTTTTGTGCTTATGAGCACCCCGTCGCGTTATATGTAGTTATTGGATTTGATTTCTTGTATATGACCCATGAGCCAAAACCTTGAGGTAAGATGGGGCCAGAGCTTTGTAGTGCGAGCCCATGAACCAAAAGGATTATTATTTTGAGAACAAAACCTTGAGGTAAGATGGGGCCAGAGCTTTGTAGTGCGAGTCCATGAACCAAAAGGATTATTATTTTGAGAACAAAACCTTGAGGTAAGATGGGGCCAGAGCTTTGTAGTGCGAGTCCATGAACCAAAAGGATTATTATTTTGAGAATAAAACTGGAGGCAATATGGGGCCAGAGCTTTGTAGTGCGAGCCCATGAGCCAAAAAGAGAACATGCATACATGTACTTGTTTTGTTTACTTGCATATAACCTATGAGTCGGGACCACTAAGCTTGGATACCTTGTTAGTCTGATCCACTGACTAGGTGATCCCCCTCTTGTCTTGCCAACTGCAGTTTGGATCCTGATGCCCGGTTTATTTAACCGTGGTCATGCCCTGATACCGCAGATTGCTACTGTGGTTCCTGATGCCCGGCTCGCTACCGTGGTCATGTCTAGTATATAGTATATATGTATATGTATTTCGTTGTACCTCCTCACTTCGGTGACTGAGGTCAACGCCTTGACTTGCTTGCTCTATCACTTCGGTGATAGAGGATTTAGCTTTGTGTGGTTGCCATCTTGATAGTTCCTGATCCTTGATACCCGTCCTACTTTATATTGATCACGTCTTTTCTTAATCAATGTGCACTATTTATACATGCTTTAAATGAGTTCCAGATTTGTAAAATGTTTACTGTTTATACATGCTTTAAATGAGTTCCAGATTTGTAAAATGTTTACTGTTTATACATGCTTTAAATGAGTCCCAGATTTGTGAAATGTTCATGTTTTATACATGCTTTAAAGGAATACATGTTTTGTCAAATATTTATGTTTCATATCCGTTTTATATGAATATAGGATTTTGCCAAGAGATTCATGATTTCCTATGCTTTGTAATTATGTACAATTTTGATCAGACAGCATGATTTATTACATGTTTTATCGTCCAGTATATTGTTATATCTTTTCACCCACCTGCCAGATCGTCGTGTCTGACCCACTACTTTGGTACTCAGGTTCAGATTTCTTCACCCGAGACGAGTGCACGTGTTGGCTGTGGAGCCATGAGTTTCCAGGTTGTTTGTCGGCTATGTCATGTAGACATTGAGCTTGACATCGGTATTACGTCATATATGGGTAGTGATCATTAGCCTGTTTTCTTGTATGGCTTCTATTAGCCTTTTCTTGGGATTTGTAATTAATACACATTGTTAATTGTAACTTGAACATATATGGGAATGTAATATCCTGTTACTGTCAGCTCTGTACTTTTATTATGATGGTTTATTCCAGTCTGAGATGGATCAATGATAAGATGACTCTTGCTTGGGTTAAGTGCGGTGCGGAATCCAATGGCCACGGACTCCGAGTCGCAACACCACGAAAGCTTCCGCTAAACATTCAGAGTGTGTTGGAATGAATTTGTAATCCTCACACACGCGGATCTTGGGAGAAACATAACTCTCAATTCACGGACCCCGGGTTTGGGGTCCTGACAACAAGTATACTAGATGTAATACATGTGTATGGATGAGATCCATGATGGACCCGAAAGAAATCTTCCGTCCTCTCCTTCCACACCCCGGGGGCTGACCTGGGTCTCGGCGGAGAAGGGAAAATCTCGAGCATCAACATTTTTGTACGGGTATGCCAAATTTACTTTCTACTTGGAATTTGGAATGGTGATAATCCGGAGATTCACCTTCACAAGTGGAAAGGAAATCAATCATTTTTTCTAACTTTTCAAATTGTATAAATATTAAGAAAAGAGACAAGTTTTTAGAATGCCGTAAGAGGCGTTTTTGTTTGTTTCCCTTGAAAGGCGATTTTGCCGTGAAAGGCGTTTTTACAAAACTCATCAAATATGAAAGACAAGAATTGTGATTTCTTTTTGTCTCTTTAAGAAATACAAACTACAATAGAAAAGGAAGCAAAGGGATCTAACTTCTCAGGAGATTGTGGGGACACGTTGAGATCGACGGTCGCAAGTCATGTATGGGCTTCGCCATCGTCCTTCAAATGAGAACATGTGATGCTTTGATTCTTTGGCTTGGCTCCTAACCTCAGTTTTTTAAAGGACAAGGACCAAGAGAAGGTCCTATATCCAATGAAAAACCAAGTAAACGGGCTGAAAAGCCGCGTTTAGGCCATGTTAGAGAAGGAGGTGACCTTAGGGGGGTGGCCCCCCAAGGGACGTTGATCACCTTGTGGTGCTTCCGGGAGCAAAGTAGCAGAACTTCGTCTCTCTCTTGGATTTTCTGAATTTTCAGAGCTTGCACTTGGGATCTCTTTTCATCATGCTTTCTTCTTGGAATGGACCTCCTTTTATAGGCTTTTGGTAGCCATGAGGTGTTTATTGGCATTGATGGCCATGATGAAAGAATTGATGAGGAGTTACAAATCGATTTTGTAACTCCTTTTTCAAGGCTTGTGATTGGCCGATGAAGGTAGTGGGCATTTAATCACCTTTATGCTTCATGATGATAGGAGTTTCATGGGTTTAATGCCATAATTGCTTGGATTTGTAACTCTCAAATGCTTGGTTCTGATTGGGCCGTCCAAAATAATGAGTTAATGACTGCTTTAATGGGTCAATTAACGACATTAAGTGGTTGCCAAGGCATGTGAAGAGTCGCGGGCCGTGCTGCGCCTTTTGAGATTCTTCTTGCGATCATCACGGGTGGATCCACGCATTATTTGATGTCGGATTGCGATGCAATTTCGGACATTGATTGACGTTGGTGGGCCGATGACATCTGTCTTATCGATTTCACGATCGGTCGGACAGAAAGTGCACTTTCTTGGTCAGCCGGTTGGCGATCTTGAGGCGATCGGTGATGATTTAATGCTTTTGACGGCGGATCCGAGATGTCGATGAAGATCAGTCGTTTTGAAGCACCAAACATTGGATTTTCAGAAAATCACAGAGGCCAGAACACCCGAAACGCGAAAAGAATCGGAAAACGGACGATTCGGCGCAAAATCGGGCGACCCGGATTTCCAAAGTCACCGGGCGACCATGCACCCAGGGTCGCGGGCGACCCTGGGCCAGGGTCGCCTGGCTACCTTGGGCCAGGGTTGCCGGCGACCTTGGGCCAAGGTCGCCGGCGACCATAGGGCTTCGGCCCGTTTGGTCGCCGAGCGTCGTTTTCGGCCGTTTTTTCGTCTTTTTCGTTCCTTTTTTCTTCTGTATTTTTCTTGACATTTTTCCTCAATTATCGACTTGATTCTCTTGGAGAAATCTTGACGAGAACCCTCGCGAAATCGGAGCACAAAGTTTCCTATTTTTCGGGAAAGCCGAAGACTTTGTAGCCGATTTTCCGTCAAGCGTCGAAACTAGGTCAAACGATGTCGGAATGACCTGAAAATTGAGGTGAAGCTTCTTGAGCAGTGGATAGGACCAACCATGGGCTTTTATTTGAGTTTTGAAGCCGTTTGGGGTCCCATCAATGCTTCACTTGATTTTGCTGCGGGGAAAATGTCGAGCTTTTATATGTGGTCAAACGATGTCCGATTGACCTAAAATTTGACGGGGAGCCTATTGGAGTCATTTTGAGACATTCCATGGGCTCTGTTTTGGATGTCATGGTCCCGGGTTGCTCCGCCGCCAGTAGGCTTGATTTTCTCTCGGAGCATCGAAACCTGGTCAAATGTTGTCGGAATGACCTGAAATTCGACGTGCAGCCTTTTGGAAGCATGTTGAAGCCACTCATGTATTTTGTTTGATGAGTGATGGCTTCGGTGGTTCCTGCCGCCGGGAGGCTTGATTTTGCTGCTCGAGCATTGATGGAGGGTCAAACGTTGTCGGTTTGACTTGAAATTTGGCATGGAGCCCTTTGGAGACATTTTGGAGTCATCCGTAGGCTCTGATCAAAGTTTTGGTGTCTTTGATGATGTCGCCGCCGGGAGCGCTTGTTTAGCTGTCGGAGCAGTGAAGTTGGGCCAAACGATGTCGGAATGGCCCGAAACCTTAGGTGTACCCCTCTTTTAGCTGTCTTGAAGGACCTCTCAGTTTCTGTCTGATTCTGACAAAATCTGATGCTTGAAGTAGCCTTGCCTATATTTAGCAGGATGCAGCTTCAGGAGGCTTCTTGATGTTGAGGAGACATATTGACTTTTTTGGTGTCAACAAATGCCCCCTCGAGGTACAGCGACGAGTAGCTTTTTGGAGTCGATGTGCCTCAAAGAGAAACTTGGAGGAGAGATTCCAACTTGACGAAGAGTCTTGAGCTTTTTTCTTTTTTTTTTTTAATAGCCTTCTGAGTTTCCGTGGGAATTTTATGGTAGTGAGAGGGATCACGTACCATCTCAAGGCAAAGTTTTGAAAATGACATGGGGTATTTGGATTTTGGGTTCTGGATTTTGGTTTTTGACCTTGTGACCTAACAAGCTGTATGTGGCAGGTTAGGGGGTCGGGGTTTGATTTTGATTTTGACCTTGTGACCCAACAAGCTGTATATGGCAGGTTGGGGGGTCAGGTTTGGTTTGGTTTGGATTTTGATTTTTGGTTTTGGTCTTGTGACCTAACAAGCTGTATGTGGCGAGCTAGGGGACCGAAATTTGGTTTTGTGAAATGTTAATTTCAAGATTTTGGCTCAATTTGGTTCATGAGGTTGGATGGTTTGGTTTTTGGAAACTCATGGGACTTTCTTTTTTTTTTTTTTTTGAATGGTCCCATCAACTCAAAAGAGGCATGGGACTTTTTTTGCTCTTTTCTTTTTTTTTTTTTTTGCTCTTGGTAAGAGGAATACTTCGACTAAAAGCCAATTTTAGTGCCTAGGTGGTCAAACCTGGCTCATATGCGCTAACCCATGGGACCTTAGGCTTTGGAGATGGCCTAGATCTCATATAGTGTCATATTTGTAAAGAATATCTAAAAATATCTCTTTTGTCTAGAGAATATCTAAAAATATCTTTACTTGGAGAGAATTTCTCAAGTTTTCTCAAAATATCTCTCTTTGGGAAAGTAGCTAAATTTTAGCACTTACCTCCTTTCTTTCTCTTTGTTTCCTCTTTTGGCTTGCTCTCTTCTATAAAAGCAAAGAGGGTTGGTGCTTTTGCTCCATTACTTTCTTTTTGCAAGAAATCTTCAAGAGTGCTCCCCAAGACAAGAAGTGTTTTCTCTTCTTCAAGGATCTCCAAGCTTTTCTTCTTCTTCTCCATCAATGGCTTCAAGTAAGTTTTCTTCCTCGTCAAGAATCTCCATTGTAGAAGTAGCTTCTTCATCATTTTTTTCTTCTTTTTCTTTTCTTTTCTTTCTTTTCTTTTTTTTTTCTTTTCTTTTCTTGTCATGCACGTTTTTTCTTCCCTTTTTTTTTCGTGCTTCTCTTTTTTTCTTTCCTTTTTTTTTCTTTTATTTTTCTTCTTTTCACGATTTTCTTTTTTTTTTTTTTCGTGAACTCTTTTTTTTCGCCGATCTTTTTTTTTTTTCAGCGTTTTTCTCTTCTTTTCTTTTTTTTTTTTTTTTGCTGTTTTTTTTTTTTCTCTGGCTGTACGGACAGGTCCGTACGGACCTGATCGTACTGCCACGTGGCAGTGGGCCACGGCCTATGGGCCAATTTTTTTTTTTTTCTTTTTTTTTTTGCAGAGATTTTTTTTCTCTCTTTCTTTTTCTTTTTCCTTGTTTGCTCACTATGATAATCAGGCTATGCAATTTCAATATGTATGCATTTTTTTGTTTGATGCAACAAGATATAAGGCTAGAGTCTCTAGGTCAAGCCAACATGATTTTTGACTTGGACAAAGTTTGATTGGTTTTGACCAAATTGGGTTGGAATTGGTCAAACTTTGGTCAAGGTTTTCCTAGCATCTAATGCATGATGATATTTTTTGATGCATGATTTTTGTAAATGGATTTGGAAGTATGATGATGCATACCTAAAAATCTTTTGCAAGTATCGGGATTTTGAGCTCGCAGCGATGTTGAGCTCTTTCTCGGTCTTGCTGGATTTTGAGGAAGTTTTGCAATTTTTGGATTCTGAAGCTCGCAGCAATGTTGAGCTCTTTTCCAGATTTTGCGGAAGTTCGATGAGATTGGCTTGTTCTCGCAGCGATGTTGAGTTCGAGCCTTCTTTGAGAATTCTCCACTGACTATGAGCTCGCAGCGATGTTGAGTTCATCTTCAGGCTTCCTGTCTTTTTCGGAGTATTTTCCTTTTTGTTGGAATTGCCCCGGAACCATGTCAAAATTTTGCTAGAATTTTTTGTAGCAGAATTCTGTCATTTTGATGTTGATTGATCTTTTCTCTTCCATCTTTTGCAGGCAGTTCTTCTAGAACAAACAAGGGTAAAGGTCCTGTCACTGACGCGCCTCGTCAGTCTGCTAGATCTTCCAATGCGGCTGTTCAGCAGGGTTGGGAGAAAGAGGGGACTTTCATTCGCCAGGTTGAGGAAGCTGAAGGTAATGTCCGGAGGAAGACTCAGGAGCATAAGTAGTGGCAAGTCCTCTGGGAAGAACTTCCTCGTGCTGCAGATGGGTCACGGCATTCAGCCGCGTTTTATGGGGACATTTTGAAGGAGCGTGGCCTAAAAACTTTGGAAGTTAAGGCCAAGGGTCTGCTTGAGGAGTTGAATCTTTGGTTGAAAACCATGTCGGATTGAGCTCCTGGGTTGTAACAGACCTTTTTCCTTCTTTTTTTTGGTACCTTCTTGTATAAACAATTTTGGTACTATATTTTGTATCCCCTTCCTTTCACTTAAATCATTTTTTGATGAAAACAATTTTGAGCAAAAGTTTGATGGGAATGTTTGTTTAAGGATTTGATCAAAAGGTTGTCATTTTGTGAAAATCTTTTGTCAAAGGGTTGTTTTGGGCATGAAAGCCAATTTTTGTGGGCAAAGACTATGGGTCTTTTTACTGCAAGAACCAAGTCACCCTTTTTGGAGGCGCGTTGCCTGACCTTTTTGTCGAGAGATCCTGCCATGCGTGCTTGGTATAACTCAATGCTTTGTAGAGCTTCGAGTCGTCTTTCATCGAGATTATCCAGCTCTTGGAGTCTCATTTTGACATTGCTTTCTTGCGTCATGTCATTTTGCAAAGATACCCTTAAGGAAGGAATTTGTACTTCCAAAGGGACAACAGCTTCGTATCCATAGACCAAAGAGAATGGTGTGCTATGGGTTGGTCCTCGAACGGTGGTTCGATAGGCCCACAAAGCTTCTAGTAGTTTGTCGCCTCAGTCTCTTTTGTGACTAGAGACCATTTTCTTGAGAATTTTGCAGAGTGTCTTGTTGAAGGCTTCTGCTAGTCCGTTCGCTGCTGGATTATATGGAGTCGAAGGACAACTTTGGATTTTGTACTTGTCGCAGAACCTATAGAATCTGTGATCCCAGAATTGTGGTCCGTTATCATGGACGAATCTTTTAGGTATGCCGAAGCGACAAATAATGTTGGTGCGCAAGAACTGAAGGACTGATGAAGTCTTCATTTCGCTGAGCGCAAATGCTTCTGACCACTTGGAGAAATAATCCGTAGCGGCGAAGATGAAGCGATGACCTTTGCTTGATGGGGGAGAAATAGGACCTATGATGTTTATACCCCAGGCTTCGAAAGGCCATGAGATTGCTATTGGATGTAGCCATTTTGGAGGTATGTGGACATAATCTCCGTGAATCTGGCATTTTTGGCAACGCTTGGCAAATTGCATTGTATCAGCTACCATGGTAGGCCAATAGTAACCTAGCCTTTTTATCTGGTTGTAGAGCTTAGGGCCAGCCTAATGGGCTCCACAAAGACCAGCATGTACTTCTTGGAGAGTTTCCTCAGCCTCTTTTTATGATAAGCAGCGTAGGAGTACTCCGTTGAAGGATTTTCTGTAAAGTCCTTTTGAAGGTATATCCAAATGAAAGTTTAGCCGCTCTTTTGGATGCTTACCCGCTCTTTTGGATCTTCAGGTAGTATTCCGAACATGATATAATCAATGAACGGATCTCTCCAGTCGTCAATCGGAGGTTTGAGGATGGACATCCGACTTCCAACCACTTGGTGGCATTCAGCAACTGCTTGGTGTGTGTTGAGAGGAGGGAGAATCCTTCTTTGACACACTGTGACTTGCATGTTTTCCCCTTCTTGGATTGCCATGGATGCGGTAAGTCCAGCCAGGGCATCTGCACAGATGTTTTCACCTCTGAGGATGAGGGTGATATAGCAGATGTTGAATTTTTATTGAAGCGACTGCGTCTTATTGTAGTAAGGTAGCAAATCAGGCTTCCTGACTTCATATTTTTTATTCATCTGGTTGACGACCAGTTGAGACTCTCCAAAAGTTTCCAGCGTGGTGATGCCGGATTCGAGGGCGAGTTCCAATCCTACAATCAGGGCTTGGTACTCAGCTGCATTGTTTGAACATGGTTCCAGTAGCGAGAAGGCGTGTGGAATCATGTATTTGTCAGGACCGACAAAGAGGATGCCAATTCCAAATATTTGCTTTCCCTTTTTCCTTTGTCCTGGTTGCACCGTCAAAGTACATGTCCCAGGAAGCGTTTGACAAGGAAGTTTCCACATCGTAGAAAAATTCGTCTGGGAGATCATCCCTGAGTGGAGAATCTTTAGGCAATGGATGCTCTGCGAGGAAATCTGCCAGAGCTTGTCCTTTGATTGCTTTTTGTGGTACATACCTAATATCAAACTGTGATAGAAGGATGGACCATTTTGCCAGTCGGGCATTGAGAGAACCTGCTTTTATGACAAGGACCTTTAGGAGGTTGATCCTCGAAATCAGGTAGATTGTGTTCGACAGCAGATAGTGACGTAGCTTTTGTACAGCGAACATTACTGCAAGGCATTCTTTTTCGACTGGGGAGTAGCGATGCTCTGCACCTACCATCATGCGGCCAAGGTAATATAGAGCAGCTTCTTTTCCGTCGTCGTTTTCTTGTGCGAGCAGAGCACCCAAAGAGTGGTCGAGAGCTCTTGTGTACAAGATAAATGGTTTTCCAGTTGTGGGGGCAGCCAGCACTGGAGGTTTGATGAGGTATTCTTTGATGTCTTGAAATGCATTTTCACATTCAGCATCCCAGACAAAGTCCACGCCTTTATTCATTAAGCGAGAAAATGGACGGCACTTCCCTGATAGATTGGAGATGAACCGTCGGATGTAGGCCAGCCTTCCTTGAAGCCCTTTTAATTCTCTTAGGGTTCTGGGAGATGGCATTTCCAGGATAGCCTTGACTTTGGTGGGGTCAAGTTCTATTCCAGCTTTCCGTACTATGAATCTGAGAAACTTACCCGATGAGACACCGAAGAAGCACTTTAGTGGATTCATCCGCAATTTGTGTTTGCGAAGTCGGAGGAAGACTTCTCGAAGATCATTGAGATGGTCTTCTTTTCTTCTGCTTTTTATGGCGAGGTCGTCAACATAGCATTCGACCGTCTTGTGCTGCATATCTTTGAATACTTTCATCATAGCCCTCTGATATGTTGTACCTGCATTTTTCAGACCAAACGGCATAACAGTGTAGCAATACACGCCGAATGGTGTCCGAAGGGGTCCTTATTGCATACACAGTGACTTCAGAAATAAGATCACCGATTTGCAATTTGAACTTGATTTTGCCGATAGGCCTTTGAGTGCTGCCGTCATATCCGAAGATGGATACGGACGTGTGACTCAGTTTGCTAGGTGGGATGCCCAGCTCTTCGAGTGCCGAAGTAGAAATGAGGTTGAGTGCAGAACCTGGATCGATCTGAACTCTGTGTACTGGCATTTCTTTGACTTACCCCGTAAAGTACAAGGGTCGGTTGTGCTTTGTTTTGCCTAGGAGGAGGTCATCCTTGTCGAAGGTAATTGTTGCACTTGCTGCTTTTTGTACCGAGAGGCATTCATTGCTTGATCCCTCAGTTTTCTTCTTTTCTCCCTTTAAGGGAGTATTTGATTTTTTGACCCTATAGTCCATTTCAATTTGTAGGACTTGTGGGGCATGTTTGTCGACATCCGCATTCAGCCTTTGCAATTCTGAAATTAGACTAACACGAGTTTGTGGAGACATTCGTAATAGATCAAGGATGTGCAGACGTGCAGGTATGTGTTTGAAGTGCTCAATCAAGTCGTACTTGAAAGCCTCCTTCGGGCCTGCATTTTCATTATTGTTGCCACTTGGGGTGCTTACATCTTGTTTTCCCGAAGGATTTACATAAGAAGAAGAGGGTTGATTGTAATTTTTATGGTAATCCCGGCCAGAACGGGTACCTCTACCAACTTCAAGAGCCTCTAGAGAAGGGTCTTCTTTTGGAAGATCGTTCTCAGGATCAAGAGGTTGATCCTTTACTGAGGACGTCTCTGTAACAGCATTGGCGTCTTCAGTGATTGTGTTGCACGAAGCAATTTTCGGGAACAAGTCTTGAACAGTAGCCGGCAACTTTTCTTTATTAGCCCAGACATTGCCCGTGAGATCGGGTATCTGGGACCAATTGACTGAGTTTTCATTGAAGAAGATTTCATTGGCAGAAGTTTCTTCAAGATGATCAATCGGGAGTGGCTTGAGTTCCGATGTCACAGCTTCAGGAGACGAAGGTTGAGAGGATGTTATCTCAGTGGAAGTCACCTGAGAGGGTGTAGCTCCGGAAGATACGCTACCGGTTGGGGAGTACGTGTCTTCGGAAGCTTCAGAGGCACTGTCATCCTGAGCTATTGCATTGCAGGTTATCCTGACAGGAGATGCCCCCAGTGTAGACTGTTGGGAATCAGATTCATCCTCGGATGTGATAGGATCATCGATTCAACAGTTTTCTCCATTTTCAGGAGTTAAGGGAGAAAGTTCCCGCTGATTTTCAGGGACTTCCGGTTCTGGGTCATGATAAAGATTGATGCGATCCTGCTCCAGCTCTATGGCAAGATGTTGCAAGATTCTTGCATATTCTTCGAGATCAGGCATGGGAGCCAAATCTTCTTCGTCATTTGCTCCTTGTGGTTCGCCAATGTTGGGTTCCACCGGAGCATTGTTTGGTGCTGGATCGACAGTGTTTTCTTGAACAGGGTCCTGGTCTTCTTCGTCATCAGACCAAGATCCTTGTGGCTGCAATGGGTTATACCAGATTACTGGCAGAAGATGAGACTCGAGAATCCATTCCTCGTCGGAGAGGTATTCTCCTGTTTCAAAGGATTCTTCCCACTCATCTATATCACGGGCAGTATCACTGGACTCGTATCCATTCATGGAGAATCCAACTACCGAGTTGCAAGAGTAAGATGCCCCCTGTACATTTTCATTTTTGTATAGAGGTGGCATGAAATCATCAAGAGTGAATTTTCTTACCGCCTTGGAGGTTTTGGGAAGAGATTCTTCCATTGTCCCTAGTGAAGCAGTGGAAGAAGTTTCTGCTTTTTCAAGGACTTCCTGTTTTCGTTGAGACTTTTGCTGCTGTTTGAGCTTGCGGAGCTGTCTCTTGGCTTGCCTTCGCTGTTGAGCGGTCGGCTTTGTTTTGACGATCTCCCAGTTTTCATCATCTAGGAGATCGGGATGCACCCATATAGGTTGTCCATCTGGTGTTAGATAGGGAACCAATTCTTGGGACGCTTGAGCCATTTTTATCACCTTGAATGAAGTAGTGATTTTCTCCTTCGGTGACTTTGAAGTTTACCGACATGACACCATGTTGACAGAGGCGGGGCCATAATTTTTATCAAAGGTTATGACTCCGTTTTTCCACATCTCATTGATCTTCTCTCTCACAACGAAGCATTGATTGAGAGGATGTGAGATCATCTGATGGTATGGACAGTAACGGGGATCATTGGTTTTGCCAACATCTCCCGGTCTTTTGGGCTCTGGCAAAATGAGTTTGCCATTTGCTAGGAGACCCTTAAAGATTTCTTCAACGTCTTCATCGAACGGATATTTCTTTTCTACACGTTCTGTGAAGGCATCAGAGAGTTCAGGCCTTTTACCTGCAGTTTTGTTTTCAGGTTTCTTTGGCTGCCGGAGCTGACTTAGTCTGCACATTGAGAACCTCCTTTTTCTTTGGTTTTGAGGTTGTAACAGCAGGCGGCTCTTTCTTTGATAATTTCTGACTGTTGTGGTCTTTGATCACCATTTCAGCTTCCATGGAGGCTTCGAGGGTTCCCCCAGGTTCTTTGATTTATTGTCGATAATCATGGAGCGGATTTTTGCTCTCATATTGTTACGGCAGATGTCCACCAGCGACGCTTGTGGCAGTACATCTGAGCATTTGTACGCCATTGCCTTCCATTAGTGAATGAAGTCGTATGTTGACTCATTCTCTTCCTGTTTTACGCTGCAGAGTTGAGCCATAGTAACAGGATGATCCTCACCTTGGAAGTGGGTCAGGAAGCGTGTCTCTAACATAGCCCAGTTCTGGATGGAGTTCTCCGGCAGAGTGGAGTACCAATCAAAGGCTGTACCTTTTAGGGTACTTGCAAAGAGGCGAATCTTGAGGGCGTCTTGATCCGCAATAGCTCCCGTTAGGATCTTGAAATGGATGACATGTTGTCTGGCTGAACCTTTCCCAGTATATGTCTGGAGAGTAGGTTGTTTGAATTTTGCCGGGAACGGAACCGAGTCCATCCATATAGGGTAGGGTGGCTTGATACCATGCTCTTTCAATGTATCCTCTTCTTTTGCTTTTGCGAGGATATTGTCCACGTATTTTCTGGTAAGGGCGCGAGACTCATTATTTTCTGCATTGCCCTCGTCATCTTCATGATTCGGAGGGGTTTCATTGTTAGGTGGTGGACGCTGTAGAGTGAGAATCAAATTTTCCATCAGAGTCTCAATTCTCTGCTGTCCTTGCTCCAACTGTTGGATGCGTGCAGTTACATCCTCATGCTGTGGAGGCGGCTCAGAACTTGTAGCCAAGACGTTCATCCCTCGGGATTCGAACGAAGAAATCGTCCTGGTGACTGAGCTGGGGCTCATTCTTCTGAATGAAGAATCTGAGGAGTGGTTACTCCGATGTTCTTGGCTTGGAGGAGTGGAAGATTCCTCCAGATGTGTTCGTGTCCGAGAGACGCTGCGAGTCACTGGACGTCTAACACTGATTTTGGTGGCTGACTTCTGGCGTTTTCTGGTTTTGCAAACCATATGAACAGCAACGAATTGGTCGGGTCTTTCTTTTTCGACCCATTTGTTTGAGACGTGGAGAGTAGAACGCTGGTTTCTTTGTTTCTCGAGTCTCTTTTGTCGATATGCAGTGCGGCGACGCATACGACGAGCAATTTGAGCTTCAGTCAGCTCTGGCTGGGCTCTAGCGATAAAGGATGCAGTCTCTTGTGCGCAGCAGCCGAGTTTGTCTTCTTTGAAGCTTGGCAACGACAGAATCTGGACGCGGTCCTTTGTCTGTCACAATGAAGACTTGAATTTTACGAGCTCGGCCCCTGTTGAGATGAAGGGTCGACTCGCGGGAGTGTAGGCTTCAGCATATTTTTACATAGGCCTAACGATGCAGGATTTGATTTTGGGCTTGTAGGAGCAAGTCGGCTCATGATGATTTTGTTTATTTTTTGGGTGGAGGGTAGGTTTCTCCTCTTTCATGTAAGAGAGAGGGTAGAACCGATTCTCCTTGAGAGGGGCCAGGTATACTGGCTTTGCAGATGTTTGGGACCTCCGTTGCTTTGGCGAAGATCTCGGGGACCAGGTTTTGGTGTAAACCCGGTTTCCTGTGAGTTGAGGCTTCGTGGGAAAGCCACGGGCTTCAAGCTTCTTGGTGTTCGCCCTTGGTGCCATTTTAGTGACACGTTGCGGGGCGGTTTTCTGCTTCTTGGGAGGTACAGTGTCTTCTGTGGGAAGTGGGAATGGTCCCAGCGATCCGAAGACGATGGTCCGGGGAGTTGAAGTTGACCCGATGTTTGGGGAGTTGTCGAGAGAGATGACGCTTCGGCAACTGGCAGGGCGCTTATGCTTGTTTTGTTTGTCTTGCAGAATAAGCTAGTACTTGTTCTCATCGAAAGTGATGGTCAATGAAGCTGCCATTGTTAGTTTTGGAAAACTTCTGAAACAAGACCAAATCCATTAGTAATCACAAGAATATGGTGATCGTAAATGGAGAACAACTATGGTTTTGTCTTTTCAAATCACTTGAGGGGACATGGCCCAACCCAAGGATGATGAAGAAGGCAAAAAGCCATAGAGGACACAATTGTTCTAAAATGCAAGTATGGTAGGCTCAGAGTGAGCGTTCCAGTGACTGCTAGAAGCAATTGTAGACCTTAATTCAAATTATCGAGAAGCAAGGCTCACTCGAGGTAAAATGATATAAGGTTGGAGATAAAAATGTGTCGGTCGTGAATACAGTAGACCCGAAAGGGCGTACTAGCACCGCTAGGCACAAATGTTGCAAATCGCATCCTTGGGAAGGACCCGAGATGGGATTTTTTTGAAATGTCAAATTTGGATTCATAAAGGAGAACAAATGGTATTCCAATCCGAACAAAGGCTCAACATTTCTGCGAGCGCTAAATTCAGAAGGGAAGGAACCATAATTTCTCGGATGTGAATCCAGACGTGACGGAAGTTTTTTTTTTTTGAAAGGTCAAGATTGAATTCATCGAAGAGAGCAAATGGTGTTCAATTTCGAACAAGGCTCAACATTTCTGCGAGCGCTAAATCCGAAAGGGAAAGAACGAAGATTTCTCAACTGTGAATTCAAAGTGACAGAAGTTTTTTTTTTGAAAGGTCAAGATTGAATTCATCGAAGAGAGCAAATGGTGTTCCATTCCGAACAAGGCTCAACATTTCTGCGAGCGCTAAATCCGAAAGGGAAAGAACCAAGATTTCTCAACTCTGAATTCAAAGTGACAGAAGTTATTTTCTTTTTTTTTTTTTTAAAGATTTTTTTTTTTAGAGATTTTTTTTTTTTGAAAGGTGCACATAGATTTCCAATTCGATCTTATGAAACCTTAGTAGATAGATCAGCCCCCAGGTAAGGGTAGGATTACTTAATGAATCCGTTTGGAGGACCCTTGCCTCGAACAGTCTAGCTGTCTCTACACTCTGGACAAGGCTTTTCTTAAATCCACTTTGGTCAAAGAACGCAACTGGTGGAACCTTTGTGTTTTTTTTTTTTTTTGAAATCTTTTTTTTTTGAAAGGTTTTTTTTTTTTTAAATGAACTCATCAAAGAGAGCGAATGGTGTTCCAATCCGAACAAAGGCTCAACATATCTGCGAGCGCTAAATCCGTAAGGGAAGGAACCAAGGTTTCTCAAATTTGAATGCAAAAGAGAGAAAACTAAAATTTTTTTGAATTTATAATTTTTTTGAAATCCCAGTTGGACTCATCAAAGAGAAAAGATGGCCCAATCCCCGATATGAACGATAGCTGCGAACATTTCTGTGAGCTATCAAGTTCAAAGAGGAGGGGATCAAAATTTCTCAAAGTTGAATCTTGAGAAAGAGAGATCATTTTTTTTTTAAAGAGTTTGAAACGAAGGTGTTTTTTTTTTTTTTTTAAAAATCCCAATTGGACTCATCAAAAATAAAAGATGGCCCAATCCCCGATATGAACAATAGCTGCGAACATTTCTGTGAGCTATCAAGTTCGAAGAGGGAAGGATCAAAATTTCTCAAAGTTGAGTTTTTAAGAAAAAGAGATCAGATTTTTTTTTTTTTTTTTTGAAGTGAGAAAGAACAATTGAAATCCCATCTCATGTTTTTTAGAAGCAAAATGCAACATAGGCCACCAACTAGAAAGGAACCAAGTGATCAAAGCATCACGTTCTCAAGTCAACGTGTCCCACCGGGTATGCCAACTTGATGGACCCGAAAGAAATCTTCCGTCCTCTCCTTCCGCACCCCAGGGGCTGACCTGGGTCTCGGCGGAGGAGGGAAAATCTCGGGCATCAACATTTTTGTACGGGTATGCCAGATTTACTTTCTACTTGGAATTTGGAACGGTGATAATCCGGAGATTCACCTTCGCAAGTGGAAAGGAAATCAATCCTTTTTTCTAACTTTTCAAATTGCATAAATATTAAGAAAAGAGACAAGTTTTTAGAATGCCGTAAGAGGCGTTTTTGTTTGTTTGCCGTGAAAGGCGATTTTGCCGTGAAAGGCGTTTTTACAAAACTCATCAAATATGAAAGACAAGAATTGTGATTTCTTTTTGTCTCTTTAAGAAATACAAACTACAATAGAAAAGGAAGAAAAGGGATCTAACTTATCAGGAGATTGTGGGGACACGTTGAGATCGATGGTCGCAAGTCATGTATGGGCTTCGCCATCGTCCTTCAAATGAGAACATGTGATGCTTTGATTCTTTGGCTTGGCTCCTAACCTCAGTTTTTTAAAGGACAAGGACCAAGAGAAGGTCCTATATCCAATGAAAAACCAAGTAAACGGGCTGAAAAGCCGCGTTTAGGCCATGTTGGAGAAGGAGGTGACCTTGGGGGGGTGGCCCCCCAAGGGACGTTGATCACCTTGTGGTGCTTCCGGGAGCAAAGTAGCAGAACTTCGTCTCTCTCTTGGATTTTCTGAATTTTCAGAGCTTGCACTTGGGATCTCTTTTCATCATGCTTTCTTCTTGGAATGGACCTCCTTTTATAGGCTTTTGGTAGCCATGAGGTGTTTATTGGCATTGATGGCCATGATGAAAGAATTGATGAGGAGTTACAAATCGATTTTGTAACTCCTTTTTCAAGGTTTGTGATTGGCCGATGAAGGTAGTGGGCATTTAATCACCTTTATGCTTCATGATGATGGGAGTTTCATGGGTTTAATGCCATAATTGCTTGGATTTGTAACTCCCAAATGCTTGGTTCTGATTGGGCCGTCCAAAATAATGAGTTAATGACTGCTTTAATGGGTCAATTAACGACATTAAGTGGTTGCCAAGGCATGTGAAGAGTCGCAGGCCGTGCTGCGCCTTTTGAGACTCTTCTTGCGATCATCACGGGTGGATCCACGCATTATTTGATGTTGGATTGCGATGCAATTTCAGACATTGATTGACGTTGGTGGGCCGGTGACATTTGTCTTGTCGATTTCACGATCGGTCGGACAGAAAGTGCACTTTCTTGGTCAGCCGGTTGGCGATCTTGAGGCGATCGATGATGATTTCATGCTTTTTACGGCGGATCCGAGATGTCGATGAAGATCAGTCGTTTTGAAGCACCAAACATTGGATTTTCATAAAATCACAGAGGCCAGAACACCCGAAACGCGAAAAGAATCAGAAAACGGACGATTCGACGCAAAATCCGGCGACCCGGATTTCCAGGGTCGCCGGGCGACCATGCACCCAGGGTCGCCGGCGACTTGGGCCAAGGTCGCCGGCGACCATAGGGCTTCGGCCCGTTTGGTCGCCGAGCGTCGTTTTCGGCCGTTTTTTCTTCTTTTTCGTTCCTTTTTTCTTCTGTATTTTTCTTGACATTTTTCATCAATTATCGACTTGATTTTCTTGGAGAAATCTTGACGAGAACCCTCGCGAAATCGGAGCACAAAGTTTCCTATTTTTCGGGAAAGCCGAAGACTTTGTAGCCGATTTTCCGTCAAGCGTCGAAACTAGGTCAAACGATGTCGGAATGACCTGAAAATTGAGGTGAAGCTTCTTGAGCAGTGGATAGGACCAACCATGGGCTTTTATTTGAGTTTTGAAGCCGTTTGGGGTCCCATCGATGCTTCACTTGATTTTGTTGCGGGGAAAATGTCGAGCTTTGATATGTGGTCAAACGATGTCCGATTGACCTAAAATTTCACGGGGAGCCTATTGGAGTCATTTTGAGACGTTCCATGGGCTCCGTTTTGGATGTCATGGTCCCGGGTTGCTCCGCCGCCGGTAGGCTTGATTTTCTCTCGGAGCATCGAAACCTGGTCAAACGTTGTCGGAATGACCTGAAATTCGACGTGCAGCCTTTTGGAAGCATGTTGAAGCCACTCATGTATTTTGTTTGATGAGTGATGGCTTCGGTGGTTCCTGCCTCCGGGAGGCTTGATTTTGCTGCTCGAGCATTGATGGAGTGTCAAACGTTGTCGGTTTGACTTGATATTTGGCATGGAGCCCTTTGGAGACATTTTGGAGTCATCCGTAGGCTCTGATCAAAGTTTTGGTGTCTTTGATGATGTCGCCGCCGGGAGCCCTTGTTTAGCTGTCGGAGCAGTGAAGTTGGGCCAAACGATGTCGGAATGGCCCGAAACCTCAGGTGTACCCCTCTTTTAGCTGTCTTGAAGGACCTCTCAGTTTCTGTCTGATTCTGACAAAATCTGATGCTTGAAGTAGCCTTGCCTATTTTTAGCAGGATGCAGCTTCAGGAGGCTTCTTGATGTTGAGGAGACATATTGACTTTTTTGGTGTCAACAATCCATATGCGTATGTCATACATCTTATACTTAAATATCATCTGTCGCGACCCCTGACCGAGACCCGGGCCCGCGACGTACGGTTTTCCTCGCTGTGAGAATCCCAAGAATGGGGACCAACCCACACAATCATGGTTTGCAAAAGCGTGTAGCAAATCGCATCGTGACAAAGCATAAATATTTTATGTGCAAGAGTAATAACATCAAGACACAATATTAGAGGAAGAAATGTAAGTCTAGCATTCCCATCATGATTCAAGATCCAAAGTTAATCAAAAGTAAGTTGTTAAATTAAGTTTACATCCCATAAGAGGCCAACAAAGGCCAATACATTCTAAAATTCAAATAAGACACCCAACAAAAATGAAACAAATCTCATGATCCCGCCCGACGCCTAGATGACGCTGTCAGGCTGCCACTCTCGAGCTGGGGGTGGCTCAATAGCCTCCTCCGAAGGCTCCTCCTCAAAAAATGCGTCGTCTACACCTGGGCACCAAAACAACAAGTATCAAACATAATGGTTTGGAAGGTAACCAATTTAGGCATGAGCATGTAACAATTGAAGCTTTGAAAGAAACAAAGATACAACCACTTACTGAATTTAAAAGATTCAAGACTAAAAATACATTTCAAATGAACAAGCTAGCATGAATACATATAATATCATGAATGGTAAATCCACTTTGAGCCCATCCTTTTTCCATCATACATGGTGACAAGAGTAAGCACGACACGCAAAACATGATCCCACGCCACACTAGGTAGACGTGGAGCCGGCTGTGGAACCCGAACAAAACACGATGTGTAATATAATACACAACTAATCTACAAATAGTCCACATGTTTAAGGACCCCCCGAACAGTGGATCAGACTGAAGGGGCAGTCCAAGCTCAATGGTATTCACTTGAATACATAAATGCATAAAACACAGCGATACACATATCGAACATATCAAAATTAAGGGGAAATCACTTGTCAAAATGAGACAAAGCAAAGCTAAACAGAATAGCATAAGTTATATGCATATCGAACTTAAGAAGTGATCCCCTTTTTTATTCTTGAAACAAATTCAGACAAGCTTATACTTGAAATTCAAAATGAATTCAAAACGATATACATCGTATCAAAACTGAAGTTCGAAAACGAAGTCCTTAAGCATATGCTAAAACCTTTCATTGACCCTCGTGTAATTGAAACTTAAATGTTGGAAAAATTAAACAGATTGGTGCCTCCAAAGTTAGAATACATTTCGGAATTCCAATTGCACAATGTCAAGCTAAAATCCTTAATATAGTCTGGTTTTCACACACCAAGAAACATTCGAAAGAAAAACAAACTAGTTCTAAATCAGCCCAAGTCCGCTCGAGCGGTCGTCCATCCGATCGAACGAACTTGACATAGAGGCTCGAGCGAGCCGGCCCAAAAGTGTTCTCGAGCGGACAGGTCTCTGTCTTGAATCGTGCCAAGCAATGGCCTGGTCGCTCGAGCGGACGCAAGGGTCACTCGAACGGATAGGCTTTTGCCTATTCCTACGCTAGGCAGTGGCCTGGTCACTCGAACGGACCCTATGGTCACTCGAGTGGATAGGCTCCTGCCTGGGCTCACTAAGTGCAGAACTGCACTCCTTTTTTTTTTTTGCCCATTTTCTAATTTCCTCTTCCCTTCTCTCATTTCTGAACCACCTATAAATCCCTAAGCCTCCCTACTCTCCAAGGGCTCAAACCAAACAATTCCAAACATTCACATCTCAAACTAAGCCATTCAATCTCCATTCAATTCATAAAAACAATTATATTTACTAAACCAAACATAGACTTACAATCTGAAGCAGAATTTCAGGATTTTGTAGAGCCATTAACATCAATGCATGTAAAGGAATTGAAACTAACAAACGAAGAGTCTAAATGTGACTTAGATTGTAAGCTTAGACACAAAAATTATGTATTTTAAAAGTAGAAATGCAATTCATATCACACATGCAACATAAATCCTATAAAGATTACTTGCCTTAGCCCAAATGTCAACACAAAACCTCCTTAAGAATCCTACCCAAGTGCTGAGTCAATATCTACAAAAAGCCCTAAGAAATCCACTTCAAAACCCCACAAATTTGAAAAAAAAAAAAGAACCCATTTCGAAAAATGGGTTTGCATGAATGAAAAACAAGCTCTTTATGAGCTAAAAGAAATCCATGGAAGAGATGGGTTGAAGCTCTTACCTAGAAATGCCCAAACGAGAAGGAATGAAGAGGATAGAGGGTTTGCCGAGCAGAAATTTCCAAATAAATGGGTTCAATGTGAAGCCTCGAAGGAGAGGAAGATGACTATTTGCTCAGATCTCCATTTAGAAGCCAATAGATAAGGCATGCAAGAGGAAGAAGATGGGGAAGAAAAAGAGCTCTCCTCCCATCTCAAGTTTTTGAAAAGAACAACTGCGGAAATTTCTGAAATGTGAGGGAGGGAGGGAGATGACTTAAGTGACTTGAAAGTGGGCCCCAACAAGTCTGAATTTTGCGTTGAGTAAAACACGATCTTGCGGGCCCCAGATGAAAACGAAGAAGAATAATAAAATGATCCTCGAAAAATCTAGTTTTTGAAAAATATAAATTTGACATGGTTTTGAATTTTCGAAATTCGTATCCAGATTTGAGTGTGAAAGGTCAATTTTACCCTTTTGGGCAAAAAACTTGGGTTTCTGGGCTTCAAACGCAGGTGGGTTAAATAAAAAAGTTGTAGCAAATAACAAAACCATTCAAATGAAATCAAAACCACAATTAAAAATTGGGAAACCAGAATTAACCTCGCGTGCTTGCACGTGCACTCAATGGCTTCGTTGAGCATGTCTGACTAACACTAAATGCTCTCAAAATTCCCAAAGCTATGACCAAGACTAAATCTAATCATATTCTAACCCAACGATCACTAAACCCACTTAAGATTAAACACTCAATTAACACTAATCAAGCTAATTTGCGTCAGGGTCTAACATCCTCCACCCCTTAGGATATTTGGTCCACCAAATAAAACAATTTTACCTCTGGCAACAAATGTGGATAGTTCCTCTAAACTTGGTCTCTCAATTCCCATGTTGCTTCTTCTGGCTCGTGGTTTTCCCAAAGTACCTTGACCCAATGAATAGTCCGATTTCTCAATTCTTGCTCCTTGGTATCAATGATTCTGATCGGCTTTTCCACATATGAAGCATCTTCTTGAATCTCCAAAGGCTCATGCTGTAATACATGAGAAGAACTAGGGACATACTTCTTGAGCATGGAAATGTGAAATACATTGTGTACCCCGGAGAGCTCCAGTAGCAACACAAGTCTATAGGCAACATCTCCAATCTTGCTCAAAATCTCATACGGACTAATAAACCTTCTTACCAATTTGCCTTCTGTCCGAACCTCAGAGTTCCTCTAACCGGTGAAACCTTCAAAAATACTGTCACCCACTTGAAACTGCAATTCCCTTCGGCAAGTGTTAACATAATTCTTCCGTCTGCTTCGGGCGACCTTTAAACGTTCCTAATCAACTTGATTTTGTCACTTGTCTCCCCAACTATCATTGGTCCATGAATGCTGCGCACACTGACTTCTTCCCAGCAAACTGGAGTTCTACATCTTCTGCCATGAAGTGCCTCAAAAGGTTACATACCAATGCTAGAGTGGTAACTATTGTTGTAAGCGAACTCACAAAGCAGCAAGTACTCATCCCACTAAACCTTAAAGTCCAACACACAGGCACGTAGAATGCTTCAAGAGTCTGTATCGTCCGTTCTGATTGATCGTCGGTCTGTGGGTGGTACACTATGCTGAACTGAAGTTTGGTACCCATGGACTCAAGAGGGGTTCTCCAAAATCTTGAAACGAATCTGCTATCTCTGTCTGAAGTGATGTAGATGGGCTGACCATGCCTACTGACAATCTCATTTACGAACAAATTTGCAAGCAGTGCCATATGCATCATATTCCCTGTCTTCATCAGAATGAAATGAACAGACTTTGTAAGGTGATCTACAATAACCTAGATTGCATTATTCCCCTTCTTGGTATTTGTCAAACCGGAGATGAAGTCCATAATGATGTGCTCCCAGTTCCACTCCAGAATCTCCAACGGTTACAGCAAACCTAGGGGTTTTTTAATGTTCTGCTTTAATCAATTGACAAGTCTAGCAACGGGACACAAAAACTACTATCCCTCATTTCATGTTGTTCCACCAGAACCTGTTCTTCAAATTGTGGTACATCTTTGTACTACCCGGATCATGGAGTATCTTGTGATGTGGGCTTCAGTCATTATCTCATTCTTTAGATCATCCACATTCGACACACATAACCGGTCACGAAAGTACAATATTCCGTCAGAAATTCTGAAATCTGGATGCTCTGTAATGTGCTCCACAATCTTTGCCAAGTTTGGGTCTTGCAACTAACTATCTTCTATCTTGTGGATGAAGGTAGGCTCAGACACGGTCATATTTGCTAACATCACACCCTTCCTTAGTGGCTTCACTTCCACTCCAAGCTCTTCAAGCTACTGAAAAACGCTGACTCCTCTCAAGCTGGCCATGATCACTGATTTTCTTCTCAACGCATCAACTAATATATTTACCATGCCTGGTTGATACTTAATTGGGAAGTCATAATCTTTGATATATTCCATCCATTGTCTCTGCCTCATATTCAATTCCTATTGTGAAAACAAGTATGGTAAACTTCGGTGGTCTGGATGGACCCGAAAGAAATCTTCCGTCCTCTCCTTCCGCACCCCGGGGGCTGACCTGGGTCTCGGCGGAGGAGGGAAAATCTCGGGCATCAACATTTTTGTATGGGTATGCCAGATTTACTTTCTACTTGGAATTTGGAATGGTGATAATCCGGAGATTCACCTTCACAAGTGGAAAGGAAATCAATCCTTTTTTATAACTTTTCAAATTGCATTAATATTAAGAAAAAGAGACAAGTTTGTTTTTTTAGAATGTCGTAGGAGGCGTTTTTGTTTGTTTGCCGTAAAAGGCGATTTTGCCGTGAAAGGCGATTTTACAAAACTCATCAAATGTGAAAGACAAGAATTGCGATTTCTTTTTGTCTCTTTAAGAAATATACAAACTACAATAGAAAAGTAAGAAAAGGGATCTAACTTCTCAGGAGATTGTGGGGACACGTTGAGATCGACGGTCGCAAGTCATGTATGGATTTCGCCATCGTCCTTCAAATGAGAACATGTGATGCTTTGATTCTTTGGCTTGGCTCTTAACCTCAGTTTTTTAAAGGACAAGGACCAAGAGAAGGTCCTATATCCAATGAAAAATCGAGTAAACGGGGTGAAAAGCCGCGTTTAGGCCATGTTGGAGAAGGAGGTGACCTTGGGGGGTGGCCCCCCAAGGGACGTTGATCACCTTGTGGTGTTCTTTGATAGCCATGATGAGAGCATTGATGAGGAGTTACAAGTTGATTTTGTAACTCCTTTTTCATGGCTTGTGATTGGGCGATGAAGGTAGTGGGCTTTTAATTGCCTTTATGCTTCATGATGATGGGAGTTTCATGGGTTTAATGCCATGATTGCTTGGATTTGTAACTCCCAAATGTTTGAATCTGATTGGGCCGTCCAAAATAATGAGTTAATGACCGCATTAAGTTGTCATAAACAGGTCAATTAACAACATTAAGTGGTCGCCAAGGCATGTGAAAAGTCGCGGGCCGCGCCGCGTCTTTTGAGATTCTTCTTACGATCATCACAGGTGGATCCACGCATTGTTTGATGTCGGATTGCGATGCAATTTCAGACATTAGTTGATGTTGGTGGGCCGGTGACATCTGTCTTGTCGATTTCACGATCAGTCGGACAAAAAGTGCACTTTCTTGGTCAGCCGGTTGGCGACCTTCGAACGATTAGTGATGATTTCATGCTTTTGACGGCGGATCCGAGATGTCGACGAAGATCGGTCGTTTTCAAGCATCAAACATTGGATTTTCATAAAATCGCAGAAGCAGGAACACCCGAAACGCGAAAATGATCGAAAATCGGGCATTTTGGTGCAAAATTCGGCGACCCGGATTTCCAGGGTTGCCGGCAACCATAGGGCTTTGGCCCGTTTGGTCGCCGAGCATCGTTTTCGGCCCTTTTTTTGTCTTTTTCGTTCCTTCTTTCTTCTGTATTTTTTTTGACATTTTTCCTCAATTGTTGACTTGATTTTCTTGGAGAAATCTTGACGAGAACCCGCGCGAAATCGGAGCACAAAGTTTCCCATTTTTCGAAAAAGCCGAAGACTTTGTAGCCGATTTTCCGTCAAGAGTCGAAACTAGGTCAAACGATGTCGGAATGACCTGAAAATTGAGGTGAAGCTTCTTGAGCAGTGGATAGGACCAACCATGAGGTTTTATTTGAGTTTTGAAGCCGTTTGGGGTCCCATCGATGCTTGACTTGATTTTGCTGTGGGGAAAATGCCGAGCTTTGATATGTGGTCAAACGATGTCCGATTGACCCGAAATTTGACGGGGAGCCTATTGGAGTCATTTTGAGACGTTCCATCGGCTCCGTTTTGGATGTCATGGTCCCGGGTTGCTCCGCTGCCAGTAGGCTTGATTTTGCTGCTCCAGCATTGATGGAGGGTCAAACGTTGTCGGTTTGACTTGAAATTTGGCATGGAGCCCTTTGGAGACATTCTGGAGTCATCCGTAGGCTCTTATCAAAGTTTTAGTGTCTTTGATGATGTCGCCGCCGGGACCGCTTGTTTAGCTGTCGGAGCAGTGAAGTTGGGCCAAACGATGTCGGAATGGCCCGAAACCTCGGATGCAGCTTCACGAGGCTTCTTAATGTGGAGGAAACATAGTGACTTTTTTTTGTGTCAACAAATGCCCCCTCGAGGTACAGCGACGAGTAGCTTTTTGGAGTCAATGTGCCTCGAAGAGAAACTTGGAGGAGAGATTCCAACTTGACCAAGAGTCTTAAGCATTTTTTTTTTAATAGCCTTCTGAGTTTCCGGGGGAATTTTATGGTAGTGAGAGCGATCACGTACCATGTCAAGGCGAAGTTTTTGAAAATGACATGGGGTATTTGGATTTTGGGTTTTGGATTTTGGTTTTTGACCTTGTGACCTAACAAGCTGTATGTGGCAAGTTAGGGGGTCGGGGTTTGATTTTTGATTTTGACCTTGTGACCCAACAAGCTGTATGTGGCAGGTTGGGGGGTCAGATTTGGGGTTTTTGGTTTTGGGTTTGGTTTGGATTTTGATTTTGGTTTTGGTATTGTGACCTAACAAGCTGTATGTGGCAAGCTAGGGGACCGGAATTTGGTTTTGTGAAATGTCAATTTCAAGATTTTGGCTTAATTTGGTTCATGAGGTTGGATGGTTTGGTTTTTGGAAACTCATGAGACTTTCTTTTCTCTTTTTTTTTGAATGGTCCCATCAACTCAAAAGAGGCATGGGAGTTTTTTTGCTCTTTTTTCTTTTTTTTGCTCTTGGTAAGAGGAATATTTTGACTAAAAGCCACTTTTAGTGCCTAGGTGGTCAAACCTGGCTCATATGGGCTAAACCATGGGACCTTAGGCTTTGGAGATGGCCTAGATCTCATATGGTGTCATCTTTGTAAAGAATATATAAAAATATCTCTTTTGTGTAGAGAATATCTAAAAATATTCTTAATTGGAGAGAATTTCTCAAGTTTTCTTTTTGTGGAAAGATTCTCTCAAAATATCTTTCTTTTTGGGAAAGTAGCTAAATTTTAACACTTATCTCCTTTCTTTTCTCCTTGTTTCCTCTTTTGGCTTGCTCTCTTCTATAAAAGCAATAGGGTTGTTTCTTTTGCTCCATTGCTTTCTTTTTGCAAGAAATCTTCAAGAGTGCTCTCCAAGATAAGAAGTGCTTTCTCTTCTTCAAGGATCTCCAAGCTTTTCTTCTTCTTCTCCATCAATGGCTTCAAGTAAGTTTTCTTCCCCCACAAGAATATCCATTGTAGAAAATAGCTTCTTCATTTTTTTTCTTCTCTTCTTCTTTTTCTTTTCTTTCTTACTTTTTTTTCAAGCACGTTTTCCCCTTTTTTTTTTCGTGCTTATTCTCTTTTTTTTTTTTTTTTTTCTTTCTTTTCACGGTTTTCTTTTTTTTTTTTCACCATGTACTTTTCCCTTTTTTTTTTGTTTTTCTTTCTTTTCACGGTTTTCTTTTTTTTTTCACCGTGTACTTTTCCCCTTTTTTTTTGTCAGCGTTTTTTTTTTTGTTCACGCTGGTTTTTTTTTTGTGTCAGCGTTTTTTTTTTCTCTGTTTTTTTTTTCACGCTGATTTCCCTTTCCTTTTTTCAGCGTTTTTTTTTTCTTTTTTCTGGTTTTTTTTTTTTTTTTTTTTTTTTGCACGCTGATTTTTTTCGGGCCATTCGGCGACGGGTCCCTGAACATTTCATTTTATGGCCTTAGATCCACAATCTTTTTTTATGGTGTGATAGGTCTTTTTTTCAAATTTGAAGACATAAAATGTCTAATTTACCCTTTCTTCAAAATCATATCCCATAATTAGTGGGATATGCCATTAATAATGGTCAACTACCTTTTAATTGGCCATGATTAATTAAATCCCAATAATTAAATTTTCAAATAAATTCTGAAAAACACAAACAAATCTCAAAAAATACAAATAAATTCGAAAAACGCAAATAAATTTTAAAAGCGCAATAATTTCAAAAAACACAATAAATTTCAAAAGAACACAGAGAAATTAACGCAAATAAATTTAAAATTATCCAAATAAATTTCAAAAAATAAAAATAGATTTCAAAAAACACAAATAAATTTTAAAAAATATAAATAAATTCGGAAGAATGCAAATAAATTTTAAAAAATGCAATAATTCTAAAAAACGCAATAAATTTCAAAAGAACGCAAATATCAAAAATACAAATAAATTCAAAATAAGCAAATAAATTTTAAAAGAAAAATAATTTAAAAAACGCTATAAATTTCAAAAGAACACAGAGAAATTTACGCAAATAAATTTCAAAATATCCAAATAAATTTCAAAAAATATAAATAATTTAAAAAAATGAAAATCAATTTCAGAAGATCCAAATAAATTTCAAACGATCCAAATAAGTTTCAAAAAATGTAAATAAATTTCAAAAGACGCAAATAAATTTCAAAAGATGTAAATAAAATTAAAAAATACAAATAAATTTAAAAAATCGCAAATACATTTGCCAAAACTAAGATAAACCAATTTTTCAAATTTCAAAAAACTTAGTCAAAAACTGAAGTATTTTTGTCAAAACTCAGTTAAATTTATTTTAAAAACTACAAAAATAATTTCAAAAGACAAAAATAAAATTCAAAAACAAAAATAAATCTAAAAAAATACAAATAAATTTGCTAAAAACACAAAAAGATTCATTCAAAAACTCAGTTTAAATTTTTAAAATGGAAATAAATTTGTCAGAAACTTAGTTATATTTTTCAAAAATTCAAATAAATTTGTCAAAAACTCAAATAAATTTGTTCAAAACTCATATAAATTTGTTCAAAACTCTGATAAATATCTAAAAAACTCAGATAGATTTATCCAGAGCATAGATAAATTTTTTTCAGAACTCAGATAAATTTGCCAAAAATAAAGAGAAATATGACAGAAGACAGATAAATTTGACAAAAACTCTGATAAATTTTATAAAAACTAAAATAAATTTGAAAAAAACTCATATAAACGTGACAGAAACTTAGATCCCCACGAAACTCAGATAAATTTCACAAAAACTTAGATAAATTTGACAAAAACTCATGTAAACTTTACAAAAATTTCCCACCATCTTTCTCCTCTTTCTCCACGGATTTGATCTGGAAAAACTCATTGCGAGGAAGAATCGGATCTGGGCCACTAGTCATCACAGAAAAGGCGAAAAGAGGAACAATTTTTGGTCCCAGAGACGCACAGAGGATCCAAATTTTCCCAGCCAGAAAAGGACCCCGGCCTCACTCCCAGAGAAATCGATCGTCTCATTTTGTGAGGAAACTTGTGCAGTTGAACGACGAAGACAGCGTGTGATGTGCTCTCGGTCTCGATTTACAGAACTCAGAATTGCCTAAAGCCTACCTCATCGTCACTCTCCATCATCCCTTCACAAATCAAATCAATAAAAAATAAAGTATGGTGAAATCCAAACTTCAGAAGACTAAAGAGCTGGAAACGAGAGTTTCCATGAGAAACCACCAATTCCAGCCAACAGATCATAACCCAGCTGACAGAAATCCCATCTTTTCCAAAACTATCAGAGTTAAAAGAAACTGAACCTTAGTTCACTGAGATTTCAATGAAAAGATCACCATTTTCTATGGAAAAAAAAAAAAAGATGACCCAGATGAGGAAATCGGAAATCAGAAATCGGGAACCCCACCTTTCTTGATTTCCATCTGAAACAAGTGCTTTTGACTCTTTTGCCTGCATTTTCTCTTTGAGAGGGCGTGAGGAGAGAGAGAAGACAGATTCGTTAATGCAATGTGTCGACGGTTGAGGGAGTCTGGAGAAGCTTCTTCTTCAGCCGTTTGATCCAAACGCATCGGATGGCTTTGAAGTCGGGAGCGTGGATAAGTCTGAAGCATCAGGACAAGGAGTTTGAAATTTTAAATTTCAAAATGTTACGTTTAAAACAGCTGAAAGGGCAAATCAGTCCTGAAATATGAATGTAGGGACCTTTGGATGCAAAGTGTCTAGCTGCATGGACCAGAGCCCTTAAACAAAATTTGCATGGACTGGAGGCTGAATACATTCCAATTGAGGGACCTTTCGATAATTACCTCATTTTTTTTTCCTTGACTGTACGGACAGTCTGCCACGTGGTAGTGGGCCACAGTCTGTGGGCCAGCAATTTTTTTTGCTGAGATTTTTTTTCTTTCTCTAGTTTTCTTTTCTTTGTTTGCTCACCATGATAATGAGGCTATGCAATTTCAATATGTATGCATTTTTTTTTGTTTAATGCATCAAGTTAGAAGGCTAGAGTCTCTAGGTCAAGCCAACATGATTTTTGACTTGGACAAAGTTTGATTGGTTTTGACCAAATTGGGTTGGAATTGGTCAAACTTTGGTCAAGGTTTTCCTAGCATCTAATGCATGATGATATTTCTTGATGCATGATTTTGTAAATGGATTTGGAAGTATGATGATGCATACCTGAAAATCTTTTGCAAGTATCGGGATTTTGAGCTCGCAGCGATGTTGAGCTCTTTCTCGGTCTTGCTGGATTTTGAGGAAGTTTGCAATTTTTGGATTCTGAAGCCCGCAGCAATGTTGAGCTCTTTTCCAGATTTTGCGGAAGTTTGATGAGATTGGCTCGTTTTCGCAGCGATGTTGAGTTCGAACATTCTTTGAGAATTCTTCACTGACTATGAGCTCACAGCGATGTTGAGCTCATCTTCAGGCTTCCTGTCTTTTTCAGAGTATTTTCCTTTTCGTTGGAATTGCCCCGGAACCATGTCAAAATTTTGCTTGAATTTTTGTAGCAAAATTCTGTCATTTTGATGTTGATTGATCTTTTCTCTTCCATCTTTTGCAGGTAGTTCTTCTAGAACAAACAAGGGTAAAGGTCCTGTTACTGACGCACCTCGTCGGTCTGCTAGATCTGCCAATACGGCCGTTCAGCAGGCTTGGGAGAATGTCCAGTTTGTTGAGAAGAACTTGGAAGAGTGTGATTCCCTCAATTGTGATGAGATGAGACAGCGATTGATCGCTCTCAAAGATGAGGAGTTCTATAAGATCATGGTAAGCAGCCGTCCTTGGGTTACAAACGATCAGAGCGTTGTGCTCAAGCCTACCTTCTTCTTTGGTGATGCAGTCTCCGACGACTTGACATACCAAAGGAGATGTTTTCAGTTCTCTTACATAGCAAATGGTGAGGAGAGAACTATTTCCAACTGGTCGTCTTTCGATCAGACCATCTCGATCCTGAGCCTTTCTCCCACGTACCCTAAGAGGGAAGATCCTCCGAGCTGGGTGAAGAGGACCAGTGTGATCAAGACCGGGATTTTTATTGGCGGCCCTTCTGGTTTTGCAGAGAAACCGCCTGTCCGTATGGACATGTTGATGCCAGCCAGTGGCTACCAAGGTTCTGATCATCCATCGATCGATTTGAGACCGGTGGGCCTTGGCGTTTTTTGAGGTGACGGCAGCAATTGGGTGAAGCCTTTTCGACTTCATGGCCGTTTCAGCGCTGACTCGAGCTGGGAGTCATGGACTGATCACACCCTGAGGATTGGTGAGGCTGTTCTTCGGGAGGCCGAGATTTTTGATGCGGTTCGCGCTTTTCGGAAAACCGTCGTTTTCTCTGATGAGGCTTTCATGGCCATACTGGAGTCATTCCTTCCACAAACCAACACCTTCATTGTGACGAATGGTGAGATTGGTTTTTCTTTGAAGGAACTGAGCGCCATCACCGGATTGCCTATCCTCGGCAAACTCTATGAGGAGTTTATGCCTATTGACAACGTCCTTGAAGAGCACTCTGAGGAGTTTAGGCTTGTGTACTTTCAACTCGTCGCCTTCTATGATTTTTTTAAGGAGAAAAAGGGCTCAAAAGTTAGATGCAGCAGTTGGAGAAGTTGCAGCTCCAACTTTTTTGACAGCGGGGATTCTTCTGATGGCATGGCCCAAGATGCTAGGGCTAAAACATCAAGTTTGAAGAAGATCGCTGCTATGCGAGAAGATTTGAGGAAGTTCTTCGCAAGCACGGATGCTATTTGTTCCGACATTGCGTTGCGGAGAGATCTCGCTGTTTACCTCACTTACTGGATGGGTGAGGCTGTTTTTGCTGGAGGAGATGGAACGCACATCAGGCCGCACTGTATTTTTCCGGCTTATCAGATGGCATTTGGAGAGCGGCTGGCTTTGGTACCTGCTCTTTACTCCTATTTGTGTACCGAACTGCAGGCTGCTGCTTTCCTAGTTTGGCTTGGGCTTCCCATGAACAGGGTATTTTCAGCCCATATCTTCTATTCATGGTATGTATACCACTGTCCTAGCTTCCATTGTTTGCGAGTTCCACAGGACGAAGATCTCTTTATGATTCGTTTGGCCAGGGGGACGGCCGTTCCCGAATCACTTTTGTCTGCACGTTTGAGGATCCGACGTTTTAGGGACGTCGAGATTGGGCAGTCTTCGGTGAAGCTTTCTCCGAGTTTGCGGAAGAAGGCTTTTGACTTTGGTGTCTCCCGTGATTCGACCAGGACAGGGTCGGGAAGACACTATGCTTTGACAGACGCGGAGAAGAGATGGCTCTTCAACATACGGGTTGGTACGATGGTGTACCGCAGACATCTTTTCATCGATATCCAACCGTATGTCCCTTCGCGTTTTGCATTGCAGCTTGGCTTCTCTCAAGGCGTTGTTGGAGCGCCTTCGAGTATGGTGAAGCGTTTTGGAGGTCTGCAGGATGGGAGAAATGCATGGCCTTTTTATAGCGCCGAGGACACTACCGCCATGATTTCCTATCCTGAGCTGCCCACCCTCTGGACTGCTGGCTTCACGAAGTGGTTCGTGGAGAGCTTCTCAATGCACCGGGGGCTTTCCAAGAAAGAGCTCGATATTAAGCAATCTCCTGGGAAAGGTCTTGGCAAATCGGATGGTGTCCGTCGGGAGGAAGTTTTGGCCTTCCTTTCTGGAGAGAAACACAAGATAGGCTTTCTCAACGGGCAGGACATCATCAAATCGGGAGCTGCACAAGGGATTCCTGGTGAGGTCTTGAGACAGCTGGAGGAGGAGGAGGCCGAGATCGATGCTATGATACAGGCAGAGCATACGAAGGCTTCCATGGAGTCTACTGAGAAAAGTAGACCATCCAGTGAGGACTCTTGTGAGAGGCCTGATGTTGATAGTGGGGCAGGACCGTCGAGCAAATTGACCCGCCGTAGCAAGAGGAAGAGAGGACAGCGCCGTAATATGAAGCGGCATGATAGTCCTTCTGATATGGAAGTTCCTCTTACCATTGTTGAGGAGGTGTTTGAAGATGCTGACGAGCCTCCGGAGAAGAAGAGCAAAGAAGAGGAGACAGCTGGTATGATCCCCTTTCTTTTGTTTCTTATTTTCTCTTGTAAGAGATTTTTTGTTGTTAATCCGCTGCTTTCTTTCTTTTGGCAGAGGATGATGACCTGGTGATGCCCGAGGTTCCGGCCGATGAGGTAATGACGTATCCAGTCGTGGCATCTGAGGAAGAGCCCAGGGACTCTGGAGTGGTTCCAGAACCTTCACCTGGTATGATTGTTTTGGCTTCTTTTTTTTTTCTTCTTTTTGTTTGTGCTGTCATTTGCTAACATGTAGCTTTTGTTTTCTTGACTTGCCAGAGGATTCTGACGATTTCGAGCCATCCATGGATGTAGCTTTTGACGATGCTTCGGATGAGCTCAAAGAGGCAGAGAGTACTCCGCCGGTAATTGGAGCAGGTATTTTTGCAATAATAATCTGGATATATTTTTGACAAGATTATATTCATACCTTTTTGTCTTTTTCCTTGACAGATTGTGGAGCAGCAGGAGAGATTCCTCCGTCTTCTTTAGAGCCAGAATAGGGGATACCTGCAGCTGATGCAGAAGTAGGGGCTTCTTCCACTTTCAATGAGTCAGCTTCTTCCGTTGGAAAGAGTTTATTGATTACTCTTCCAATGGAGCATGACGTGGGCAGTCGGGCACCAGAGCATGGCGAATCCTCATCTGCACCGCACCTTCAGTATGCAAGGAAGGTGTTGAAGACTGTCTTGACCTCATGGGTTGAGACTCTTTCTTCAGGTCATTTGGAAGCTGGTTTTGGCATGATCAAGCATGTACAGGACATCCTCGCAAGCGCCAAGGATTTTGTTGAGGAGATCATCACCTTGGGGAACAAATGGACTGAGACCAAGAGTTTCCCAGATGGTGACTTCTTTGATGAGATGTTCATAAAACCTTCCAACAAAGTCAAAGCTGAGCTGACTGAGGTCACGAAGACTCGGAGGCAGATCGTTCGGGAGAAGAACGTTACCGAGTTATCCATCATGGGGTTGAAGCAAGACTTGGACCGCCTTGATAAGGAGGTCGTCGAGGTTAGACAGCGTCTTGATCTTTTAGAGGAAGAAGCTGCTGCCAAATGGACCGCCATTGTCGAGGCTCGTGACAAGGAGGGGACTTTCATTTGCCAGGTTGAGGAAGCTGAAGGTAATGTCCGGAGGAAAACTCAGGAGCATGAGCAGTGGCAGGTCCTCTGGGAAGAACTTACTCGTGCTGCAGATGGGTCACGGCATTCGGCCGCGTTTTATGGGGACATTTTGAAGAAGCGTGGCCTAAAAACTTTGGAAGTTAAGGCCAAGGGTCTGCTTGAGGAGTTGAACCTTTGGTTGAAGACCATGTCGGATTGAGCTCCTGAGTTGTAACAAACTCTTTTTCCTTCTTCTTTTTTTTTGGTACCCCCATGTATAAATAGTTTTGGTACTATATTTTTGTATCCCCTTCCTTTCACTTAAATCATTTTTTTTTTTTTATGAAAACAAATTTGAGCAAAAGTTGATGGGAATGTTTGTTTAAGAATTTGATCAAAAGGTTGTCATTTTGTGAAAATCTTTTGTCAAAGGGTTGTTTTGGGCATGAAAGCCAATTTTGTGGCGAAAAGCCAAGTTTTTTATGGTTTGAAAACCGAAATTTTGGATGGCATGAAAGCCTAATTTTGTCCGTGGCATGGGAGCCAAATTTGTTTGTGGCATGAGAGCCAAAGTTTTTTGGATGGCGTCAAAGCCGAATTTTGGAATGGCATAGAAGCCGAATTTCATTTTGTGGCATGGGAGCCAAATTTTGTTTGTGGCATGAGAGCCAAAGTTTTTGGATGGCGTGAAAGCCGATTTTGGCATTTATAGTCGAAATTTTTTTTTTGTTTTGGCATTTATAGCCTACTTTTGGCGTTTATAGCCGGATTTGGCGTTTATAGCCGAGTTTTGGCGTTTATAGCCGAATTTTGTTTTGTTTTGTTTTGGCATAAGAGCCAGATTTTTTAAAACCAAGTTTTTGTTTTGTTGGCATGAAAGCCGATTTTGGCGTTTATAGCCGAAAATTTTTTTTTTGTTTGTGTTGGCATTTATAGCCGAATTTTTTTATTTGTTTTGGCATTTCTAACCGAATTTTGGCATTTATAGCCGGATTTTAGCTTTTATAGCCGGGTTTTGGCGTTTATAGCCGAGTTTTGGCTTTTATAGCCGAATTTTGGCGTTTATAGCCGAATTTTGGCGTTTATAGCCGAATTTTGGTTTTCAAAATGTAGGTATCGACTAAATGTCGCCTCCCTGCTGAATGGTCTTGCAAGTATCAATGGAATGTCGCTTCCTTGCTCATTCGGTTTTGCGAGTATTGATGGAATGTCACTTCCTCGCGGGTTGGGTTTTGTGAGTATCGATGGAATGTCGCTTCCTCGCGAATTAGGGTACAAGTATCGACTAAGCGTCGCTTCCCTGCTTTTCCCAAAACTTTTGGTTTTCATGGGTACTGACTTGGTGTCGTTTCCCCGCGATTTTTGAAATTTGAGGTTTTCTCGAACCATATTGCGTCTCCACGATTTTTGAAATTTGGGTTGTGAATATCAACTGGTATGTTGCTTCTCCACGATTTTTGAAATTTGGGTTGTGGATATCAACCGGTATGTTGCTTCTCCACGATTTTTGAAATTTGGGTTGTAGATATCAACTGGTATGTTGCTTCTCCAAGATTTTTGAAATTTGGGTTGTGGATATCAACTGGTATGTTGCTTCTCCACGATTTTTGAAATTTTACAAGTATCGAATGGGGTTCGCTTCCTTGCGATTTTTGGGTTTTGAAAGTATCGAATGGGGTTCACATCCGTCCGGTTTTTGGGTTTTACGAGTATCGACTAAGTGTCACTTCCCCACGGTTTCTAAAAACCAATTTTTTTTTTGTTTAAAGACACGAAGGTCATAAATTTTGACTTAAAACCATTTTGGTTGTAAAAGCCGAGGCGGTCTAGGGTGAAAATTCCTAAGTCCTGATTTTTATTTCAAACCATGAATTTTGGGTTCAAGGATCGAAATTTTGGTCAAATCTGGGAAGAGGCTCCTAAACTTGGATTTTGGGATTTTGATTTTTTTTTTTTAACAATGAAACGATGAAAGTAAGCATTGTTTTGAGAGATTTTTTTTTTTTTTTGGAAACTTCAACATAAAGATGAAATTTTCAAAAGGGGTGGGTTTGACTAGCAAGTACCTTGGAAATAGGCTTTGGCTGTGTAGATATCGCTCTGACCCGTTTGAGGAAGTCTTCAAGGGTACTACCGCTTCAAGAACTTGCCATTGATGGGTAGCATACATCTGTCTCCTTCCATGTTTGGAAGAGCGTATGCACCGTTGGAGAAGACTTTGTCGATGACGAAGGGTCCCTCCTATTTTGGTTCAAATTTGCCTTTGGATTTGTCGGCAAAGACTATGGGTCTTTTTACTACAAGAACCAAGTCACCCTTTTTGTAGGCGCGTTGCCTGACCTTCTTGTCGAAAGATCCTGCCATGCGTGCTTGGTACAACTCAATGCCTTGTAGAGCTTCAAGTCGTCTTTCATCGAGATTATCCAGCTCTTGGAGTCTCATTTTGACATTGCTTTCTTGGGTCATGTCATTTTGCAAAGATACCCTTAAGGAAGGAATTTGTACTTCCAAAGGGACAACAACTTCACATCCATAGACCAAAGAGAATGGTGTGCTATGGGTTGGTCCTCGAACGGTGGTTCGATAGGCCCACAAAGCTTCTGGTAGTTTGTCGCCCCATTCTCTTTTATGACTAGAAACCCTTTTCTTGAGAATTTTGCAGAGTGTCTTGTTGAAGGCTTCTGCTAGTCCGTTCGCTGCTGGATTATATGGAGTCGAAGGACAACTTTGGATTTCGTACTTGTCACAAAACCTGTAGAATCTGTGATCCCGGAATTGTGGTCCGTTATCATGGACGAATCTTTTAGGTATTCCGAAGCGACAAATAATGTTGGTGCGCAAGAATTGAAGGACTGATCAGGTCTTCATTTCGCTGTGCGCAAATGCTTCTGACCACTTGGAGAAATAATCCGTAGCGGCGAAGATGAAGCGATGCCCTTGCTTGATGGGGGAGAGATAGGACCTATGATGTCCATACCCCAGGCTTCGAAAGGCCACGAGATTGCTGTTGGATGTAGCCATTCTGGAGGCATGTGGATATAATCTCCGTGAATCTGGCATTTTTGGAAGTGCTTGGCAAATTGTATTGCATCAGCTACCATGGTAGGCCAATAATAACCTAACCTTTTTATCCGGTTTAGAGCTTAGGACCAGCCTGATGCTCCGCAAAGACCAGCATGTACTTCTTTGAGAGTTTCCTCAACCTCTTGTTGTGACAAGCAGCGTAGGAGTACTTCGTTGAAGGATTTTCTGTAAAGTGCTTTTGAAGGTATATGCAAATGAAAGCTCGGGGCTCGTCTTTGGATGCTTATCCGATCTTTTGGATCTTCAGGTAGGATTCCGAACATGTTGTAATCAATGAACGGATCTCTCCAGTCGCCAATCGAAGGTTTGAGGATGGACATCCGACTTCCAACCACTTGGTGGCATTCATCAACTGCTTGGTGTGTATTGAGAGTAGGGAGAATCCTTCTTTGACACATTGTGATTTGCATGTTTTCCCCTTCTTGGATTGCCATGGATGCGGCGAGTCCAGCCAGGGCATCTGCACGGACGTTTTCACCTCTAAGGATGTGGGTGATATGACATATGTTGAATTTTTGTCGAAGCGATTGCGCCTTGTTGTAATAAGGTAACAAATCAGGCTTCCTAACTTCATATTTCTGATTCATCTGGTTGACGATCAATTGAGAGTCCCCAAAAGCTTCCAACATGGTGATGCCAGATTCGAGGGCGAGTTCCAATCCTACAATCAAGGCTTGGTACTCAGCTGCATTGTTTGAACATGGTTCCAGTAGCGAGAAGGCGTGTGGGATCATGTATTTGTCGGGACTGACAAAGAGGATGCCGATTCCCGATATTTGCTTTCCTTTTTCATTTGTCCTGGTTGCACCATCAAAGTACATGTCCCAGGAAGCATTTGATAAGGAAGTTTCCACATTGTAGATAAATTCGTCTGGGAGATCATCCCTGAGTGGAGAATCTTTAGGCAATGGATGCTCTGCGAGAAAGTCTGCTAGGGCTTGGCCTTTGATTGCTTTTTGTGGCACATACCTAATATCAAACTGTGATAAAAGGATGGACCATTTTGCCAGTCGGGCATTGAGAGAACCTGCTTTTGTGACAAGGACTTTTAGGAGGTTGATCCTCGAAACCAGGTAGACTGTGTTCGACAGCAGATAGTGACGCAGCTTTTGTACGGCAAACATCACTGCAAGGCATTCTTTTTTGACTGGGGAATAGCGATGCTCTGCAACTACCAACATGCGGCTAAGGTAATATAGAGCAGCTTCTTTTCCGTCGTCGTTTTCTTGTGCGAGCTGAGCACCCAAAGAGTGGTCGAGAGCTCTTGTGTACAAGATAAATGGTTTTCCAGTTGTGGGGCCAGCCAGTACTGGAGGTTTGGTGAGGTATGCTTTGATGTCTTGAAATGCATTTTCACATTCAGCATCCCATACAAAGTCTACGCCTTTCTTCATCAGGCGAGAGAATGGACGACACTTCCCTGATAGATTGGAGATGAACCGTCGAATGTAGGCCAACCTTCCTTGAAGCCCTTTTAATTCTCTTAGGGTTCTGGGAGATGGCATTTCAAGGATAGCCTTGACTTTGGTAGGGTCAAGTTCTATTCCAGCTTTCCGTACTATGAATCCGAGAAACTTACCCGATGAGACACCGAAGAAGCACTTTAGTGGATTCATCCGCAATTTGTGTTTGCGAAGTCGGAGGAAGATTTCTCGAAGATCATCGAGATGGTCTTTTTTTCTTCTGCTTTTGATGGCGAGGTCGTCAACATAGCATTCGACCGTCTTGTGCTGTATATCTTGGAATATTTTCATCGTAGCCCTCTGATATGTTGCACCTACATTTTTCAGACCAAATGGCATGACAGTGTAGCAATACAAACCAAATGGTGTGCGAAATGACGTATGCCTTTCATCTTCAGGATGCATCTTTATCTGATTGTAGCTAGAGAATCCATCCATGAATGTCATTTGCTCAAACCCAAAGGTGTTGTCAATCATCACCTCTGGTATGGGGAGCGGGAATTCATCTTTAGGGCATGCATTATTCAAGTCTCTGTAGTCGATACAGACCCTTATCTGCCCAATTTTCTTTGTCACGGGGATGATGTTGGCCAACCATTCAGGATGCTGTTCTTCGCGGATGAAGCCAACGTTTTTGAGTTTCTAAACTTCTTGTTCAATTTTGTCCATCACGTCGAGACGGAATCTTCTTTAGCTTTGTTTGACAGGCTTGATTTCTTTTTGCAAGTTGAGCTTGTGGACTGCTACTTTGGGATCCAAGCGAGGCATTTCGGCATAAGACCATGCAAAGCAATCAATGAATTCGCGAAGAAAAGCGATATACTCGGGTAACTCACCATCCTTTATATTCTTGCTTATGAATACAGGACGTGGGTTATCAGGTGTTCCCAAGTTTATCTTTTGAACAGGGTCTTCTGTCGGAAGGTTTGAAGGTGGTTCCTCCACAGTATTTTCGGAGGCTTCCAACTCAACAAGACCTTCTGGAGTGCCAGAGAAATTTTCAGACTGAGGCTCTGTTTCTGTCCATGGATCTTCTTGATCAGTGTCCTTCCCAAGGCTCACAATGAGATGGTCCCAATCATTTGCTAGAATTGGGTTGAAGTAGGGTACTTCTTTTGGAGACGATGATTCTTCTGGGTCAGAGAACCGCTCGTCTGTGGGATCGGGCAATTCCTCTTTATCATTAGAGAAATTATACCAATTGGAGGAGCTTTCTGGACCCTTGATGAGTGACTCCTCAAAGAGATATCCAGGGATATCAATTTCTTTATGAGATGTTGAGGCTTGGTCGGTAAAGCGACTTTGTAGCCATGGTGTCAATGGTTGCCTTTGTGAAGGTGGATTTTCCAATCTTCTGGTTGACTTTTGGTCAGGGTGGGTTCCAATGGTGTGAGAATACCACGGCCACCTCCCAAACCAGTCGGATTTTGAGCGCCATAGCCCATTTTCTTCATGATAGCTTGTGCCATTGGACTATACAGGGATAGCTGAGGCATACCTTCGTTTTGGAAAGGTTCGAGGAAAGAATTCAGTGAAGATGCTCCCGATCTATGGAAGAAGATTTCTTTTTCTTTTGGCGAAGTTGCCGGAATAACAAAGGAAGCCGACGTAGGGTCTTCTATGTCAGCAATTGTCTCCAATGGATTGAGAGTGGGCTGTTCTTGCTGAGTATCAGCTTGGCTTGATGCTGTGTCATCTTCTGGCTCTGACTCCGAGTCTGTGTCATGCATAATAGACACAAAGTAGATAGTGAACTTTCCCCCATCCTTTTGTTTTGTCTTCTTTACTTTGGTAGTGATTACCAAAGGCTTTGGAGACTTGAAGGAGACGACGAAGGGAGCTTGACCGCTTACTTCAAGTTTGGTGGAGGGTTTGTTTACCTCCGGTGATTGCTGAGGAGCCTTGCCTTTATCTTTCTGGAGATTGTCGGCAAAGTGAATTGTTTTTTCCTCCTGTTCTTCTTTTCCATCTTTATACAATTGAACATCTGCAAAATGGACATCTCTGCCTTTGAAGGGCTTTTTGTCTGCAAGCACTCGATGTATCAAGCCATCGTTGCCAACGAACTTGATGCACTGATGTAGAGTTGAAGGGACGACACCATTCTCATGTATCCAGGGGCGTCCAAGGAGTATATTGTAACATGAAGGGGTCCTTATTGCATACACAGTGACTTCAGAAATAAGATCACCTATTTACAATTTGAACCTGATTTTGCCGATAGGCCTTTGAGCGCTGCCGTCATATCCGAAGATGGATATAGACGTGTGACTCAGCTTGCTAGGTGGGATGCCCAGCTCTTCAAGTGCCGAAGTAGAAATGAGGTTGAGTACAGAACCTGGATCGATCTGAACTCTGTGTACTGGCATTTCTTTGACGTACCCCGTAAAGTACAAGGGTCGGTTGTGCTTTGTCTCGCCTGGCAGGAGGTCATCCTTGTCGAAGGCAATTGTTGCACTTGCTGCTTTTTGTATCGAGAGGCATTCATTGCTTGATCCCTCAGTTTTCTTCTTTTCTCCCTTTGGGGGGGGGGGGGGTATTTGATTTATTGACCCTGTAGTCCATTTCAATTTGTAGGACTTGTGGGACGTGTTTGTCGACATCCGCATTCAGCCTTTGTAACTCTGAAATGAGACTATCACGAGTTTGTGGAGACATTCGTAATAAGTCAAGGAAGTGCAGACGTGCAGGTATGTGTTTGAAGTGCTCAATCAAGTCGTACTTAAAAGCCTCCATTGGGCCTGCGTTTTCATTATTATTGCCACTTGGGGCGCTTACAACTTGTTTTCCCGAAGGATTTACATAAGAAGAAGAAGGTTGGTTGTAATTTTTGTGGTAATCCCGGCCAGAACGGGTACCTCTACCAACTTCAAGAGCTTCTAGAGACTGGTCTTCTTTTGGAAGATCACTTTCAGGATCAAGGGGTTGATCCTTTGCTGAAGACGTCTCTGTAACAACATTCGTGTCTTCAGTAATTGTGTTGTACGGAGCAATTTCCGGGAACAAGTCCTGAACAGCATCCGACAGCCTTTCTGTATTAGTCCAGACATCGTCTATGAGATCGGGCATCTGGGACCAATCGACTGGGCTTTCAATGAAGAAGATTTCATTGGCTGGAGTTTCTTCAAGATGATCAATCAGGAGAGGCTTGAGTTCCGATGTCACAGATTCAGGAGACGAGGGCTGAGAGGATGATATCTCAGTGGAAGTCACCTGAGAAGATGTAGCTCCAAATGATACATTACCGGTTGGGGTTTACGTGTCTTCGGAAGCTTCAGAGGCACTATCGTCCTGAGCTATCGCATTGCAGGTCATCCGAACAGGAGATGCCCCCAGTGCAGACTGTTGAGAATCGGACTCATCCTCAGATGTAAAAGGATCATCGATCCAATTGTTTTCTCCATTTTCAGGAGTAAGTTCCAATTGATTTTCAGGGAATTCTGGTTCTGGATTATGATGAAGATCATTGATGCGATCCTGCTCCTGCTCTATAGCAAGATATTGCAAGATTCTTGCATATTCTCAAGATCAGGCATAGGAGCGAAATCTTCTTCGTCATCTGTTCCTTGTGGTTCACCAATGTTGGGTTCCACCGGAGCATTGTTTGGTGCTGGATTGACAGAATTTTCTTGAACAGGGTCCTGGTCTTCTTCATCATCGGACCAGGATCCTTGTGGTTGTAATGGGTTATACTAGATTACTGGCATAAGATGAGACTCGGGAATCCATTCCTCGTCAGAGAGGTATTCTCCTATTTCAAGGGATTCTTCCCACTCATCGATATTACTGGCAGTATCACTGGACTCGTATCCATTCATAGAGAATCCAACTACCGAGTTGCAAGAGTATGACGCCCTCTACACATTTTCATTTTTGTATAGAAGTGGCATGAAATCATCAAGGGTGAATTTTCTTACCGCCTTTGAAGTTTTGGGAAGAGATTCTTCCATCGTCCCTAGTGTAGCAGTGGAAGAGGTTTCTGCTTTTTCAAGGACTTCTTGTTTTGGTTGAGGCTTTTACTGCTGTTTGAGCTTGCGGAGTTGCCTCTTGGCTTGCCTTCGCTGCTGAGCGGTCGGCTTTGTTTTGACGATCTTCCAATTTTCATCATCTAGGAGATCAGGATGCACCCATATAGGTTGTCCATCTGATGTTGGATAGGGAACCAACTCTTGGGACGCTTGAGCCATTTTAATCATCTTAAATGAAGTAGTGGTCTTCTTCTTTGGTGATTTTGAAACTTGCCGACATGACACCATGTTGACAGAAGTGGAGCCATAGTTTTTGTCAAAAGTTATGACTCCGTTTTTCCACATCTCATTGATCTTCTCTCTCCAACGAAGCATTGATTGAGAGGATGAGAGATCATCTGATGGTATAGACAGTATCGGGGATCATTGGTTTTGCCAACATCTCCCGGTCTTTTGGGCTATGGCAAAGTGAGTTTGCCATTTGCTAGGAGAGCCTCAAAGATTTCTTCAACATCTTCATCGAACGGATATTTCTTTTCTACACGTTCTTTGAAGGCATCGGAGAGTTCAGGCCTTTTACCAGTAGTTTTGTTTTCAGCTTTCTTTGGCTGCTGAGGAGCTGACTTGGTCTGTACATTGAGAACCTCCTTTTTCTTTGGTTTTGAGGTTGTAACAGCAGTCGGCTCTTTCTTTGATGATTTCTGACTGTTGAGGTCTTTAATCACCATTTCAGCTTCCATGGAAGCTTCGAGAAGTTCTCCCAGGTTCTTTGATTTGTTGCCAATGATCATGGAGCGAATTTTTGCTCTCATATTGTTACGGTAGATGTCGACTAGCGACGCTTGTGGCATTACATCTGAGCATTTGTACGCCATTGCCTTCCATTTGTGAATGAAGTCGTATGTTGACTCATTATCTCCCTGTTTTAAGCTGCAGAGTTGAGCCATAATAACAGGATGATCCTCACCTTAGAAGTGGGTCAGGAAGCGTGTCTCCAGCATAGCCCAGTTCTGAATGGAGTTCTCCGGCAGAGTGGAGTACCAATCAAAGACTGTACCTTTTAGGGTACTTGCAAAGAGGCGAATCTTGAGGGCATCTTGATCCGCAATGGCTCCCGTCAGGATCTTGAAATGGATGACATGCTGTCTGGCTGAACCTTTCCCAGTATATGTCTGGAGAGTAGGTTGTTTGAATTTTGCAGGGAACGGAACCGAGTCCATCCATAAAGGGTAGGGTGGCTTGATCCCATGTTCCTTCAATGTATCATCTTCTTTTGCTTTCGCGGGGATATCGTCCACGTCCTTTCTGGTAAGGGCGCGAGACTCATTGTTTTTTGCATTGCCCTCGTCATCTTCATGATTCGGAGGGGTTTCATTGTTAGGTGGTGGACACTGTAGAGTGAGAATAAGGTTTTCTATCAGAGCCTCAATTCTCTACTGTCCTTGCTCCAACTGCTGGATGCATGCGGTTACGTCATCAGGCGGTGGAGGCTGCTCAAAACTTGTAGCCAAGACGTTCATCCCTCGGGATTCGAACGAAGAAATCGTCCTGGTGACTGAGCTGGGGCTCATTCTTCTGGATGAAGAATCTGAGGAGTGGTTACTCCGGTGTCCTCGACTTGAAGGAGTGGAAGATTCTTCCAGATGTGTTCGTGTCCGAGAGACGCTGCGAGTCACTGGACGTCTAACACTGATTTTGGTTGCTGACTTCTGGCGTTTTCTGGTTTTGCCAACCATATGAACAGCAATGAATTGGTCGGGTTTTTCTTTTTCGACCCATTTGTTTGAGACATGGAGAGTAGAACGCTGGGTTTTTTGTTTCTCGAGTCTCTTTTGTCGATATGCAGTGCGGCGACGCATACGACGAGCAATTTGAGCTTCAGTCAGCTCTGGCTGGGCTCTGGCGATGAAGGATGTAGTCCCTCGTGCGCAGCAGCCGAGTTTGTCTTCTTTGAAGCTTGGCAAGGATAGAATCTGGACGCGGTCCTTTGTCTGTCGCAACGAAGACTTGAATTTTGCGAGCTCGGCCCCTGTTGAGATGAAGGGTCGACTCGCGGGAGTGCAGGCTTCAGCATGTTTTTGCATAGGCCTAACGATACAGGATTTGATTTTGGGCTTGTAAAAGCAAGCCGGCTCATGATGATTTTGTTTGTTTTTTGGGTGGAGGGTAGGTTTCTCCTCTTTCATGTAAGAGAGAGGGTAGAACTGATTCTCCTTGAGAGGGGCCAGGTATGCTGGCTTTGCAGATGTTCGGAACCTCCATTGCTTTGGTGAAGATCTCGGGGACCAAGTTTTGGTGTAAACCTGGTTTCTTGTGGGTTGAGGCTTCATTGGAACGCCACGGGCTTCAGGCTTCTTGGTGTTCGCCCTTGGTGCCATGTTAGTGACACGTTGCGGGGCGGTTTTCTGCTTCTTGGCCGGTACAGTGTCTTCTGCGGGAAGTGGGAATGGTCCCAGCAATCCGAAGACGATGGTCCGAGGAGTTGAAGTTGACCCAGTGTTTGGAGAGTTGTCGAGGGAGATGATGCTTCGGCAACTGGTTGGGCGCTTATGCTTGTTTTGTTTATCTTGAAGCATAAGCAGGTACTTGTTTTCATCGAAAGTGATGGTCAATGAAGCTGCCATTGTTAGTTTTGGAAAACTTCTGAAACAAGACCAAATCCATTAGTAATCACAAGAATATGGTGATCATAAATGGAGAACAACTATGATTTTGTCTTTTCAAATCACTTGAGGGGACATGGCCCAACCCAAGGACAATGAAGAAGGCAAAAAACCATAGAGGATACAATTTTTCTAGAATGCAAGTATGGTAGGCTCAGAGCGAGCGTTCCAGTGACTGCTAGAAGCAATTGTAGACCTTAATTCAAATTACCGAGAAGCAAGGCTCACTCGAGGTAAAATGATATAAGGTTGGAGATACAAATGTGTCGGTCGCGAATACAGTAGACCCGAAAGGGCGTACTAGCACCGCTAGGCACAAATGTTGCAAATCACATCCTTGCAAAGGACACGAGATGGGATTTTTTGAAAGGTCAAATTTGGATTCATAAAGGAGAGCAACTGGTATTCCAATCCGAACCACAACTCAACATTTCTGCGAGCGTTAAATCCGAAAAGGAAGGAAACCAGAATCTCTCAAATGTGAATCCAGACGTGACGGAAGTTTTTTTTTTTTTGAAAGGTCAAGATTGAATTCATCAAAGAGAGCAAATGGTATTCCAATCCGAACCACAACTCAACATGTCTGCGAGCGTTAAATCCGAAAGGGAAAGAACCAAAATTTCTCGATTCTAAATCCAAAAGTGACGGAAGTGTTTTTTTTTTTTTTTTTTTGAAGGTTTAAGATTGAATTCATCAAAGAGAGCAAATGGTGTTCCAATCCGAACCACAACTCAACATTTCTGCGAGCGTTAAATCCGAAAGGGAAAGAACCCAAAATTTCTCGATTGTAAATCCAAAAGTTGAAGAATTTTTTTTTGAAATGCACCTAGGTTTTCAATTTGATCTTATGAAACCTTAGTAGATAGATCAGCCCCCAGGTAAGGGTAGGATTACTTAATGAACCCGTTTGAAGGACCCTTGCCTCGAACAGTCAAGCTGTCTCCACACTCTGGACAAGGCTTTTCTTAAATCCACTTTAGTCAAAGAGCGTAATTGGTGCAACCTTAGTGTTTTTTTTTTTTTTTTTTTTTAGAAAGGTTTCTAATGAACTCGTCAAAGAGAACAAGTGGTGTTCTAATCCAAACCACAACTCAACATTTCTACGAGCGTTAAATCCGAAAATGTAAGAACCAAAGTTTCTTTGTGAATTTGAATTCAAAAGCAGATTTTTTTTTTTGAAATTATTATTTTTTTTAATCTCAATTGGACTCATCAAAGAGAAAAGATGGCCCAATCCCTGATATGAACTATAGCTGCAAACATTTCTGTGAGCTATCAAGTTCGAAGAGGGAAGGATCAAAGTTTCTCAAAGTTGAGTTTTTAAGAAAAAGAGATCATTTTGTTTGAAAGAATAATTTTTTTTGAAATCTCAATTGGACTCATCAAAGAGAAAAGACGGCCCAATCCCCGATATGAACGATAGCTGCTAACATTTCTGTGAGCTATCAAGTTCGAAGAGGGAAGGATCAAAGTTTCTCAAAGTTGAATCTAAGAAAAAGAGATCATTTTTTTTTTGAAGTGAGAAAGAACAATTGAAATCCCATCTCATGTTGTTTTTTAGATGCAAGATGCAACATAGGCCAACAACTAGAAAGGAGCCAAGGGATCAAAGCATCACGTTCTCAAGTCAACGTATCCCACCGGGTGTGCCAACTTGATGGACCCGAAAGAAATCTTCCGTCCTCTCCTTCCGCACCCCGGGGGCTGACCTGGGTCTCGGCGGAGGAGGGAAAATCTCGGGCATCAACTTTTTTGTACGGGTATGCCAGATTTACTTTCTACTTGGAATTTGGAATGGTGATAATCGGAGATTCACCTTCACAAGTGGAAAGGAAATCAATCCTTTTTTCTAACTTTTCAAATTGCATTAATATTAAGAAAAGAGACAAGTTTGTTTTTTTAGAATGCCGTAGGAGGCGTTTTTGTTTGTTTGCCGTAAAAGGCGATTTTGCCGTGAAAGGCGATTTTACAAAACTCATCAAATGTGAAAGACAAGAATTGTGATTTCTTTTTGTCTCTTTAAGAAATACAAACTACAATAGAAAAGTAAGAAAAGGGATCTAACTTCTCAGGAGATTATGGGGACACGTTGAGATCGACGGTCGCAAGTCATGTATGGACTTCGCCATCGTCCTTCAAATGAGAACATGTGATGCTTTGATTCTTTGGCTTGGCTCCTAACCTCAGTTTTTTAAAGGACAAGGACCAAGAGAAGGTCCTATATCCAATGAAAAACCGAGTAAACGGGCTGAAAAGCCGCGTTTAGGCCATGTTGGAGAAGGAGGTGACCTTGGGGGGTGCCCCCCCAAGGGACGTTGATCACCTTGTGGTGTTCTTTGCAGCAGAGCAGCAGGACTTCGTCTGGATTTCTTTGGGAGAAGTGCAGAATTTCAAGTCGATAGATGTCGATGCTCCTCTCTCTCTTGGAAATGGATCTCCTTTTATAGGCTTTTGGTAGCCATGGGGTGGTTGTGGGCATTGATAGCCATGATGAGGAGTTACAATGCAATGACAGAACAAATGGTGTATGTGCTTGCGAAGAACTTCCTCAACTCTTCTCACATAGAGGAGATCTTCTTCAAACTTGAGACTTTAGCCCTAGCATCTTGGGCTATGCTATCCGAAGACTCTCTGCTGTCAAAAAAGTTGGACCTGCAACTCTTCCAACTGCTGCACCTGACTTTCGAGCTCTACTTCTCCTTCAAAAAATCATAAAAGGCGACGAGCTGAAAGTACAAAAGCCTGAACTCCTCAGACTGCTCCTCAAGGACGTTGTCGATAGGCATGAACTCCTCATAGAGTTTGCCAAGGATAGGCAGCCCTGTGATGGCGCTCAATTCCTGTCACGACCCCGGACCGAGACCCGGGACCGCGACGCGGCGATATGATTAATTAACATAAGACATACCGCCTGTTTTTCCCACAAGTTTCCGCGGTGAGGATCTCAAGACACGGGTCGAGCTCACACGAATAGGTATGCGGAAGCGTGTAGCAAAACGAATCACACAATTCTTAAACAACAAGATGCAAGAGAAGTTTTAATATTGAGACTAGGTATCAAAAGAGAATGTCAACATAGCATTCCTATCATGATTAAAGTTTCATAGTTAGACAAAAGTATATTAGTTAAAGTTACATAACCAAGAGAGGCCAACAAAGGCCAATACAACAAAAGATCCCAAAAAGAATATCCCAACTAGGTGAATGAGAAATCAAGCTCCCGACAGGCGTCTAAATGACGTCGTTGGGCTGCCACTCAGGTGCTGGGGGTGGCTCAAATGCCTCCTCCGGGCACTCCTCGTCAAGCGTGAAACCTCCGGCACCTGGACACCAAAATAACAAGCATCAAACATGACGATTTGGCAAATAAACAATTTAGGCATGAATATGAGAAATGATGCTAAAACAGTTTAAGATTTAAATACACGTTTCAAGTTTACGAAACTAGCATGAATACTTATAATATCATGAAAAGATAAATCCACATTGAGCTCATCCTTTCTCTGTCACAAATGATGACAAGAGCAAGCACGCACGACACGAAAAACACGATCCCACGCCACACAAGGTAGACGAGGCATCTGGCCACGGAACCAGATCACGAACACGCACGATGTGTAATATAATACACGACTAGTCTGCAGACAGTCCACATGTTTAAGGACCCCCAGGTAGTGGATCAAGCTAAAAGGGCAGTCCAAGCTCAGTGGTATTCACTTATATCATGAATGCACAAAACACGGTGATACACGTTCGAGAACACGACAAAACAAGAGGGAAATCATTTATCGAGCACAACGCGTCAAGACTAGCAAAACAACATAATATTAATGCTTAACAAACTTAAGAAATGATTCCCTTTTTCTTATTCTTGAAACACGTCTTAAAACGAGCTTATACTTGAAATTCAAACAAAACATGATGATGCATGAAGCACCAAAACAAGAGTGCAAACAAAGTCCATCAAACATAGGCTAAGACTGTTCATTGACCTTTGTGAAGTTGAAACCCAAATGTAAGAATTTACGTAGCTTGATGTCCCCGAAGGTAAGGTACATTTTGGAATTCCAATTTACACAACGTCAATTAAAAGTCTAAAGCATAGTCTAGTTTTCAATTTCCAATAAATTTAGAAAAAGATTGAAAATCCAAAGCTGTGAGTATCAGGTTCGCTCGAGCGGTTAAACCATCGCTCGAGCGGACCCTAGACAGAAACTTGTTCGCACGAGCCAACCCAAAAGTTCACTCGAGCGGACAGGTTTCTGCTCAAAATCCTTCAAACAGAGGCGTGTTCGCTCGAGCGGACCCTATGGTTGCTCGAGCGAACAGGCTTCTGCCTGAACGCGAGTGAGTGCAGAAACTGCACTTTTCTCCCTTCTTCACTTCCCCATTTGAAACACCTGCACTCCCCAAGCCTACATGCTTTCCAAGGGATGATTTCACATCAAAATCCATTCACATTTCATTCAAACATCAAAATCACTAAACCATTCATATTCAAATCATGTATTAATAACTTGCAAAGCATTCCATTGAAAATCATGCTTCCATTCAAGATAAAACTTCTAGATTAGATAGAGTAATTAGCAACCATGCTTATAAAAATTAAACACACTAAAAGAGATTGATAACATGAGGGAAATGGTAAGCTTGATAATAAAACCACATTTCTAAAGATAAAATACCCAACACTTGCAATATCCAAAAAGGGGCTAAATGTCTACTTGCCTTGGCCCAATGTCAAGGAAAAACTCCAACAAATCAACAAGGAAGGGTGCTCCACGAAATCTACACAAAACCCCCAAAAAATAGGGCACACAAAATCACCATTTTGGTCATTACAAACCCCCATTTCGAAAATGAGTTTGAAACCATGAAAAACAAGCTCTAGGTGAGCTAAATGAACATGAAAAGAAAGAATGAAGGAAAACACCAACCTTGAGCTAGCTAAACAAGAAGAAGAGAGGATGAAGATGATGAATAGTGAAATGGTTTGGCTCCAAAAACACTCCAAACGAAGCTTGAGAAGAGAGGAAGAGAATGGCGGAGTCGGATTGGAGATTTGAGCCTTCTTGCTAGATGATTTCCAAGGGAGAAAGACCAAGGAGAAAGCTTCTTCTCTTCTTCACTCTAGGTCAATGAGAGTTGCAGGAATTGGGAAAAGAATGGAGGAGAGAGAATAGGAGAGTATTTATAGTGTCTGGAAGTGGGTCCCAAATGCAGAGGAACTTGAAACGCTAAAAGCATGGTCTTGTGGACACCGGATGAAAACGACGAAGAAGAACAAAACGATCGTCGAAAAATCTAGTTTCGGAAAAGTATAATTTTGGCATAGTTTCACGATTTCGAAAAATGTGCCCAAATTTAGCATGAAAAGACAGATTTACCCTTATTGAGCCAAACTCGGGTTTCTGGGCCTCAAATGCATGCAGGTTAAAAATGAAAGTTGTCACAAATAATAAAACCATTCAAGATCAATAAAAATCACAACAACACCAAAAATCTAGAACAAAAACTCATTCTTACTCGTGTACTCAGGGCGTCCCTGAGCGTGTCTGACTCATACTAAACGTCCTCAAAATCCCCAAAGCTATAATCCAGACTAAGTCTAATCACATTCTAACCCAACTAGTACTAAGACTCACTTAAGACTAAACACTCACTTAATTAGTACTAATCGAGTTGGTCTGTGTCGGGGTCTAACAATTCCTTCAAAGAAAAACCAATCTCACCATTCGTAACAATGAAGGTATTAGTTTGTGGAAGGAATGACTCCAGCATGGCCATGAAAGCCTCATCAGAGAAAACTACGGTTTGCCGAAAAGCGCGAACCGCATCAAAAATCTCGGCCTCCCGCAAAATGGCCTCACCAACCTTCAGGGTGTGATCAGTCCATGATTCCCAACTTGAGTCAGCACTAAAACGGCCACGAAGTCGAAAAGGCTTCACCCAATTGCTGCCGTCACTCCGAAAAATGCCAAGGCCCACCAGTCTCAAATCGACCGACGAATGATGAGAACCTTGGTATCTACTGGCTGACATCAACACGTCCATACGGACGACTACTTCTCTGCAAAACCGGAAGGGCCGCTAACAAAACCCCGGTCTTGATCACACTAGTCCTCTTCACCCAGCTCGAAGGATCCTCCCTCTTAGGGCACGTGGGAGAAAGGCTCATGATTGAGATGGTTCGATCGAAGGTCGACCGGGTAGAAATAGTTCTCTCCTCACCATCTGCTGTGTAAGAGAACTGAAAACATCTCCCTTGGTATGTCAAGTCGTCAGGGACTGCATCACCGAAGAAGAAGGTAGGCTTGGGCACAAAGCTCTGATCGTCCGTAACCCAAGGACGGCTGCTTACCACGATCTTTTAGAATTCCTCATCTTTGAGAACGATCAATCGCTGTCTCATCTCATCACGATTGAGGGAGTCGCATTCTTCCAAGTTTTTCTCAACAAATCACCTTCTCCCAGGCCTGCTGAACGGCCACATTGGAAGACCTGGCAGACCAATGAGGTGCGTTATTAACAGGCCCCTTACCCTTGTTCGTTTTGGAAGAACTACCTGCAAAGGATGAAAAACAAAGATCAATCATCACCAAAATGATAGAATTTTGCTACAAAAAAAAAAATTCTAGCGAAATTTTGACATGGTTCCGGGGCAATTCCGAAGAAAAGGAAAATACCCCGAGAGAGACAGGAAGCCTGAAGATGAGCTCAACATCGCTGCAAGCTCATAGTCAGTCGAAGATTCTCAAAGAACAAGCCAATCATATCAAATCTCCGCAAAATTGTAAAAGGACTCAACATTGCTGCGAGCTCCAAAATCCAAAAATTCCGAAGTTCCTCAAAATCCACAAGACCAAGAAAGAGCTCAACATCGCTGCGAGCTCCAAATCCCAATACTTGCAAAAGATTTTTAGGTATGCATCATCATGCTTCCAAGTCCATTTACCAAAAATCATGCATTAAAGAACATCATCATGCATTAGCTGCTAGGAAAACCATGACCAAAGTTTGACCAATTCCAACCCAATTTGGTCAAAACCAATCAAACTTTGTCCAAGTCAAAAATCTTGTTGGTTTGACCTATAGACTCTAGCCTTCTACCTTGATGCATCAAAAAAAAAATACATGAACATATTGAAATTACATAACCTCATTATCATGGTGAATCAACAAAAAGAGAGAAAGAAACCTCAACAAAAAAAAAATTTCGGGCCCAGAGGCGTGGCCCACTGCCACGTGGCAGTACGGCCAGGTCCGTACGGACCTGTCCGTACAGCCAAAACCGTTTAAAAAAAATAGTGCAAAAAAAACGAGTGTGAAAAAGAAACCGTGAAAAAAGAAACCGTGAAAAAAAAAACGTGAAAAAAAAGAGAAAAAAACGCGGTGAAAAAAAAAAAGGAGGAAAACCGTGAGCAAAGAGAAAAAAGAGAAGAAAAAAAAAGTGAAGCAAACACGTGCTTAAAAAAAAAAAAGAAATTGCACGAAAAAAAAAAGAAAAAACGTGCTTGAGAAAAAAGTAAAAAAATGAAAGAAAAAGAAAGAAAGAAAGAAAGAAAAGAAATTTCCTACTTCTACAATGGAATTTTCTTATGGATGAATAAAACTTACTTGAAGCCATGGAGAAGAAGAACAAAAAGCTTGAAGAACCTTGAAGACAAAGAAGAATTCTTGATATTGGAGCACTCTTGAAGATTCTTGCAAAAAAAGAAGCAATGGAGCAAAGATCCAACCCCCCTTGCTTTTATAGAAGAGAGCAAATCAAAAGAGAAAACAAGGAGAAAAGAAAGGAGGTAAGTGCTAAAATTTAGCTACATTCCCAAAAGAAAGATAATTTGAGAAAATCTCTCCCAAAAACAAGGAAACTTGAGAGATTCTCTCCAAGTAAGGATATTTTTAGATATTCTCTATACAAAAGAGATATTTTTAGATATTCTCTACAAAAATGACACCATATGAGATCTAGGCCATCTCTAAAGCCTTAAGTCTCATGGGTTAGCCCATATGAGCCAGGTTTGACCACCTAGGCACTAAAAATGGCTTTTAGTCAAAACATCCCTCTTACCAAGAGCATGCAAAAGAAAAAAAAAAAATGTCCCATGCCTCTTTTGAGTTGATTGGACCATTCAAAAAAAAAAAAGAAAGCCTCATGAGTTTCCAAAAAACCAAACCATCCAACCTCATGAACCAGATTAAGCCAAAATCTTGAAATTGATAATCCTCAGAAAACCAAACCCTGGTCCACTAGCTCGCCACATACAGCTTGTTAGGTCACAAGACCAAAACCAAATCAAAACCAAACCAAACCAAAACCAAAAAACCAAATCTGACCCCCCAACTTGCCACATACAGCTTGTTGGGTCACAAGGTCAAAATCAAAAATCAAACTCCGACCCCCTAACCTGCCACATACAGCTTGTTAGGTCACAAGGTCAAAAACCAAAATCCAAAACCCAAAACCCAAATCCCTCATGTCATTTTCAAAACTTTGCCTTGAGATGGTACGTGATCCCTCTCACTACCATAAAATTCCCCAGAAAACTCAAAGGGCTATTCAAAAAAAAATGCTCAAAACTCTTAGTCAAGCCAGAAGCTCTCCTTCGAATTTCTCTTCAAGGCACATCGACTCCAAAAAGCTACTCGTCGCTGTACCTCAAGGGGGCATTTGTTGACACCAAAAAAGTCACTATGTCTCCTCAACATCAAGAAGTCACATGAAGCTGCATCCTGCTACAAACGGGCAAAGCTACTTCAAGCATCAGATCTTGTCAGAATCAAACAAAAACTGCAAGATCCTTCAAGGCAACCAAAAGAGGGGCACACATGAAGTTTCGGGCCATTCTGACATCGTTTAGCCTAACTTCACTCCTTTGACAGCTAAACAGACGCTCCCGACGACGACATCATCGAAGACATAAAAACTTCGATCAGGGCCTAAGGATGGTTCCAAAATACCTCCAAAGGGCTCCTTATCAAATTTCAAGTCAAACCGACAAAGTTTGACCCTCCATCAACGTTCGAGCAGAAAAATCAAGCCTTTCGGCAGCGAGAACCACCGAGGCCATCACTCATCAAAAAAAGTATATGAATGGCTTTAACAGGCTTCCAAAGAGCTGCACGTCGAATTTCAGGTCATTTCGACAACGTTTGACCAGACTTCGATGCTCCGAAAGAAAATCAAGCCTATCGGTGGCGGAGCACTCCAGGACCATGACATCAAAATCGAAACTAATGGATCACCTCTACATGACTCCAATAGGCTCCCTGTCAAATTTCAGGTCAATCGCACATCGGTTGAACGTATATCAAAGCTCGGCATCTTCCCCGCAGCAAAATCAAGTCAAGCATCGACGGGACCCCAAACGGCTTCAAAACTCAAATAAAAGCGCACGGTTGGTCCTATCCACTGCTCAGGAAGCTTCACCTCAATTCTCAGGTCATTCCGACATCGTTTGACCTAGTTTCGACTCTTGATGGAAAATCGGCTACAAAGTCTTCGGCTTTTCCGAAAAATAGGAAACTTTGTGCTCCGATTTTGTACGATTTCTCGTCAAGTTTTCTCCAAGAAAATCAAGTCAATAATTAAGGAAAAATATCAAGAAAAATACAGAAGAAAAAAGGAACGAAAAAGAAGAAAAAACGGCCGAAAAAACTACTCGGCGACCAAAGGGGCCAAAGCCCCATGGTCGCCGGCGACCCTGGAAATCCGGGTCGCCGGATTTTTCGCCAGATGGCCCGATTTCTGATCCTTTTTGTGTTTCGGGAGTTCCTGCCTCTGTGATTTTCTGAAAATCCAATTTTTGATGCTTGAAAACGACTGATCTTCGCCGACATCTCGGATCCGCCGTCAAGAGCATGAAGTCATCACTGATCGCTCCAAGATTGTCAACCGGTTGACCACGAAAGTACACTTTCTATCCGACCGATTGAGAAATCGACAAGAAAGATGTCATCGGCTCACCAACATCAATCAATGTCTGAAATTACATCGCAATCCGACATCAAACAATGTGTGGATCCACCTGCGATGATCACACAAAGAATTCCAGAAGACGCGGCGCAGCCCGCGACTCTTCACATGCTCCGGCGACCACTAATGTCGTTAATTGACCCGTTTTATGACACCTTAATGCGGTCATTAACTCATTATTTTGGACGGCCCAATCAGATTCAAGCATATGGGAGTTACAAGTCCAAGCAATCATTGCATTAAAATCATGAAACTCCCCTCATCATGGAGATTAAAGGCGATTAAATGCCCATCATTCTCCCTCGGCCAATCACAAACCAAGAAAAAGGAGTTACAAAATCAAGAAATAAAAACTTGAAACTCCTCCCATCATGAAGCATCAATGCCATCAATTCTCTCATCATGGCCATCAATGCCCATATACCGCCTCATGGCTACCAAAAGCCTATAAAAGGAGGTCCATTCCAAGAGAGAAGCATCGACTTGGAACTTTGAATCCTTGCATTTTTTGCACATCCACACCAACACCCATCCGGAGTCTGGAAAAATCCCAGAGAAAATCCGACGAAGTCCTGCTTCTCTGCTGCAAGAGACACTACAAGGTGATCAAAGTCCCTTGGGGGGCAACCCCCCCAAGGTCCCCTTCTGCTATCCAACATGGCCTAAACGCGGCTTTTCAGCCCATTTACTTGGCTTTTTATTGGATATAGGACCTCCCCTTGGTCTTTATCCTCTAAAAAACTGAGGTTAGATCCAAGCCGAAGAATCGAAGCATCAAGCGTTCTCATTTGAAGAACGATGGGGAAGTCCACACATGACTTGCGACCGTCGATCTGAACGTGTCCCCACAATCTCTTGAGAAGTTAGATCCATTTTCTTTCTTTTCTATTGTAATTTGCATTTTTTAAAGAGACAAAAAAAAAGTCACAATTCTTGTCTTTCATTTTGATGAGATTTGTAAATCGCCTTTCATGGCAAAATCGTGTTTCACGGCAAACAAACAAAAATCGCCTCTTACGGCATTCAAAACAAAAATTTTCTCTGTTCTTAAATATTTATGCAATTTGAGAAGTTAGAAAAAAGGATTGATTTCCTTTCTATTTGTGAAGGTGAATCTCCAGATCGTCACCATTCCAAATTCCAAGTAGAATAGAAAATTTGGCATACCAGTACAAAAATGTTAATACCCGCATTTCCTCCTCCGCTGAAACCCGACAGCCCCCACGACGAAAGGAGAGGACGGAAATCAAGGGTCCATCAATACCAGTGAACCCCATAATTATTCCTTAATATTCTCCTCCTTCCCAATTGTATTTTTGTAAGAACGACCCCTAGAGCTGTTCCTCAATATATATATATATAATTATTGTTAAAAGACTTTGCTGCGGGCCGGACCGGGACTGAACGAGCTAGGTTGTTTCTGCCCAGTCCCAGTCCCATTTTGGCCAGGCTTTAAAATGTATTGTCCAAACCCAGTCCCCCGAGGAGGGAGAATCCTTCTTTGACACACTGTAATTTGCATGTTTTCCCCTTCTTGGACTGCCATAGATACGTCAAGTCCAGCCAGGGCATTTCCGCGAATGTTTTCACCTCTGAGGATGTGGGTGATATGACAGATGTTGAATTTTTGTCGAAGTGACTGCGCCTTGTTGCAGTAAGGTAGCAAATCAAGCTTCCTGACTTCAAACTTCTGATTCATCTGGTTGACGATCAGTTGAGAGTCCCCAAAAGCTTCCAGCATGGTGATGCCGGATTCGAGGGCTAGTTCCAATCCTATAATCAGGGCTTGGTACTCAGCTGCATTGTTTGAACATGGTTCCAATAGCGAGAAAGCATGTGGAATCATGTATTTGTCAGGGCTGACAAAGAGGATGCCAATTCCCGATATTTGCTTTCCTTTTTCATTTGTCCTGGTTGCGCTGTCAAAGTACATGTCCCAGGAGGCATTTGATAAGGAAGTTTCCACGTTGTAGACAAATTCGTCTGGGAGATCATCCCTGAGTGGAGAATCTTTAAGCAATGGGTGCTCTGTGAGAAAGTCTGCTAGAGCTTGGCATTTGATTGCCTTTTGTGTTACATACCTAATATCAAACTATGATAGAAGGATGGACCATTTTACCAGTCGGGCATTGAGAGAACCTGCTTTTGTGACAAGGACCTTTAAGAGGTTGATCCTCGAAACCAGGTAGATTGTGTTGGACAGCAAGTAGTGACGCAGCTTTAAGAAAAACAACGCCGTAGAAATTTATTATGTAGCATAAACCTGTCTCCTTCGAAGTTGAAGAAAGCATATGCTCCATTAGCGAAGGCTTTGTCAATGATATAAGGCCCTTTTCCATCTTGATTCATCGTTGATTTCAGATGTACGAACGAGAATCAATGGCTTTTTAACCGCGAACACAAGGTCACCTTTCTTAAATGACTCTGTGGGGTTTGGATCATCAAGAGCGATGTTGAGATCTGGGATGTAGTTGATATCTACTATCAAGGAGGACTCAACGTCGTCATCTTCTTATTCGATGGGTTCGCCCACCGTGTTGTCAAGAGAGATATTTAAGTCTGGTACACGATACCTTCCTTCAAAAGGTTCGAGTGCTAGACGTGATGAAGATGCTTCAGGATTGTGGAAGAAGATTGTTTTTCCTTCTGCCGAAGTTGCCGGAACGACAAAGGAAACAGACGTAGGATCTTCTACATCAACAGGTGTCTCCAATGGAGTGAGAGCTAGCTGAACTCGCTGAGTATCAGCTTGGCTTAATGTTGTGTCGTCTTCTGGCTCTGAGTCCGAATCTGTGTCATGCATAATAGACACAAAGGAGACAGCGAACTTGCCCCCAGCCTTTTGTTTTGTCCTCTTTGCTTTGGTTGTGATGACCAAAGGCTTTGATCTTTCGAGAGAGATTACAAAAGGAGCTTGACTGCTTACTTCGAGTGCTTTTTGAGAAAGGTCTTCTTTTGGAAGATCACTCTCAGGATCGAGGCGTTGATCCTTGCCATTTGCTGAAGACGTCTCTATAGCAGTATTGTAGTCTGTAGTGATCGCGTTGCATGGAGCATTTTCCGGGAACAAGTCTTGAATAGCGTCCAGCAACTTTTGTTCTTTGTCGAGTAATTTATCGGTCCAGACATCGTCTATCAGATCGGGGTATCTGGGACCAATCAACTGGATTTTCATTGAAGAAGACTTCATTGTCAGGAGCTTCTCCAGGATGATCAATCGGAAGAAACTTGAGTTCCGATGTCACAGTTTCAGGAGACGAAGGCTGAGAAGATGCTATCTCAGTGGAAGTCACCTGAGAAGATGTAGCTCCGGAAGATATACCACCAGTTGGGGAGTAAGTGTCTTCAGAAGCTTCAGAGGCACAATCATCCTGAGCTATCGCATTGCAGGATGCCCCCAGTGCAGACTGTTGGGGATCAGACTCATCCTCGGATGTAAGAGGATCATGGATCCAGCAGTTTTCCCCATTTTTAGGAGTTGAGGGAGAAAGTTCCCGTTGATTTTCAGAGATTTCTGGTTCTGGATCATGACGAAGATTGTTGACGCAATCCTGCTCCTGCTCTATGGCAAGATGTTGCAAGATTCTTGCATATTCTTCAAGATCAGGCATAGGGGTCAAATCTTCTTCATCATCTGCTCCTTGTGGTTCACCAATATTGGGTTATACTGGAGCATTAACCGGTGTTGGATCAACAGCATTTTCTTGAATAGCATCTTGGCCTTCTTCACCATCGGACCAGTATCCTTATGGCTGTAATGGGTTATACCAGATTACTGGCACGAGACTCGAGAATCCATTCCTCATCGGAGAGGTATTCTCCTGTTTCAAGGGATTCTTCCCATTCATCGATATCTCTAGCAGTATCACTAGACACGTATGTTAGAGTATTTATTTTGTTGCAATTTGATAGGATGCATTCATCTTCGTAAGCTTGTCCTCTCATTCATTCATGGATCATCATGCATTTTTATCTTCATGGTTTTTGGTCTTTCAAAGTTATGCATGGTTTTTCATCATATCTTAGTTATCAAAGCTTTCAGTTCAGTCTTGGTATTCTTCCTTGTTTTCAAAAGCTTTGTATTTGTTCAGCTCTTTTAGTATTTTCTGGATGTTTGGCCTGTCGGTCAGGTGTCGGCTAACCGACAGTGAACCGAGCCTAACCGAGACATTGTCGGTTAGAATTCCAGAGAGCTTCATTTTCAAAAATTTGCTGATACTCTCTGGTCGGTCAAGGTGTCGGTTAGGTATCGGTTAACCGACCTTCATTCAAAACCTGACCGAAGTTCTCTCGGTTGGAATTCCAGAGAGCTGTTTTCTGAACCATTTTGATCTGTCGGTCAATGTGTCGGTCAGTCTTCGGTTAACCGAAATAGTTCGGTCAACCGACCATGTTTCTTTTGGTCAGCTATATTTTGAAAATATGACCGTTGGGAAGTGACCGTTGGGGTGTCGGTTAACCGACACATATATGTCGGCTAACCGACGTCTAGCCGTTAGAACAACTTTTTCTATAAAAAGTGGTTTTCTCTTTTGGAAAAGTTGCTGAGCTTTGGGGGATTTTCAAGAGCAATGAAGAGCAACTTTTCAAGCATCTTTGTGAAGGGATTATGAAGCCATCTCATTAGACTCAACCTTTGATCTTCAAAATGGGTGCGCTTCTCTTCTCTTTAAATTTCAAAAACATGCTCTTTTCTTAAATCTTTGTATTTCTATTTAAAGCATGATCATAGAGTTGCTTGCTTCCTTGTATAGTTGATTTTCATAACATGTTTCATCTTTTAAAGTCTATTTGATTTATGAAATCAACTTAAGTCTTGTTTTCACATGAGTTTTTCAAAACCTAGTTTTCAAAATCAACTTGTTTATCTTGTGATTACATCTTATAATATACAAGTTGAATCTTTATGAAAACCATGTGTAAATCATTCTACTCTTTATATCGCATATGATTAAGCATCTTTGAATCATCTTGAATTTACTTTTCTAAAAAGAGTTTGAATGTCTTTCTAGAACTTGCATCTACTACACTCTTGGTCATTTATTTGCATGCATCTAGAAGTCCAATTTTTCAGCTTCATATCAGCCTTTTTAGAGGCAAATCTTAGTGCTTGATTAGTTCTCTTATTCATGCATGTTGAGGCATATTTCACAAGAGAAAAATCAAAGTTGTAAAGGTTAGTGCTTAGCCTTGAAAAGCATTTGTTATGGTTGTAAAGGTTTATGCTTAGCCTTGAAAAGCATAATGTTGTATGTGTAAGGTTTGAGGTGATCCTAAACCTTAAAATTGGTTAGTGAAAATCCGGTAGGGTTACCGGGAGTGGATGTAGGCATTTTGGCCGAACCACTATAATTGATTGTGTTATGGTGATTGATCTTTTACTTTTATTTCATGAATGGTATATGAATGCTTAGGATTGAATATCTAGGAGTTCTCCTTTTTATCAAAGCATAATATATTTAAAAAGTGAAAGATTTTTAAAAGTTGCATAAGTTCTTAGGAGTAATCCTATTCACCCCCCCTCTAGGATTCGATCTTGGACTTTCAATTGGTATCAGAGCAAGGTTGCTCTTGATTAGGTCTTACCACCTAGAGTTAGAATCCTAGTGAGTGCTTTTATTTTGTTGCCACCATGCAATCTCATTTGGGTGAAGGAAATGCCACAAATAGACCACCTTTGTTTAATGGAACACACTATCGATATTGGAAAATTCGAATGCAAGTGTTCTTAGAATCCCAAAGTCTAGATGTTTGGAACATTATTGAAGAAGGCTACCATCTTCCCACTACCATAGAAAAGGATTCTGAAGGAAATGATATATCCATAAAACTCAAACCCAAGAGTGCTTGGACTCAAGGGGAGAAGGATAGAGCCATCTTGAATGCTAAAGCTAAGAACTCTCTATATTGTGCTTTATCTCAAGAAGAATTTAATAGAGTAGTAAATTGCAATACTGCTAACCAAGTTTGGGATACTTTAGAGACCACTCATGAAGGAACGGATCAAGTCAAGATAGCTAAAATACAAATGTAGACCTCTAAATTAGAAGACATTAAAATGCTTGAGGAAGAAACATTTGATGAGTTCTACACAAAGATAATGGAACTTGTCAACTCTCTCATAGGACTAGGAGAAGTCATGGATGAAGCTAAAACTGTTAGGAAAATTTTGAGATCTCTCCCTAAAAGATTCAAACCAAAAATTGTGGCTATAATTGAGAGTAAAGATGTTGACAAAATTAAAATTGAAGAACTAAGAGGAAATCTACTCACTTATGAATTAGATTTTGAAGTGCAAGACAAAAAGAAAGGAGTGGCCCTCTCATCTCAATTTAAGGAAAATAAAAGTGAATGTGATAGTGATGAGGACAATGCTCTGTTTGTTAAAAAATTTAAGAAATTCTTTAGAACAAACAAGAACATAAGAAATTCAGATGAAAGCAAGTCTCCTAAATTTCAAAGAAGCCCCAAGAGATCATTTGTTAAAAAGGATGTGCAATGTTACAATTGCAAAGGGTTTGGACATATTGCACAAAATTGCTCCACTCCTAAAGAATTTGAAAGAGGAGACAAGAAAGGAAAGAAAGCCTTAAACATAACTTGGGATGATGAAGATGAAGAAAGTAATAAAAATGAATCCCAAGATGATGAAGATGAAAATTCCCCTAATTGGCTTCTCATGACACATATTGAAGAAATTAATGAGCATAATTCATTAATAGAGAATCTATTAGGGCAAGAAGAAACCAAAAATGAAAATGAAGATAATGAATTACAACAAGCTTATGATGAACTCTATGAAAATTGGGAGATTGTGATTAAGAAAAACAAATCACTAAAAGAAGTGTCAAAAAAGCTTGTCAATGAATTAAGCATCTTGAAGGATGACTTGAAATTAAGAGTTGTTGAGAAAGAGAGCATAGAACAAAAAGTCACCACTCTACATGGAGATCTAAAGCTTGCTCAAAACAACATTCATAATTTACAATCCAAGTTAGAATCTAGTCAACTTGAAATCAACTCTCTTCAATCAAAACTAAACAAAGGAAAATTCATTGTTGATAAATTCACCTTGGGAAGTGATAAAGCTTATCAAATGTTGGGCATGCATAAAATCTATGGTGATAAGAGTGGACTTGGGTTTAAAGGTTCCTCGAATAAGATAAAGAATAACATTCAAAGCTTCACAAAAAATTCTCAAAAACCCTTAGTTGAAAGAAACTATCTCTCTAGATGGATTTGCCACTTTTGCAATCGTAGTGGACATTTAGTTCCTAATTGTCCCTACAAGATTAGGTTATCACTCAAAAATCCCTCTAGGATCTCATTCAGATTTGCCCCCAAGATCATTACTTCTAAACCTTTGTTAGCTAGTTGGGTTGTTGAAGAAACAAATCTTAAGAATCTTATAGTCCAAACTGCCTTGAAAGCTAAGGAAAATCCCACTTGGTTCTTAGATAGTGGGTGTTCTAAACATATGACTGGAGACCGATCTAGGTTCAGCTCCATAGTGGAATATGATGGTGGAAATGTCTCTTTTGGAGATAATAGCAAAGCTCAAATCATTGGCAAAGGAAGTGTGAAAGGAGATCAAATACCAACTCTAAATGATGTATTTCTAGTGGAAGGGTTAAAACATAATCTTCTTAGCATAAGCCAATTGTGCGACAAGGGAAACAAAGTAGTCTTTGACAGTCTTTCATGCAAAGTAGTTAATGACAAAACCAATCAAGTCATTCTTACTGGATCAAGGACAAAGGGAAATATTTACATTATTGAAGAATGTGATGACAATGAATCGAGGTGCTTGATAACCAAAGATCAAGAAAATTATTTATGGCATCAAAGGATGGGTCACATAAATTTCAAGTTGATGAAAATGTTGTCGAAGAATGAAATTGTGAAAGGTATACCCAAGTTAAGTGGCGAAAAATCAGAAATATGCAAAGCTTGTCAGTTGGGTAAACAAATCAAGAAAAATTTCAAAGGATTAAAGGATATATCGTCGTCTCATCCTCTAGAACTAATCCACATGGACTTGATTGGACCTGCACCTGTGCAGAGTATTGGAGGAAAGAAGTTCATATTAGTTATGGTAGATGATTATTCTCGTTTTGGATGGGTTGCATTTCTTCATGCAAAATCTGATGCTGTGGACAATATTATAAGGATTTGCAACAAGATTCAAATTGAAAAGGATTGTAAAATTCAGAAAATTAGAAGTGATCATGGAGGAGAGTTTGAAAATGAAAAATTCACAAATTTTTGTGAGAATCATGGAATCAATCATCAATTTTCAGCTCCTAAGACTCCTCAACAAAATGGAGTGGCAGAAAGGAGAAATCGAGTGATTCAAGAAATGGCGAGGACCATGCTAAATGAAAAGGATCTTCCTCGAAATCTATGGGCTGAAGCTGTTAATACTGCTTGCTATCTTATAAACAGAGTTTATCTCACCAAGAATACCAACAAAACCCCCTATGAACTTTACTTTGAAAGAAAACCTAATTTGGGGTATTTGAAAGTGTTTGGAAGCAAATGTTATATTCTAAGAGATAGGGAGCAGCTGGAGAAATTTGAACCTAAATCTGATGAAGGAATTTTCTTAGGATATTCTGAAAGAAGCAAAGCCTATAGAGTATTCAATCATAGAACCATGACTATTATGGAATCAGCTCATGTGGTTATTGATGATATGAATCAAGTTGGAAGAACGCTACAAGAAGATGATGAAGTCGAGATTGAGTGTGAACAAACATCTCCTACAGATAAAAGTGATATCATTCCATCCAAAGCAATTGTACCGGTCAAACTAATGAAAAATCATACCTTGGATGATATCATTGGAAATATCAGCAGTGCGGTTATGACCAGGAAACAAGTACAAAATCTTTGTGCTCGTTATTCCTTTGTATCTCAAATTGAGCCCAAAAATTTTTCTGAGGCTGAATCTAAATCAGAATGGATGGAAGCAATGCAAGAAGAGTTAAATCAATTCAAGAAAAATGATGTTTGGGATCTTGTACCTTTACCTGCAGAGAAAAATCCCATAGGCACTAAGTGGATTTACAAGAATAAATCAGATGAGTCTGGAAATGTTGTGAGAAACAAGGCAAGACTTGTAGCTAAAGGATATGCTCAAATAAAAGGTATTTATTTTGAAGAAACCTTTGCTCCTGTAGCCAGACTAGAATCCATAAGAATCCTATTGAGCTATGCGAGTAGCATGAAAATCAAATTGTTTCAAATGAATGTCAAGAGTGCCTTCTTGAATGGAGAGATTGAGGAAGGCGTATATGTTACTCAACCAGAAGGTTTTGAAGATCCTCACCATCCTGAATATGTGTATAAACTCAAGAAAGCTCTTTATGGATTAAAACAAGCCCCTAGGGCCTGGTATGAGAAGCTTACAAATCATTTGATTGAAAATGAATTTGACTGTGGGAAGGTTGATAAGACGCTGTTTATCAAGAAAATTGATCAAGATATTCTTGTTGCTCAAATCTATGTTGATGACATTGTTTTTGGATCCACATCAGAGAAGCTTGCCCAAGGATTTTCAGAATTAATGAGTTCCACTTTTGAGATGAGCCTGGTCGGTCCCCTTCAATTCTTCCTTGGTCTTCAGGTTAATCAAACTGAGAAAGGGATTTTTCTTAGCCAGTCCAAATTTGCCTTAGACATCATTAAGAAATTTGGCCTAGAAAACTCTAAACCTAGTAGCAATCCCATGGGATCCACTTCAAAACTTTCCAGTGATCCAAATGGCATTAAAGTGGATCAAAAACTTTACCGTAGTATGATAGGAAGTCTTCTCTACCTCACAGCTAGTAGACCGGATCTCTCCTTTAGTGTTGGGATTTGTGCAAGATATCAATCAGATCCTCGAGAGTCCCATCTCAAAGCAGTTAAACGATTATCAAGTACGTCAATGGTACATCTCATTATGGTATCTGGTATCCTTGTGACTCAACTTTACAATTACTTGGTTACAGTGATGCTGATTGGGCCAGATCAATTGATGATAGGAAAAGCACCAGTGGATGTTGTTACTTCATAGGTAGTTGCCTAGTAGCTTGGCATAGCAAAAAGCAAAATTCTGTATCCCTCTCCACTGCAGAAGCTGAATACATTGCTGCAGGGAGCTGTTGTGCTCAATTATTGTGGATGAAACAAACCTTGTTAGATTATAATGTTCCACAACAATGTATGCCTATCATGTGTGATAACTCTAGTGCAATCAGCATTTCTAAAAATCCTGTTCAGCATTCTCGTACTAAACATATTGACATTCGTTATCACTTTTTGCGTGATCATGCTGATCAAGGATCTATTAAGTTACTATTTGTTCCGACAGATTCTCAATTGGCTGACCTATTTACAAAGCCCCTAGGAAATGAAAGGTTCATCAAATTGAGACATCAATTGGGCATTGGCCCTTGCCCTGAATTTTAAACCTTGTTGACATATCCCCTGATTGTTTCATTTTAGTTTTATCTTATAAACAGGTGCTACTAACAAGGTTATGTGCTTTTCTTGTGGTTGGGCAGACTCCTTTGCAATTAGATCTCAAAGGGGGAGAGAGAGTGTCTCAAGTTAATCAAGTGGTCTCCAATTGAGGGGGAGTAGAATCAAGGTCTATCAAGTTGAGGGGGAGAATTTCTAGCTTATAGTTGCTCCTACAAGGAAAATCCAAAGCTCCAGAATATCCAAATGCTCCCCAAGCATCCAAAGCTCCTTAATATCCAAAGAAGTTAGTTTTTCAAGTTTCAAGGAGATTGAGAGAGAGAGTTCAAGCTTCTAAAGTTGCCATCAAATTGCAAAGGGGGAGATTGTTAGAGTATTTATTTTGTTGCAATTTGATAGGATGCATTCATCTTCGTAAGCTTGTCCTCTCATTCATTCATGGATCATCATGCATTTTTATCTTCATGGTTTTTGGTCTTTCAAAGTTATGCATGGTTTTTCATCATATTCTTAGTTATCAAAGCTTTCAGTTCAGTCTTGGTATTCTTCCTTGTTTTCAAAAGCTTTGTATTTGTTCAGCTCTTTCAGTATTTTCTGGATGTTTGGCCTGTCGGTCAGGTGTCGGCTAACCGACAGTGAACCGAGCCTAACCGAGACATTGTCGGTTAGAATTCCAGAGAGCTTCATTTTCAAAAATTTGCTGATACTCTCTGGTCGGTCAAGGTGTCGGTTAGGTATCGGTTAACCGACCTTCATTCAAAACCTGACCGAAGTTCTCTCGGTTGGAATTCCAGAGAGCTGTTTTCTGAACCATTTTGATCTGTCGGTCAATGTGTCGGTCAGTCTTCGGTTAACCGAAATAGTTCGGTCAACCGACCATGTTTCTTTTGGTCAGCTATATTTTGAAAATATGACCGTTGGGAAGTGACCGTTGGGGTGTCGGTTAACCGACACATATATGTCGGCTAACCGACGTCTAGCCGTTAGAACAACTTTTTCTATAAAAAGTGGTTTTCTCTTTTGGAAAAGTTGCTGAACTTTGGGGGATTTTCAAGAGCAAGGAAGAGCAACTTTTCAAGCATCTTTGTGAAGGGATTATGAAGCCATCTCATTAGACTCAACCTTTGATCTTCAAAATGGGTGCGCTTCTCTTCTCTTTAAATTTCAAAAACATGCTCTTTTCTTAAATCTTTGTATTTCTATTTAAAGCATGATCATAGAGTTGCTTGCTTCCTTGTATAGTTGATTTTCATAACATGTTTCATCTTTTAAAGTCTATTTGATTTATGAAATCAACTTAAGTCTTGTTTTCACATGAGTTTTTCAAAACCTAGTTTTCAAAATCAACTTGTTTATCTTGTGATTACATCTTACAATATACAAGTTGAATCTTTATGAAAACCATGTGTAAATCATTCTACTCTTTATATCGCATATGATTAAGCATCTTTGAATCATCTTGAATTTACTTTTCTAAAAAGAGTTTGAATGTCTTTCTAGAACTTGCATCTACTACACTCTTGGTCATTTATTTGCATGCATCTAGAAGTCCAATTTTTCAGTTTCATATCAGCCTTTTTAGAGGCAAATCTTAGTGCTTGATTAGTTCTCTTATTCATGCATGTTGAGGCATATTTCACAAGAGAAAAATCAAAGTTGTAAAGGTTAGTGCTTAGCCTTGAAAAGCATTTGTTATGGTTGTAAAGGTTTATGCTTAGCCTTGAAAAGCATAATGTTGTATGTGTAAGGTTTGAGGTGATCCTAAACCTTAAAATTGGTTAGTGAAAATCCGGTAGGATTACCGGGAGTGGATGTAGGCATTTTGCCCGAACCACTATAATTGATTGTGTTATGGTGATTGATCTTTTACTTTTATTTCATGAATGGTATATGAATGCTTAGGATTGAATATCTAGGAGTTCTCGTTTTTATCAAAGCATAATATATTTAAAAAGTGAAAGATTTTTAAAAGTTGCATAAGTTCTTAGGAGTAATCCTATTCACCCCCCCCCCCCCCCCTCTAGGACTCGATCTTGGACTTTCAACGTATCCATCCATGGAGAATCCAACTACCGAGTTGCAGGAGTATGATGCCCCTTGCGCAGTTTCATTTTTGTATTGAGGTGGTATGAAATCATCAAGGGTGAATTTTCTTACCACCTTTGAAGCTTTTGGAAGGGAATCTTCCGTTGCCCCTAGTGAAGCAGTGGAAAAGGTTTTTGCCTTTTCAAGGACTTCTTGTTTTAGTTGAGACTTCTGTTGCTGTTTGAGCTTGCGGAGTTATCTCTTGGCTTGCCTTTGCTGCTGAGCGGTCGGCTTTGTTTTGATGATCTCCCAATTTTCATCTTCTAGGAGATCGAGATGCACCCATATGGGTTGTCCATCTGGTGTTGGATAGGGAACAAACTCTTGGGACGCTTGAGCCATTTTATCACCTTGAATGAAGTAGTGATCTTCTCCCTCGGTGAATTTGAAGTTTGCCCACATGACACCATGTTGACAGAGGCGGAGCCGTAGTTTTTGTCAAAGGTGATGACTCCGTTTTTCCACATCTCGTTGATCTTCTCCCTCACAACGAAGCATTGATTGAGAGGATGTGAGATCATCTGGTGGTATGGACAATATCGGGGATCGTTGGTTTTGCCAACATCTCCCGGTCTTTTGGGCTCGGGCAAGGTGAGTTTGTTGTTTGCTAAGAGAGCCTCAAAGATTTCTTCGACATCTTCATCGAACGGGTATTTCTTTTCTACATGTTCCTTGAAGGCATCAGAGAGTTCAGGTCTTTTACCTGTAACTTTATTTTCAGCTTTCTTTGGCTGCTGAGGAGCTGACTTGATCTACACTTTGAGAACCTCCTTTTTCTTTGGTTTTGAGGTTGTAACGGCAGTTGGCTCTTTCTTTGATGAGTTCTGATTGTTAAGGTCTTTGATCACCATTTCAGCTTGCATGGAAGCTTCTAGGAGTTCTCCCAGGTTCTTTGATTTGTTGCCGATGATCATGGAGTGGATTCTTGCTCTCATGTTGTTACGGCAGATGTCGACTAGTGACACTTATGGCAATACATCTGAGCATTCGTACGCCATTGCCTTCCATTTGTGAATGAAGTCGTATTTTGACTCATTCTCTCCCTGTTTTAGGCTGCAGAGCTGAGCCATAATAACAGGATGGTCCTCACCTTAGAAGTGGGTCAGGAAGCGTGTCTCCAGCATGGCCCAGTTTTGGATGGAGTTCTCCGGCAGAGTGGAGCACCAATCAAAGGCCGTACCTTTTAGGGTACTTGCAAAGAGGCAAATCTTGAGGGCATCTTGATCAGCGATAGCTCCCGTCAGGATCTTGAAGTGGATGACATGTTGTCTGGCTGAACCTTTCCCCGTATATGTTTGGAGAGTAGGTTGTTTGAATTTTGCAGGGAACATAACTGAGTCCATCCATAGGGGATAGGGTGGCTTGATCCCATGTTCCTTCAATGTATCCTCTTCTTTTGCCTTTGCGAGGATATCGTCAACATCCTTTTTGGTAAGGGCGCGCAATTCATTATTTTCTGCATTGCCCTCGTCATCTTGATGATTTGGAGGGGTTTCATTGTTAGGTGGACGCTATAAAGTGAAAAGGAGGTTTTCCATCAAAGCCTCAATTCTCTATTGTCCTTGCTCCAACTACTGGATGCGTGCGGTTACATCATCATGCGGTAGAGGCTGCTCAGAACTTGTAGCCAGGACGTTCATCCCTCTGGATTCGAACGAAGAAATCTTCCTGGTGACTGAGCTAGGGCTTATTCTTTTAGATGAAGAGTCCGAGGAGTGATTACTCCGGTGTCCTTGACTTAAAGGAGTGGAGGATTCTTCCAGATGTGTTCGTGTCCGGGAGACGCTGCGAGTCACCGGACGTCTGACACGAATTTTGGTTGTTGACTTCTGGCGTCTTCTAGTTTTGCTAACCATATGGACAGCAACGACTTGGTCGGGTCTTTCTTTTTCGACCCATTTGTTAGAGACATGGAGAGTAGAATGCTAGGTTCTTTGCTTCTCAAGTCTCTTCTGTCGATATGCCATGCTGCGACGCATACGACGAGCAATTTGAGTTTCTGTCAGCTCTGGTTGGGCTCTGGCTATGAAGGATGTAGTCCCCCGTGCGCAGCAGCCAAGCTTGTCTTCTTTGAAGCTGGGCATGGACAGGATCTGGATGCGGTCCTTAGCCTGTCGCAGTGAGGATTTGAATTTTACGAGTTCAGCCACTGTTGAGATGAAAGGTCGACTCGCAGGAGTGCAAGCTTCAGCGGGTTTTTGCGGAGGCCTAACGATGCAGGATTTGATTTTGGGCATGTAGGAGCAAGCCGGCTCATGCTGGATTTGTTTGTTCTTTGGGCGGATGGTAGATTTCTCCTCTTTCGTGTAAGAGAGAGGGTAGAACCGGTTCTCCTTGAGAGAGGCCAGGTATGCTGGCTTTGTAGATGTCTGGGACCTCCGTTGCTTTGGTGAAGGTCTCGGGGACCAGGTTTTGGGGCAAACCTGGTTTCTTGTGGGTTGAGGCTTCGTGGGAGCGCCACGGGCTTCAGGCCTCTTTGTGTTCGCCCTTGGTGCCATGTTAGTGACACATTGCGTGGCGATTTTCTGCTTCTTGGCAGGTACAGTTTCTTCTGCTGGGAGTGGGAATGGTCCCAACGACCTGAAGACGATAATCCGGGGAGTTGAGGTTGACCCACTTTTTTTAGAGTTGTCGAGAGAGATGACGCTTCGGCAACTGGCGGGGCGCTTATGAGTGCGCTTGTTTTGCTGGTCTTGAAGCATAAGTTGGTACTTGTTCTCAGCAAAAGTGATGGTTAATGAAGCTGCCATTGTTAGTTTTTGGAAAACTTCTTAAACAAGACCACATCCATTAGTAATCACAAGAATATGGTGATCATAAATGGAGAACAACTATGGTTTTGTCTTTTCAAATCGCCCAAGGGGACATGGTCCGGCCCAAGCAAAATGAAGAAGGCAAAAAGCCATAGAATTGTTCTAAAATGCAAGTATGGTCGGCTCAGGGTGAGCGTACCAGTGACTGCTAGAAGCAATTGTAGACCTTAATTCAAATTATCGAGAAGCAAAGCTCACTTGAGGTAAAATGATATAAGGTTGGAGATACAAATGTGTCGGTCGCGAATACAGTAGACCCGAAAGGGTGTACTAGCACCGCTAGGCATAAATGTTGCAAATCGCATCCTTGGAAAGGACACGAGATGAGATTTCTTTTTGAAAGGTCAAAATTGGGTTCATAAAGGAGAGCAAATGGTGTTCCAATCCGAACAAAGGCTCAACATTTCTGCGAGCGCTAAATCCAGAAGGGAAGAAACCAAAATTTCTCGAATGTGAATCAAGTAATGACGGAAGTTTTTTTTTTTTTTTTGAAAGGTCAAGATTGAATTCATCAAAAAGAGCAAATGGTGTCCCAGTCCGAACAAAGGCTCAACATTTCTGCGAGCGCTAAATCCGAAAGGGAAAGAACCAAGATTTCTCATTTTTGAACTCAAAAGTGATTGAAGTTTTTTTTTTTTTTTTTTTTTTGAAGATTTTTTTTTGAAAGGTTTCTTTTTTTTTTTTAAGTTTTTTTTTTTAAAGGCACACATAGATTTCCAATTCGATCTTATGAAACTTTAGTAAATAGATCAGCCCCCAGGTAAGGGTCGGATTACTTAATGAACCCGTTTGGAGGACCCTTGCCTCGAACAGTCTGGCTGTCTCCACACTCTGGACAAGGCTTTCTTAAATCCACTTTGGTCAAAGAACGCAATTGGTGCAACCTTAGTGTTTTTTTTTTTTTTTTTTGAACTCTTTTTGAAAGATTTCTAATGAACTCATCAAAGAGAGCGAATGGTGTTCCAATCCGAACAAAGGATCAACATTTCTGCGAGCGCTAAATCCGAAAGGGAAAAACCAAAGTTTCTCAAATTTGAATCCAAAAGAGAGAAAGCTGATTTTTTTTTTAAATAAGATTTTTTTTTCTTTTTTTTTTCTGAAAACCTCTATCGGACTCATCGAAGAGAAAAGATGACCCAATCCCCGATACGAACAATAGCTGCAAACATTTCTGTGAGCTATCAAGTTCAAAGAGGAGAGGGTCAAAGTTTCTCAAAATTGAATCCGAGAAAAAGAAATCAGATTTTTTTTTTTAAAGAGTTTGAAATGAAGTCTTTTTTTTTTTTTGAAAACCCCTATCGGACTCATCAAAGAGAAAACATGGCCCAATCTCCGATACAAACAATAGCTGCAAACATTTCTTTAAGCTATCAAATTCGAAGAAGAGAGGATCAAAGTTTCTCAAAATTGAATCCAAGAAAAGAAATCAATTTTTTTTTTTTGAAATGAGAAAGAATGACTGAAATCCCATCTCATGTTTTTTTTTAGATGCAAGATGCAACATAGGCCACCAACTAGAAAGGAGCCAAGGGATCGAAGCATCACGTTCTCAAGTGAACGAGTCCCACCAGGTGTGCCAACTTGATGGACCCTCGATTTCCGTCCTCTCCTTCCGTCCCGGGGGCTGCCGGGTTTCGGCGGAGGAGGAAATGTGGGTATCAACATTTTTGTACGAGTATGCCAGATTTTCTATTCTACTTGGAATTTGGAATGGTGACGATCCGGAGATTAACCTTCACAAGTAGAAAGGAAATCAATCCTTTTTTCTAACTTTTCAAATTGCAAAAATATTTAAGAAAAGAGACAATTTTTGTTTTGAATGCCGTAAGAGGCGATTTTTGTTTGTTTGCCGTGAAAGGCGATTTGGTACCGTAAAAGGCGATTTACAAATCTCATCAAAATGAAAGACAAGAATTGTGATTTTTTTTTGTCTCTTTAAAAAATACAAATTATAATAGAAAAGAAAGAAAAGGAATCTAACTTCTCAGGAGATTGTGGGGACACATTCAGATCGACGGTCGCAAGTCATGTGTGGACTTCGCCATCGTCCTTCAAATAAAAACGCTTGATGCTTCGATTCTTCAGCTTGGCTCCAACCTCAGTTTTTTAGAGGATAAAGACCAAGGGGAGGTCCTATATCCAATAAAAAATCAAGTAAACGGGCTGAAAAGCCGCGTTTAGGCCATGTTGGATAGCAGAAGGGGACCTTGGGGGGTGGCTCCCCAAGGGACTTTGATCACCTTGTAGTGTCTCTTGCAGCAAACCAGGAGGACTTCGTCGGATTTTCTCTGGGATTTTTCCAGACTCCGGATGGGTGTTGCTGTGGATGTGGAAAAAATGCAAGGATTCAAAGTTCCAAGTAGATGCCTCTCTCTTGGAATGGACCTCCTTTTATAGGCTTTTGGTAGCCATGAGGTGGTTTATGGGCATTGATGGCCATGATGAGAGAATTGATGGCATTGATGCTTCATGATGGGAGGAGTTATAAGTTTTTATTTCTTGATTTTGTAACTCCTTTTTCTTGGTTTGTGATTGGCCGATGGAGAATGATGGGCATTTAATCGCCTTTAATCTCCATGATGAGGGGAGTTTCATGATTTTAATGCCATGATTGCTTGGACTTGTAACTCCCATATGCTTGAATCTGATTGGGCCGTCCAAAATAATGAGTTGATGACCACACTAAGTTGTCATAAAACGGGTCAATTAACGACATTAAGTGGTCGCCGGAGCATGTGAAGAGCCGCGGGACACGCCGCGTCTTTTGGAATTCTTCTTGTCATCATTACAGGTGGATCCACGCATTGTTTGATATCGGATTGCGATGCAGTTTCAGACATTGATTGATGTTGGTGAGCCGATAACATCTTTCTTGTTGATTTCTCGATCGGTCGGACAGAAAGTGTACTTTCTTGGTCAACCGGTTGGCAATCTTGGAGCGATCAGTGATGACTTCATGCTCTTGACGGCGGATCCGAGATGTCGGCGAAGATCAGTCGTTTTCAAGCTTCAAAAATTGGATTTTCAGAAAATCACAGAGGCAGGAACTCCCGAAACACAAAAAGGATCAGAAATCGGGCCACCTGGCGAAAAATCCGGATTTCCAGGGTCGCCGACGACCATGGGGCATTGGCCCCTTTGGTCGCCAAGTAGTTTTTTCGGCCGTTTTTTCTTCTTTTTTGTTCCTTTTTTCTTCTGTATTTTTCTTGAAATTTTTCCTCAATTATTGACTTTATTTTCTTGCAGAAAACTTGACGAGAAGTCGCACAAAACCGGAGCACGAAGTTTCCTATTTTTCAGAAAAACAGAAGACATTGTAGCCGATTTTCCGTCAAGAGTCGAAACTAGGTCAAACGATGTCGGAATGACCTGAAAATTGAGGTGAAGCTTCCTGAGCAGTGGATAGGACCAACCATGGGCTTTTATTTGAGTTTTGAAGCCGTTTGGGGTCCCGTCGATGCTTGACTTAATTTTGCTGAAGGGAAGATGCAGAGCTTTGATATGCGTTCAACCGATGTCTGATTGACCTGAAATTCGACGTGCAACTCTTTGGAAGCATGTTGAAGCCATTCATATGCTTTGTTTGATGAGTAATGGCCTCGATGGTTCTCGCTGCCGAGAGGCTTGATTTTGCTGCTCGAGCGTTGATGGAGGGTCAAACGTTGTCCGTTTGACTTGAAATTTGACAAGGAGCCCTTTGGAGGTATTTTGGAACCATCCTTAGGCTCTCATCGAAGTTTTTATGTCTTCGATGATGTCGTCGCCGGGAGCGTCTGTTTAGCTATCGGAGGAGTGAAGTTGGGCATAACGATGTCGGAATGGTCCGAAACTTCTTGTGTGCCCCTCTTTTGGTTGCCTTGAAGGATCTTGCAGTTTTTGTTTGATTCTGACAAGATCTGATGCTTGAAGTAGCTTTGCCCGTTTGTAGCAGGATGCAGCTTCATGTGGCTTCTTGATGTTGAGGAGACATAGTGACTTTTTCGGTATCAACAGGTATATGGTCAATAGAGCGGAGCCTCAGCGGCTCTTGTGTCCATTATGGCTCACATGCCAATACCCTCTCTTTCGAAGGCACCATTCTTTATCCACTTGAAGCCTAGAAGTATTTTTCGATCCAACCAACCAACCTAGAACTTAAATGATGATCACATAAGCTACCAATTAACATATATGGTTAATAGACACCATTTCATGCATCCAATTGAGAGGAAAATAATACTGAACTAGCATTGTGATCTAAATCTCTCATCCATGGAGGGGTGCTGATGCCATAGGACAACAATCGTTGAATGAGAAAGAATCGGTAGATTAAAGGATTAGGATCATCAAAAGCAAAGCCTATTATGATAGATGATATTTCTCTTGGTATAAAATAGCTGCTTGAGGCATCAACTCAAGAACACCTGAAGTCCCAACTATACCATCTCTCTACTCAAGTGTCCCGAAGAGGGTGTTTACCACCAAGGCCTTGAGTTTATGATGCAAATTGCTTGTAGGACGACCCCTAAAAAATCTCCCAAATGTGGCAACCATATACCATTATAGCTGACCTGAATGTAGAAAAATCCAGATGATGGACCCATGGAATGTTACAAACTACTGAAGCATAGAATGGGTTTTGCTTACAAACCTGAAGGTCTCAATTAGAGAATGTTTTGCTTATCTCCAGGATCGGGCTAATCCCAGGCCCGGCCCTGTCCCAGCCCGGGCCCGTACGGGACGGGATTAGATGTAGGCCTGTTCAATTTAGGACCGGGATTGAGCAAAACCTGGCAGGCCCATCCTATTTTCGGAACGGGATTGGACAACCCAAGCCCAGGCCCGGCCTGGCCCATTGACAGGCCTAATGTCCACTGCACCAAGTGCAACGGGCCGTTGTGCACTGTTGTGCACAGTTGATCGGTCTGCTCACAGCCAAGGAGGAGGAGACACAGGGGGATTTCAGTGGGGTCCAATTGGGTATTTTAATCCCACATAAAATTTGGATAATTAAGGAATATTAACACTTAAGATTTTAATAAGAGAATTTAATTAAAAACAATTAATAATTCAAACATTGCCTTCTTAATCAAGCCATTGAGAAACAAATTAGGGAATTAACTAAAACATTAAGGCATGCTGTGATAAATAAATTGAACACTTGCCTTGGACTCTTAGCCACCTTAATCACCTTCTAATCACCTCTTAATCCAGATAAAATCACTTCAAGAAAAAAACCCCAAAAATGCACACAAAACAACCTAAAAATAAAAAACCGAAACTAGAATTGGAAATGGGCCATGCATGTGACATATGATGGACAAATCAACCTCTAGATCAAGGAGGAACTCCAATGAGAGGAAGAACCTACCTTTATGGAGGTCAAAGAAGGAGAAGAAGAGAGTTGAAGGGGCTGCTGGTCATGGATCCTCGCGAACATGAAGTATGTTGCGTAGTCAGTGAGAAATCGATTCGCAGAGTCGAAAATCGTAAATGGAGACTCAAGAGCATTCGCACGTGGCTATGTAAATGCAATGTTTAGCTACAAAGTAACTAAAGTAGCATAAAACCCGTGCACATCAGGCTCTTTTTCCTTCCGTTAAAACCGTATTCATGAATAGTGGCTCTTTACACTTAACTTGGTACGGTAGCTCGGGATTCCTTAAAAAACCATTTTCTGTTTTCTCTCTCTTCCTTTGTCTGCATATATGCTCAAGGAAAACAGAAAACAGAGTCCCTCTCAACTCTCAAGCTCACACAAACTGGGCAAGAACTCGAGATGACTATTTTTGGACTTCATCGATGGGAGGTAAAGCGTGGTAAAAGACGTCGATCGACACCCATTTTGATCAGACTTGAGGTTTTTCGTTTCTTTTCTATTTTCCTTCATTTTTTCCCCAACCGATAGACACCCGTTTTGATTAGCGTTGCGATTTGGCTTTTCTTTTCTGTTTAGCTTTGATTTTTTCCCCCGATCTCTTTGATTTTTGTTACGATTTGATGATTGGATTGCTGATGGGTATAATATCCAGTTGTGTGTGCGTGCAACCGATCAACACCCGTTTTGATTAACCTTGCGATTTGGCTTTTATTTTCTGTTTTGCTTTGATTTTTCCCCTGATCTCTTTCTTTTTTGTTGCGACTTGATGATTGGATTGCTGATGGGTATGATACCCAGTTGTGTGTGCGTGTGTTGCTGTGTGTGTTGTTGATGATGATGGGTCTGTGAACTGTTGGCCATTGTTTTAGTTGTTGTTGGGTTTCCAGCAGTTTGCAGAGAATTTCTTGGGTGTGTTGTGCCCTGTGTGTGTTGCTCTATGTGTGTTTCCTCTATGGATTGCTGATGGGTATGATGCCCAGTTGTGTGTGCGTGTGTTGCTGTGTGTGTTGTTGTTGATGAAGAAATAATATTTAAATGAAATAAAGATAAAGTAAAGAGGCTGATGTAGTTGCATGTGAATAGTAGGATAGCTGAAATAACAAAAGTGACTTTAGCTTAGATTTAACTAAAGCTAAGCTAGCCACATGCGAATGCTCGGTGATATGCAAAAGCTCATGGAAGGAGAAAGAAGGGAAGAGGAGAAGGGAAGATAAGAGGCATTTTGCCGGAAACATTGGAGTAAGAATTAAATGAGGGTAGGTAGGGTGGTTGGCAAAGATATTTAATAAAAGTTATAATGTGAGTTTGCTACACATTTAGTAGAATTTGTAACCCGAAAATGAAGGTTGTCGGGGCCTTGGTTGGATTTGGTCAAAGAAGAACAATTGTTGGTAACGAGGACACCTTTCCAACAAGCTTAAGATCAGGATTTTTGGAAATGGTTAGCAGAAGTTGTGATTTTTGGAAATACGGGTAAACACCTCGAAAAGAGTGCCGATGGTCAAACTGGACTTTCTAGACATCGGATCAAGAAACTCAAAACATGAAAACTGACCAGCATAAAATCAGCTTCCCAATGAACACAAGTTTGACATACTTTTGAGGTCCCAAGAAAAAGTCAACTATTTGTTCAAAGTCTTTCAATCATGATGGAATCGCTCAATTGGAGGATTTCCGAGCCTCTACAGGATTCAAGCTAAATACAAAAGTTGTTGGGCATGTCAAGACCTAACTTTTGTGCTCAAGATGCAAAATTCATGAAATTCTCAAAATACCCATGAATTATCCGAGTTTCTAACTGGGCCTGGTAAAAGTCGAACTCTCTACGAAACCTCTCAAAGCTCTCCGAAACTGACCCAAATAAAGTTCTAACCGTCAAAACAGATGATTCGCCTCTAATATCACTCAGTAATCCGAACCACGAAATTAATTAGCGCTAATCCTAGGGTTAAGAGGTCGGGTCCTTACACTAATAGTCAAGCACTCTAGAGATACTTTTCTGTTTTCCAAATCCATCAAACCTCCAAGAAGGAACTCTATTTGAATCCCTTTTCAACTTCTTTAGACACCAACTCTAAGGTACTTAACCTTTGAAAATGCAATTAGAGAATGCAACTTCGTACCTAAACCATGCCAAATTCTTAAACACCAAAAAAAAAAAAAAAAAAAATGTCTTTAAGACTTTCTTTGTCTTCTTCGCTTAAGGAGTTTTGGATGTCCTTGACTTCGTTGTATACGTCATTCTGGCTTACCACACATTGGCCTCAGAACGACACAACCTTGCAGACTCCATTGGAACCAAAAACAAACAACTCCCTTGGGTTTTGCACTTTTTCCCCAAGACAAACAAGTGATAGTTTTCAAAGATGTTTAATTAACACCAAAAACCACCAACATTCACACCCAGATTTAGCAAACTATATTCAAATGGTTTTCTCAGAGTTTTCCTAACAAAACTTGAGGGAAAATGAGGAAAAATTTATACTGTGTTAGAACTACCTATTGGCGGTTCACTGTATTTCTACATTTTTTTTTTGTATTTTTTTCATATTTCTCTCATTTTGTGTTCTTCTAAGGTTAGATGGGGAAGTTGGAGAAATGCAAACAACTTGCACCCACAAGGATAAAACATTCAATCCCAACATGTAAATAAATAAACTTGAGAAGCCAGTAAAAATAACCCAACAACAAGCCAATGCATGCAACAGATGGTCATTTAGACATTGAAGTAGAATCAAGATTCCAAGCCTCTATATCCTTCAGAACAAAGGTCACAATGTCTTTCATATTTAAACACAAGGTTCCAATACCATCAACATCAAAGATTAGAGAGAGGGTGAAAAGTATCTAAGATAGATCCAATGTTCGATTAACATACTACAATCGGGCAGTGGACATATAGTCAATACTCAGTCAACTTCCAAAGGTCAAATCCTGATAAAATTTCTCTCAGAATTCAAGGGTATCTTTCAGAAGTATTCCCAAAAGTTTTAGAAAAAATGGAATTCACTCATATTAAAATTCAGACAAAAGGAGGATATCTGAGTAAAAGGACTTTAATCGAACATTGGTCTCAAAATTAGTTTTGGGTCAACTTCTAAAATTCGTAACTTAGTGAAAAGTTTTCTCAAGGTCAAAGAACACATAAGACATTTTGAACCAAATCCAAATAATAAAAAGGACTAAAGAAAACAACTTTGCATGCAGTGTCCGGCTGGTTGAACATTTTAGTCAGGTAGTGTCCAACTGGTCAGACATTGTTCCCAAAAAGCAAATATGGTGCTCTTTTTTTAGTTTGAATCTCCTCAAACTACCCCCAAACTACTCCAGAGGCCTATAAATACTCATTTGGACGTGCGCACTGGCAAAACCAAGGGGGGGCTGGCAAGGGCCATGACCCCCCCATAATCTTTGAAAATCCTCTTTTCTTTTTAGGGATTTTTATGAGTTTTTACATATGGCACCTCCAAAATTTCTTAAAACCCCTTTATTCTTTAGAAAATTGTATGAGTTTTTACATATGAACCCTCCAAATTTTCTAAAATCTATTTTTTCTTTAAAAGATTTTAACTTTTTACATATGGACCCCTCAAGTTTTTCAAAAAAACTACTAAATATTTTAAAAACTAAATGTATTTTTCATATGTGGGGCCCAAAGATTTTTTTTTTTACATAGTGAGCCCCCCAAGGAAGAATTCTTGGGTTTGCCCCTGGGCGTGCTTTTCAAGGACAAGTGAAGAATCGCAAAGAATTCTAAAAGAAATGAAGAAGCCTCTAGTCCAAGACCAGAAACTCTCCAAATTCCCTATAACTACCTTCTAAAAAAGATGGAACTCTTGAGCTTGGATCTCCTTTATCTTCTTGCTTTAATGGCATCTGATTGCCTTGGAAATGAATGTCTTTTGTCTTTTTCATGAAATCTGATTGCTTGGAAAGCTATATGTCGTTACTTCCCATTTTGCAAAATAGTTGTTGACTTGGTGATTTTTTGTATGTCAACATGAAGTGCGTGTTTGGATGTATGGTGACTTGAAATATTGTGAGATGAAACATCAAATCAAGAGAGAATAAAATATAAGGGGTTATGATGGTGTTTTGCTTTTAGTTGTTTGGTATGGAATCTTTTTTACTATTTGTATAGAAGAGTGGAGTCTTTTTGCCTTTTAGTGGAGAAAGGATGTTGCTTTTTTTACTTTTTTTTTGAAAAATTCGAAGGGAATTTTGAAATTGAGTACTTTTGATGTAACCCCTTGTCATTTCTTGTCTGGATTCACTTTGCTTTAACTTAACTAGTTAATTGCCAAACATGCCCGATTCAAATGAGATGTCCAGTGTTACGTGTTGGAATGTGAGGCATGTCAACGTAGTAAGTATGAAACAATATCACTTGCAGGCCTTTTGCAAACACTAACAATACTTGATTAGATTTGAGAGGATATCTCTCTTCATTTTATTGATGGATTACCAAAGTCAAGAGGTAAGAGTACTATGATAGTGGTAGAAGTATCGACACTTTCTACCCTTGGCACACCTGTACACTACACGGTCAATAACTGAGGCATTTGTGAAAAAATATTCAATTTGCATGGCATGCCACAGTCCATGGTATGTGATCGAGACCCCATCTTTATAATTCAATTTTGGAAGCAGTTTTTTTTGTTGAAAGGAACACAACTCAGAATGAATACCGCATATCATCCCCAAATTGACGATCAAACAAACGTGTTTAACCATTGTTTGGAGACCTTTCTTTGATGTTTTGTTGGTGACCAACCAAAGCTATGGGTCAAGTGGCTATCATGGGCCGAATGGTCCTATAATGCGGCCTACGACTCATCTACCCGCACTACCCCTTTTGAAGCAATTTATGGTCAGTCTCCTCCATCTGTGATTGCATATGTGGTAGGGACCACTTGAGTGGCCTAGGTTGATGGTGAACTTAAAGAATGAGATTCTATTTTGCGAGAACTCAAAAGACATCTAATGGAAGCTCAAAATTGAATAAAGGTAATGTTAGAAATCTTTGGGTTTTAAAACCCTCTCTAGAATCAATCCAATAATACTATAAATAACAAATCTAAATCATTAGAGTAGTTAAATGATACCTAATTGTGCCATCTTGATTCTCCAATCCAACAGATTGTTGGTCTTCAATAGTGAATCATAACTCTCTTGTCCTTTTGCCTTTCTTCCCCGGTAAGTGATGGTTGCAGAGATACGTTCAAAGCCAAGAGAGTTACCCGGGTTGCCTTTTATAGGCCCTAAATCTCTCAATCCATCAAGAAGAGAATAAATATCTTTTAACCCTCACATTAACATGATGGCGGTTATAAAAGGAAAATTAAAGCAGAAAAAAACCCATTAAAGAAATCCTCAATGTGTGATAACCGACCCTTTGTATATGGTCATGTGGGCCACAACATTCGGTCCAGCATTCTCCCACTTGGTCCATATGACCACAAAAAAACAATTAAAACAAAATCGAAAAACTAAGTACAAAAATGACTTTGACTGGTGATCACCATTTTAAAATAACAATTGCCATCTCAACCTTTATGTCAATATTTAATTTGTAATTAAGTTAGCTTGCCAATGAAAACTATGGCGGTTACATGTCTTGAATGACGTGCTTCCTTTCATAATTACTTCACTAACATTCTAACTTAACACAATCCTTTAAAAGGGTAAAATAGGATATTTTATATGGCGATCCTATTTGACGGGTACCATAATGCCAATCTTTAATATTCTCACTTTATACACTTTAATCACATATGACAACAATCTCAATAAAGTAAGAAAATATGAAATTTTATTCAATGATAAACAGTTACAATGTCTTTACATGTCCTCATTAAGGCAATTTTATTATGCCCATATTTCTAGCATGCTCTTTATGGACCTTTGGCGCCAATGCCTTTGTCGAAGGATCTACTATCATGAGGCTTGTCGGGATTCCAACAATAGACACTGACTTATCACGTACTTTTTTTAGTACAAGGTATTTGACTTCCATAAGTTTTAATTTACTAGAAACGTTGTTATTCTGAGCAAATCTCCTTGTAGTGTCATTATCACCATAAATCTTCAAGGGCTCAAAAATGGTGTCCATAACACTTAATCCTGAGATAAAATCATGCATCCATAGAGCATGACTTAAGGTTTCAAAGCATGCCATGTATTCGGCATCAAATGTGGATGGAGTTACTAAAGTTTGTTTTGCACTCTCTCTGAAACTACCCCAGCAGCTAACATGAAGATGTATCCTGAAGTCAACTTTCTTGTATCGAGGCAACCAGCGAAATCAGCATCTGAATAACCGACCACTTCTAAGTGATCGGACCTTCTATAAAAGAGCATGTGATTTCTTGTGCCACTAAGGTATCGTAAAACTTTATTAACTCCTACCCAATGTGCCATTCCCGGATCACTTTGATATCTACTAAGCATGCCAACTGCAAAACTGATATCGGGTCTAGTGCGTGTTTGTGCATATATTAAACATCTGATTGCAGCTATATAAGGACAAGTTTCCATCTTTTGCCTTTCAATTTCATTTCTTAGACATTGTCCTTTACTAAACCTGACACCTTTTGTCATAGGTTCATTTTGTGCCTTACACCCTTCCATATGAAGTCTCTTAAGTACATTTTTAATATAGGATTCATGTGATAACCCAAGTAATCCTCGAAATCTATCTCAATAAATCTTGATTCCTTTTACAAAGGTCGCTCCACCCATATCTTTCAAATCAAAATTGTTCTTAAAATATTCCTTAGTTTCATAAATCATCCAAAGTTCATTACTAGCCAATAAAATGTCATCGACATATAAGACTAAAATCATAAATCGGCTCCCACTAACCTTGAGATATATATACTAATCAATGGTATAAACCAAAAGATGTGTAATAATGCGATTGAACTTTAAATACCATTATCTGGAAGCCTGTTTAAGAACATATATCGATTTCTTTAATTTACAAACTATTTTTTTTTTCATTCTCTTTTATGAAACCTTCAGGTTGTTCCATATACATGACTTCTTCTTTTAGATCTTCATTTAAGAACGCTATTTTGACGTCCATTTGATATAACTATAAGTTGAAATGAGCTACAGTTGCCATAACAATTCTAAATGAATCCTTTTTATACACCGGATAGTAGGTTTCATAATATTTTATTCCTTCTCTCTGAGTAAAACCTTTGACCACGAGTCGGGCCTTGAACCGTTCAACTTTTCCTTTGGAATCCCTTTTGGTCTTAAAGACCCATTTACAGCTAATAGCCGTGGAACCCTTGGGCAGATCAACGGTATCCCAAACTTCATTTGTGGCCATTGATTCTAACTCATCCTTCATGGCATCTAACCATTCATCGGAATTCTCATTTTCAATGCCTTCCTTAAATGTCTTAGGATCTTCTTTAATGCCAATGTTAGATTCTTCCGAATACACCACATAGTCCTTCGGAATAGTAGGTTTCTCATTCGAGTTGACCATCTTAATATTTCCAAATCGGGTTCAATGATATTTTGTTGTGTACTTGGAAGTGGATCATTATCTTGTTCATGAGTGTATCATTGATATGTTGCTGAATGTCAGGTTGATTTTGAATGTTTTGAGGTTCTTGTTCCTCTTGATGGTCATTTATCACGATATCAAGTGGAACACGAAGTCTAGTTTGTTCTATAGGAAACTCAAGTTGCTCCCTGACTTCTTTGTAACTCACATTTCTATTATGTTCACTTCCACTATTCTCAAGATCCTCTAAAATTTGGCATTTTCAAATTCAACAATCCTAGTTGTATGGGTCGGACAGTAAAACATATACCCTTTAGACCTTTCCGAATAACCAATGAAATATCCATTGATTGTTTTAGGGTCTCATTTCTTTTCTTGTGGGTCAAAAATTCAAACTTCAGATGGACAACCCCAGAATCAAAAATGATTTAAGATGGGCTTCCTACTGGAAAGGAGTTTTGGGAACTATTTTCATAGGAACACGATTCAATATATACATTGCTATCTTTAGAGCCTCTCCCCACATTGAATCGGGTAAATTGTTAACCATACTCATAACCATGTCTATTAAGGTTCTATTCCTTCCACATTGAATCGGGTAAATTGTTAACCATACTCATAACCATGTCTATTAAGGTTCTATTCCTTCTTTCAAATACACCATTTTGTCGTGGTGTGCTGGGCATTATATATTGAGCAACAATACCTTCCATTTCCAGAAATCTAGCAAATGGGCCCGGGTTATGGCCTGATTCAGTGTATCTACCATAATACTCACCACGTTTATCAGATCTTACTACTTTAATTTTCATATCTAATTGCTTTTCTACTTCTGCCTTAAATATTTTAAAGACGTTTAAAGCATCATGTTTTTCTTTAATCAAATAGACATATTATATCGTGAGAAATTATCTATAAAAGTGAGGATGTATTGCTCTCCGGTAAAATATGGAACATGAATTTTACCAAATATATATGTATGAATAATTTCTAAGGGTGCAGAACTCCTTGTGACATTTTTCTTGTTTGTGTTGATGTTTTCTTTTTTTTCCTTTTATATAACCAATACAAACACCATGATCGGTGAAATCAAAATTGGGCCATAAACTATCAGTCGCCAATCTTTTCATTCTCTGTTAAGAGATATGCCCTAATCTTTTGTGCCATAGCCTTAATGAGTTCTCATTTAGTGGGCCTCTGTTCATGCCTATGTGCAATCCACAATTATGGGAGGTGTGTGTAAAGTTTGTTCATACATAGAATCTAGCTTTAATCTATACAAACCATCACACATATAACCATTCCTAATTAAAATATTATTGCTAAAAATATGCATAATGCCATGTCCAAAATTGAAATTAAATCCATTACAATCAAGTTTGGAAATTGTAATCAAATTTCTAGAAATATCGTGAACCAAGAAAATATTATCTAAATCCAGGACAGGTCCAGTGTCAAGCACCAACCTATAAGTGGCTACACCTTCGACCCTTGATTCCTTTTTATTCCCCATCGTAATGGTTTTCTCGCTATCATTTGGAGTCCGCCTCGAAAGGAATCCCTCCACACAACCAGATACATGAATGGTTTCTCCAGAGTCGACCCACCAAAAATTTGATGGGATATTAGGTAAGTTGGTTTTTTGACTTACAAAAGATAGTTTTTTTTTTTTTTTTACCTCTCTTTTCAAATCAGGCAATCCTTTTTAAAATGTCCACTCTTTCCATAGAAAAAATATTTCTTATGTGCCCCTTTCTCTTTCCTGTTGGGCTTTGCTTCCTGAACATTAGCATTCATTTTGCCTTTTCCTTTTCCCTTGGACTTATTTTGAGAGACAAAATTAACAATTAATTGTCCCTCGGCCTTAAGCCTCCTTTCTTCTTGATCAGGTTTTGCTATCAACTCATTCAATGACCACGAAGTTGAGCTTTGGTTGTAGGCTACTTAAATGGGCCAAACTCAGGAGGAAGAGAATTGAAAATGAATTGCACCAAATGTTTTTCAGACACGGTCATATCAACTTCCTTCAATTTAGAAGCGATATTTGTCATTGTAAAAATGTGTTCTCTTATTCCCAACGTTCCATTATATTTTATGCTTGTAAAACAGCTAATCAATGATACACGTAAAGCTTTATCAATTATTTGAAACTGACCTTTTATAGCTTCTAGTAGGCCCTTTGCATTTTCTTTCGCTTCGATGGAACCTCTAATGGTCATCAAAATTGAGTTTGTAATAATTTTTATCACAACCTTATTAGACTTAATCCATTTATTATACTTAGCCCTTTCATCAACTGAGTTAGCATCCATGGGTATTGCTGGCTTAGGCTCACCCAAAGCCTTATCAAGGTCCAAGTAAGTAATAGCTAACAATAACATGTCCAGCCATTCAATATAGTTTGATCCATCTAACATGGGTATATTCCCTAAAGTCGAAAGTGATGCTATGGAATTTGAAACTGAAAAAAATAAAATAAAAATAAACAAGTAACAATAAGTTATGTAATACTTTGAATTTATCTACGCAATATACTTAGATTTAAAAGTGATATGTACGTCATTGTAAAGCCACCTTTGGGTTGGAAAAACAATATGTAAATATATTATCTTTCTTTTATTAATATGACCATGTTTATAATATGTGATGTGATTGTATTGAATATATTCCTTTGGGTATAAATCAAATACAAGCAAAACACATTTATTAACCATGTCATATTCCAATTTCAAATTATGGACAATCATACCTTTGGGCTTGATTGAACCATTTCCTTTATGAAATTGCAATTTTAAGTATTGTCATATTCAAACAATAGAGTTTGTACTTCCTTAACTCGACTTAGAGAATTAAATAATAATCTATAATTGGGTCGCTTTGGCGGCTACCAAGTTAAGAAATTGTTGAATTCTTTAAATTGACAACACTTAAGTAATAAAGTTAGTTCATTCGGTCATCAAGTGTGCTGAACCAATCAAACAAAAAATATTGGTCCATATGCAACATTATATAATTTCCAAATAACTTTATTATATCACATTTAAGTGGATTAGGCATCATTTCATAGATCAATGGTCAAAATTATCATTAATTGATCATCGATCAACACCTAATATCTTTAATTGATTCACCATAAGCATACATCCATCCAATCCAAGAAATAAATAACTCTAAAAATTAAACATGAGCATATATGAATATTAACAATAAAATAGAACTCCGATTTTGATAAATAAGTAAGATTAGCAGCGGAAGTAGCAAAAAGGAGTTAATCATAATGTTAAAGTAAAATATGCTCTAATTTAGAGTGATTAATCAGTCCATCAGATCTGTCCAGGCAATAGATCTCAATGCCATCAATACCCAGAAGAAAACAGATCGTTGATCCGTGTCCAAATGTGTCTTTTATGATCAAAATAAGAAATGGACTGTTTATTATTGACCAATCCATTCATCTCTGAAATTGATCAATGAATTCAGAATGTTATTTATGGCCGAAAAAATCACTTTAACGACTCTGATCGAATTGAATAAACAATATATGTGAATGATTATAATTAGACTTTAAAAATTAATCGCACTTGATCTTGACTAATCAATGCCCAATAGAAAATTTTTAGAATTCAATTAGACCCTAATAATATATGATAGAATGATTTGATGGTAAAAAGTAACATCAGAATAATGAAAACTATCAATCACACTATACCTTACAATTTCATAGTACAGGGTCAACTTCTAGACCTTAATTTGGGTCACTTCTGAATCTATTTTGGTCAATTGAATATGCAAATATGTACCATCTAATAAGTAGGTCCAACTGGAAAAAAAAAATTCCAAAACTGAAATGGGCTTAGTGGGCCCTTAACGGGTCAGGCCCAATCCACGATGGGCCCATAACTGACCCTGACAAGAACCTGACCCAGTCCAAAACTCAGGAATGGAAAAACTATGTCGGGTCGGGTTGAACTAGATCCTGACCCAGCCCATTCAACTTGGGTACCCAGGCTGGGCTTGTTAACCCGACCTCCCTGGCATGGCCCAGCCAACAAAAAAGAGGAGGCGCAAGAATCATTTTGTGCGTTGTCTTGAGCACAGTACACGCACAGGACAGCGCACAAACCTTTTTTTTAAACTTTAATAATAAAAAAATAAAATTCATTATAAAAATACAAATAAATAAAGAGAAATTCAATCGTGTCTTTTACTATTCTTTGTAACACCTATCACGTTATCATTATCAAGCTACTGGCATGCCCAAAACGAACATGAGGTTAAAACCCCTAATGTAATTCTTAAATAAAAAATTAAATTACATAAAATAAATCTTTCCTTCCCATCTCTTTCAGATTGGGTTGGGCACTGTAATCCTCGTTTCTTAGGCAATTATTATCCAATAAATTGAATACCCTTTATCAAATACGCAAGATTTCTTTCCTCTTGGTATTTGGGTTTTTTTTTTTTTAATTCCCGGAAGAACCAGGAAGCCCCGACAAAACAATAATGATCATTGGATTGAAACCAGGAGGCTCTGATACCAAATGTTAGAAATCTTTGGGTTTTAAAACCCTCTCTAGAATCAATCCAATAATATTATAAACATCAAATCTAAACCATTAGAGTAGTTAATGGTACCTGGTTGTACCATCTTGATTCTTCGTTCCAACAGAATGTTGGTCTTCAGTGGGGAATCACAACTCTCTTGTCCTTTTGCCTTTCTTTTCCAGTAAGTGATGGTTATAGAGATACGTTCGTAGCCAAAAAAGTTACCCGAGTTGCCGTTTATAGGCCTTAAATTTCTCCTTCCATCAAGAAGAGAATAAATACCTTTTAACCCTCACATTAAAATGATGGCGGTTACAAAAAGGAAAATTAAAGCAAACGAAAATCCATTAAAGAAGAAATCCTAATGTGGGATAAACGATCCTTTATGTATGGTCATGTGGGCCACAACATTCGGTCCAACAGGTAGAACATGAAAAACACCGCACCGAACAAAGTTCCGGTGTTAGTGATATGATTTTTCTTATATTAAACATTATCGACAGATTTCTGTAGCGACGGGCCAATAAGAAACTATCACGTTGATACTTTGGGCCATTTAAGGTAATTCAATGAATAGGACCATCAGCCTACCATTTGGATCTACTTGAAAGCAGTGGCGGACCCTGGATTTTTGTTTGAGGGGGCTTGAAAAAAATAATCTTCTTTTAATCAAAATGATAACCAAAAAGATTAGTGATGTCCAAACTGATACGTGTCACCTAAGTTTAAGAGCTATTAAAAAATCATACTAATTTTTTACAACACCATATGAGATAAAGAGCCAATATTATATCAAGTTCTATATTCTCGTTATTCTATCCTTCTAAAACGAAGCTTTCCTTTTGAAATGCATGAGCGTTAGACAACCATTGGCCCTCTCTTCTTTGCCATTGTATATAACAAAGTAAAAATAAAGAAAATGGCCAAAAGAAGGGTGTTAATCAATAGTGTTGAACTATAGTCCCAAGTACTAAAGTACTTAAATAAATAAAATTAAATTTGTGTCCAATATTCAAATCCAATTTAACTTAAGTTGCATTATATTAATATAAATAAAGTTTGGGTTTGAATCTAAATAGGCTTTGATTTGAGTTAAAAGTCAGGCTTGAAAATGATGCTAATAATGATCTAGCAAAATATAAGCAAATTGGCAATCATTACACAAAAGCAGAGAAATTGAGCAAATAAGGGGACTTACCTAGCTAGAGAGGAGTTTTCAAGAACAAAAGGAAAAATGGGAAGCGGAGGCGGAGGCGCCGTGCCACAAAGAATACCTACCTGAGAGGGACGACGGTGGATCACTAATGCCGGATACGGAGTGTGATTTGAGGATCTCTTCCAATTTGGAGATTTTCAGAGGAAGAGAGAGTTTAGGAAAATAGATGGGGGCTGGGCTAGTTTAAGTTAAGACATCTCACGAGCAATTTTCCATTTTGGTGGGGGCTTTAGCCCCCATGCCACTATATGTTTGTCCGCCCATGCCTGAAAGGTCACGGCTACACCCAATCTTCCATGGAACATTGTTAGAGAAATACATCGAAGCTCGTGTTAGTGCCATAGTCATGTATGCACCACCCTTAGGATGTCAATTCCATGTCAAAAAGTCCAAGACCTTGCCTCTAAGTGGCTTTACAAGGAAGATCAAATTTAAAGGCATGGATACAAGTCTTGGAAGGCCTGGATCTGATCAAGGAAGAACTCCAAGTGGTGCCAACCTATGCAGGTAATTTGGACCCTAAACAAACCAAGAATTGGCCCCCATGGGCCTTAGATCAATTGGCTAAATCATAGGGGCCATTTCTAGGTTTGTCTAGGGTCCAAATGGTTTAAACTAGTAAAATTGAGCCTTGAATTAGCTTTGTACAGTGCAGGGGTCAGCTAACTGTAGGTCCCCACGGTTAGCTCGCGGTCACAAAGGTAGTACCTTGAAATCCATTGTCAGTGTGCTTACAACTAGGTTCATGGCTCGCTGTAAGTCTCCTACGGTTACCCGTGAAGCTCGCCGCAGAGTAAAATGCTCTGTTTTGACCTGAGTCAAACTGGCCATTGGGGCTTCGGTGGCTAATCATAAAAAACCTAAAGGCTAACCACCATCTAGCCGTTGGAGAGCATTCTATATATACAAGAGCTCATTCTAATGGCCATAACTTTTGGCATTTTGAGACCTCTTTCCAACACATTGTGCCTACTTAGTAAAACCACATTAGAGCTCCCAAAATCTAATTCCACTCACACTTACACTTTCAAATAGGCATATTTAAGAGCATTTAAAGCTCTAATTAAGTGTGAATAGTGAAATCATCATTCTACGTAAAACCTTGAGCTTTCAAAGTTAGATTTCCATAATCCCTAGACTTAGACTCCCTAATGCTCTTGGTTGTGCACAAAGCATCATCAATACCAAGTAGCAGTGTGAGTCATAGCTTGGAGCCTTGGATTCAAGCAATGAAGAGCACCCTCAAGACTTAGTCCAAGAGGCAAGTGTTCTTGTTTAAAGTGTAAAATCGGGTTGTAAAGTGGATTACACCTTCATGATCGAACCACTATATAAAAAAAAAAAAAAAAAAGGGTTGGTGGATTAGATCTGTATGATCGAACCACCGTATCAAAAAAAAAATTATGTGATTGGAGGTGGACATGTGTGGTGGCCTCAAAATAGTGGAACCAAGAGTGGAAACTCTTGAGAGTGGATGTAGGTGTGGGACCAAACCATTATAAATGCTTGTGTGCCTCCTATCCCTTTATGCTTCATTTCCATTTATTTATACTTTGAGTTACATGTGCTAGATAGGTTTACACTCCTTGTTTTGGCACACAACACACAGTTGTGCTAAATTAAATCGCACAAATTCGTATATGATAGATTGTTTAGCACACACTTCTTTGCATCATTTCACGTGAGTGTTTTTGCAATATAGTCGCACGTATATTGTTGTGAAAGTGAACTTGTAACAGTGTCTAATGGCTTAATCAAGTTAGAAACATTAAGTTTTTTGCTATATAGTCATACTTATATTGTCGTGAAATTTAAGTGAACTTGTAGCAGTGTTTAATTGGATGAATTGGCTTAATCAAGTTTGAAATATTAATTAGTCCTATTCAAACCCAAACGATTTGCATAGGTCTTGCTTGCACTTTCAGGTCATGCGTAGGTAATGCCTAAGCAACTGGCGGTCTCTGATGCTAGTGTGGTGAGTCCCACACTAGACTCCATTGATATGCGATGGCAATGGAGTGGAGGGAAACTTGAGACGGAGACCTTAGTGAAGTGGGCCAATCTACCCGCAGAAGATGCTTCATGGGAGGAATTCTCAACATTGCATGAGCATTTTCCGCAACTCAACCTTGAGGACAAGGTTGGTTTTGAGGTGGAAAGGTAATTTTAGCGCCCATGGGTCAGTGGGCCAGGAAGGCAGCAAGTCAGCCCATGCTGGTTCAACCCATTAGCAAGAATTCAATGGATAAGCATTGAAAAGAAGGCAAGAAGTTTAGGGAGCCAACAATTATCTTATTTCTAAATAAAGATGATATGTCAGGTGACAAGGATAATAAGCAATTATGGAGATGGCGTCACTTCTCGGATTCTGGGGGCCTACCAAATTCTAGGTCGTGATCTAGATGTATATAATAATCATATATTTCAAGAAAATGGGCCAATAAAAATTTGCATAAAATATATAAAAGCCAAGCATAATATATTAAAGTTGTATTATTATAATTACTTCATAGTTTAAAAGCATTAATTAGTACAACCTTAGCCACGCTGGGCTGAATACAAAATATAAGAAAATAAATTGTTCTTAAATACCACGGCTCTCAACACAAGAAGCAATCAACAGCAGGGCCTAAGTGTATCGCTCTAACTAATCACATGGTTCAAGCAACCGTTAATCTGCCACGCTAACGGATAAAGTACCAGCCACCTACAAGCACCAAGAGTAGTATCATACAAAGTTTGACATTTGACAAGCATCAATCATGAATTACATAAAATGTAATATTAAATTACAAATACGGAAAATAAACATGCAAAGAACAAGTGAATGGATGCCTACCAATGTACGGTAAATGAAGTCAGCACAAGAAATTTACTATAATAACCATATATGTGAGCCCAATGGGTCAGGCAAGCATATACCAATGCTGTGCAAGATAAGACAACCATGAACATGAGCAAGTACATTGTGTTTCCAAGGGCATATGGGTGTAACACGAGCAAGTACAATGTGTTTCCAAGGGCATATGGGTGCATATCATGAGCATCGTGCAAGCAAGATAATGCATAATAATCGCAAATGCTAGGCACGCGGGATAATAGTTAATAACCACACATGAGTGCAAAATATAACCCAAGTAACAGGTACTCTCAACGAAGAGCAATAACACGAGACGGACAGGGCGCGATGTGTCACCTACCTCTTGGCACCCGTCGACATCAGGGACTCGGCTTGAAAACGTCTACTCTCAGTATACCTGATACCTACATACTACGTACACGAAGCTTGGCACTGACACGTCAACAACTCGGTATCACCCAGATACCTACCAGGATAATATCTCAGTCCAAAATAGTATCTTGTGCAGGTGTTCAGGATGTGCATATCAAGTGTAATGTATCCATGGTGTGAAGTGCAAGTGAACTGGGTATCGGAGTGTGGATGCCATACCCAAACAACGTTCATGTATGCAAGAAACATGTTGTACCAGTGATTGCACATGATTAACCTAAGCAAAATGGTCCATTTTATTAAGTGGGTTCGGGCAAGCAAACTAATGGGCCAAGACTAACAAGCCATGATAATATCATATGGGTCAAGGCAAGTTCAAGTCCAGGTATTGTCTAGGTTTGTGCTCATTATAACTCCTCATATGACTAGGGCTAGTTAGGGGACCTACTTATACCTGTGATTATGTGGTTATTACATTCGGTACCTCTTATGACCCTCAATCATAGGTGAAGTGACAACTTTTCCATCACGAATGGGTTCTACATTTTGAGTACGAGTTCTAGTATTATAAGGGTCGGGTCATGGTGTAATTGGACAAGGCCAACAAGGTCCAAACGGGGTGAAACGAGGCATGGCAGTCTCAACTAGATTTAACTATACTATCTCAATCATATCAAAACAGACAACATTCCTGTATGAAAGAGTAGACCCCAAAATGGGTAGAAAAGGGCATGTTAGTGTAGAAGATAACTCATAAAAAGGCACACCTAGGCCCAAGTAGAATGTCCCATGTGTGGGATTGTATTGAGTAAATATCTCATAGATTTACTTCCTTGTATAATGATTTACATTCTTTATTCTTTCTGATCTGACTGTGATCTGATTGTAATTACACATGTAATTAGGGTTAATATTCCTTATAAAATGGTGGGTCGATCCTCTATTGAGGAATCAACTCTCTCTCTCTCTCTCTCTCTCTCTCTCTCTCTCTCTCTCTCTCTCTCTGTGCATAACATGGAATCGCTCATTGTGCTCTTTGCATAACATGGTATCAGAGCCAGGTTGTGATCAATCCATCTTCCCTCATTGATCAAACCCTTCTTATTGGAGTGAATCCTCTCTCCATTACTGCTGTCATTCTGCTACTTGAGTGTGACAAGCCGATGATCAAACTATGGCCCACCACTGATCAACTTCCTATCACCAAGCGACCTTCACAGTTGTGATCACCAGCCCTTCAGGGTATTGTAAGGATTTTTCTGGATTTTTTCATCACCATCTGAGGTAAGCTTCATCCACTTCTTCCTCTGTCGATTTTGACATATTATTATCAGATACTTTTTATCACCATCGTCCAGATTTGTGGATCCTTATCCAATACTCCTCAGACTCGGACTAGAGGAAGTACTTTTGAACTCCTTCAAGAGTTTCAAACTTGATCTGTGATTAGATCACTTTGTGGGCAGATCACTTTGTGGGCCCCACACACAGCTCTTGCACCAAAAATCATGGTCATCGGGCGTTCCTGCACTATTCATGCTCTCTGGTGCTGGATTCCTCATCAGATAAATATATTGCCATCTCCCTGCTGTATTCTGTGATTGGCCACCCTCGGGAGCCCACACAAATCCTGGATCAAATTTTCAGGTCATCCGGCTCTGTCTTGGGGGGGAAATTTGCACTGTTAGTGCCTCTTTTTTTTTTCTTTTTTTTTTTTTTTGTACTGTTGCTGCTGGCATTGTTAGTCCTATTTGCTGCTGTTTGCATATTTGATGTTGCTATTGCTGTTTGCTTTCCTTGGTTGCTATTTGCTGCTGGCAGTGCTGTTGCTGTTGTTATCCTTGTTGTTAGTACAGTTGCTGCTTCTTTCTACTATGGACAAGTATGATGTTATTCCCGTTAAATGTAATGGGAATAATTATATGGCCTAGTCTTTTCATCTGAAGAATTTTGTAGAAGGCCAAGGACTATTTGGTTAGCTTGTTGGATCGATAACTAAACCTACTACCAGTACTACTGACACAAAAGCATTACCCACCTGGCCTAAAGAAAATGCTAAGTTCATCACTTGGATTCTCAACTCCATTGACCCTTCTCTTGTCATTGCTCTTCAAGCATATACTGCCGCATCTGATATGTGGATTCATCTCAAGAATGTTTATCATCAAACAAATAAAGCTTACAAATTTCAATTAGATGGTGAAATTGCAAAATTCAGTCAAGGCAATAAATCTGTGCGAGCATACTGCAATGGATTTCTCACCTTATGGACTAAGAGGGATGCTATGATTATTCAAACTGTTTCTGCTAGGTTTCTGTCTGAGGCTCTTAAATTACAAGAGGAAACCCACATCAGCCAGTTCCTTATGAATCTCAGACCTGAATTCGAATCTGATCGGTCTGTTCTCACGAATAGAGAAGTCTGTGTGAACCTGGATACATGCTTCCATGAAGTCCTTCGAGAAGAACTTTGCCTCGACTCTCAGCGTGCCATTCTTGAAGAACCAAAGGCCTTCCTAGCTCCTCTCCCGGCTGATTTTGCTCTCCTGGAAGCCCCCAATTAGAAGCCTGCTCAATGCTATGAGTGCAAAGGCTTCGGTCATATGGCCAAGAACTGTCATAAGAAATTCGTTTGCCGATATTGCAAGCATTCTGGTCATCTTATTGATGATTGTCGTAGCTTACAGCGAAAGAATGGGCCCCAGCAAAAGCAAAACCCTTCCACCGTGCCTGGACAAAATGCTCTAGCTGCGTTCCAAGTTCAAGCACCTCTCCCTGATATGGAAAGCACCTCTTCTAGGGCAGTATCCATGACTCTAGCCCAGATTCAAGAATTGATTCAGAACACGGTGACCTCAGCATACGCATCTATGGGCTTTAATGGTGGTCGGTATCAATCTCATTCTCCTCTAGCATTCCTTGCTTTTCATTCTTCAATATCTCTGTCTTCATCCATCACCCCATCCACATGGTTTCTAGATTCAGGAGCATCGAACCACATGACTTCTGTAGGAAGTAGCTTTACAGCCTCTCACCCTTACCTTGGCAAAGACAAAATCACCACTGCTAATGGAGACCAATTAATCATCTCTGGAATAGGTACCGTTACTTTAGATGGTGTCTCTAGCCAGTCCCTCCACCTTCCCAATGTCTACTTTGTTCCCAAATTATCAGCCAATTTACTTTCTGTCGGACAACTTATTGATGATGGGTACCATATTAACTTTTCTTCCAATGGTTGTGTCATACAGGAGAGGCAAACTGGGAAGGTGATCGCGACGAGGAGTAAACATGGTCAACTGTTTCAGCTGGACATTGGACATCGGACATCATTCTCTCTTTTCTTTTTCTTCACCTAAATTAGATAAATTGTGGACTGTGGCATAGTCATTTTGGTCATGTGGACAATGCTTACTTTCTTTCTTTGCTTAAAATTGGTTGTTTAGAACTCACTATTGATAATAAAATGATGTCTTATTTACTTCAATCTAATTGTGAAACGTGTTGCTTGAGTAAGAGTCATATCTTGCCTTTTCCAATTCATTGTTCTCATGCGTTATCATCTTTTGACATTATTCACACTAATGTTTGGGAAATTGCTCCCACATTGAGTAGGACAAGGTTTAAGTATTATGTGACCTTCATTGATGATCACTCTAGTTTCACTTGGATTTATTTCATGCACTTCAAATCTGAAGTATTTTCTCTTTTCCAAAAGTTTTACAATATAGTTCACACACAATTTAAGAAAGCAATAAAAAAATTTAGGTCTGACTACGGTGGAGAATATGTCCCATGATTTTTCTGCCTTCCTTTCTGATAAAGGCATTATTCACCAAAAATCCTACCCGCATACTCCACAGCAAAATAGTGTTGCGGAGAGGAAAAACAGGCATATTCTTGAAACTGTTTGTACTCACCTTCTTGCATCCTTAGTTCCTCCAAATTTTTGGCGTGATGTTGCACAGACTGTTGTGTATCTCCTCAATCATCATCCTAGATCCGTTCCAAGAAAGACTACTCCTTATGAAACTCTCTTCGGTCATACCCCCTCATATTCTCACTTACGTGTTTTTGGTTGCTTGTGCTTTGTTCATCTTCCTCATACAGAGCGCGCCAAGTTGTCACCACAGGCTGCCAAAATGTGTCTTTATGGGTTACAGTACTGACCACAAGGGATTTCATGTGTTATGATCAATCCGAAAAACGCATGCGAATATCTCGTAATTTGATTTTCTTGGAACACATTCCTTTCTTTTCTTTGCATTTGGATAATCATTCTGTTGCAGTGTATTATCTGCCACAATTCCCCGCGACTACTTACCCTCCTGTGGGGCCTCCTTCTCCTGAACCTCTCCCAATGCTGCCTACTGCACCTGCAGGTATTAATACTTCTTCTACTGATAGTGTCCTATCCCTGCGACGCTCTAGTCGTCCTTCTGTTGCACCTGACAAATATGGCTTTCCTGCTCTCTTCACCTCTTTGGATAGTACTCATATACCCACCTCATATTCACATGCCTCGAAGATTGCATACTGGCAGGATGCTATGACTGAGGAGTCGCTCTTGAAGCAAACAAAACATGGGAATTGGTACCAGCCCCGGCCGATGCATCTGTTATTAGCAGTAAATGGATCCATTCTATAAAAGTTCACTCTGATGGGAGTCTTGATCGCTACAAAGCCAGATTAGTTGCACAGGATTATAAGCAGGAGTATTGAATTGACTATGAGGAGACCTTCGCACCGGTGGCTAAAATGACCACTATTCACACACTCCTTTGTGTAGATGCAGCTCGCAACTGGCCCCTATGGCAAATGGATGTAAAAAATGCCTTTCTTCATGGCAACTTGCATGAGACTGTTTATTTAAGGCCACCTCCATGGTATGCTTGTCCTCCTCAACTTGTTTGTAAACTGAGGAAAGCTCTTTATGGTCTTAAGCAAACTCCTCGGGCTTGGTTTGATAAATTTCGGACTGCAATCCTTCAAGCTGGATTTTGCCAAAGTCATTATGATAGTTCCCTCTTCCTCAGATGGACTCCAAAAGGATACACATTTCTTTTGGTTTATGTTGATGATATGATTATCAGTGGTAATGATGTTGCTGGCATTACTTCCCTCAGACATCATCTTACCTCAGACATCATCTTACTCGTCATTTCCGAATGAAAGATCTTGGTCCTCTCACTTCCTCGGGCTTGAATTTATTCGTAACAAATCGGGCATTCGGGTTCATCAACATAAGTATGCAACCGATCTGGTCACTTCGGCTCGACTTGATGAGGCTCACATCTTTGCTACTTCTATGGAATTGAACAACAAAATTAGTACGGATGATGGCTCTCCCCTGGCTGATCCTTCCATTTTCCGCCAAATTGTGGGTAGTCTGCTCTACTTGACTATGACCAGACCAGATATTTCTCATGCGGTTCATACTGTTAGTCAATTTGTTAGCAATCCACACATGCCTCATCTTACTGTTGCCTTGCGCATACTCCGCTATGTTAAAGGCACTCTCAATCATGGTCTTTTCTACCCTTCTGGTGCATCTCTACACTTAACCGCTTATGCTGACGCGGACTAGGCAGACTGTCCGGATACACAAAGATCTACCACTAGCTGGTCACATGTTTCTTGGGGAATCTCTGATTTCCTGAAAGTGCAAGAAGCAAACCACAGTTTTAAAATCTTCTACCCAGGCAGAATATCGAGCCATGCTGTTTGCTAGTACTGAAATCATTTGGCTACGATGTCTTCTTTGTGAATTGGATGTACGTGTTGGCACTTCTACACCTCTATGTGGGGACAATACCAGTGCCACCCGAATCGCAAACAATCCGGTCTTCCATGAAAGGACAAAGCACATTAAGATTGATTGTCATTTCATTCGTCAGCAAGTTATTAGTGAGAAGATCACTTTGCCTCATGTTTCTACCCATCATCAGTTGGCAGATATATTCACAAAAGCTCTTCCTAAACCACGGCATGATGATCTTACTGGCAAATTGATGTTTCGTGTCTTCCCCCGTCAATTTGAGGGGGAGTGTAGAACATAACTCATAAAAAGGCCCACCTAGGCCCAAGTAGAATGTCCCACGTGTGGGATTGTATTGAGCAAATATCTCATAGATTTACTTCCTTGTATAATGATTTACATTCTTTGTTCTTTCTGATCTGATTGTGATCTGATTGTAATTACACATGTGATTAGAGTTAATATTCCTTATAAATAGGTGGGTCGATCCTATACTGAGGAATCAACTTTTCCTCCAAACTTCTCTCTCTCTCTCTCTCTCTCTCTCTCTCTCTCTCTCTCGTTATGCTCTTTGCATTATAACAGTTAGATCCGGTCAATCTAGACAAGAAAAGGGCAGAGAACTTGCGTTAGCCAATCGAAAAGACCAATCTAGTGATTTGGTCAGTCTAAAGATGAGAAGTGGGCAACAAATGCACGTTAAGCTCTAAAGACTAACCCCATGGGTCAAACATGTACAAACTTGTCCATACTGCCAAATTATGGTCCTCGAGGCTCATGCTAAGTTAAACGGGGCTAAACAAGCAAGAACACCACCATTCCACTTTACGCGAACCTTGTATTATGAGTCTCTTGGTGCTTCTGACGGTCATTGCCATTCAAGGTCCTTAGTTCACGTTTGCTTCGCACATACTTCTAGATATTCTGTGGTTAAGGGCAGCTCAAGGCATCACCCCACATTAATCTTAAGTTCGGATAAGTGTTGGGTGAGGCTCAAGGTACAGGGATCCACCAATCTCTAAGTTTTCGGTCCCCCAGACTGAGGGTGACCAATCATCATGGTTTGGTACCAGTTCAGAGGTTCAAAGGCTCCAAATTTAAGTCATCCGATGTGGCCCATAACTTGTCCCCAAAGTGGACAGCCGATTGGAAGTTTCCCATGGGGCACAAGTCGATGAAAAAGGGTTCGGAGAAATCTCCAATGAAAATGGGCCAAAATAGTCCCAAACAGGGGGGGTCGCCAAGTAGGCAGGGCAGACCACCGAGTGATCATGTATACAAACCACTAAGCGGGCATGGGTTCTCTTCCACGGTCAACCATGGGAGCTGCCAACTACACAGTCATTGCAATCAGCGGTTCACTTTTGGGTTTCTTCCCACCATTTGGGATTTTCTAAGTCCGGGGAGTTTCTTAACATTCTTAGGGGATTAATTATAACTAATTAAACATGTTTAATATTAAGTTAGACTTAAAAACAAGAAATCTATACCATGTTTAGGACTTAGGAGTTAAGGCTAGAAATAGGAAACTAGCACACAAGCCATGGAACTCAAGATTGATACTTGCATTGGCTTCCTCAAGCTCCAAATGCATTCTAGATCACTCCCAAGTCTATGAAATCACTCCTTCATGAGTTCCCCCAAATTTCCCTACACCAAACACACCGAAAATCACAAACTATGAAGCACATGAAATAGGAACTCGAATGTCTCAATTTGTGTCTAAAGTGTACCCCAAAACCCAAATCTAGAAGATGGGAACGGGCTCCCACCTCCAAGTACTTGGACCAAGGAAACCCCACAAGTTAGAGGGCTGCTACGAGTTAAATCCAGCAATTGAGAGGCCTGTTGCAAAAGAGAATGGTAGGAGGTAGTTAAGGAAGACAAGAAAAGAAGATTGGTGGTGATTGTCGCAAAAAGGAGAATAAACGAGGAAGATCCACTAAACAGCCGATCACCTGCTCTCTGTGTTGTGTGCAAGAAGCCAGATATGACGGGAAAGAGGAGAAGGGGTGCGGGCTTTATAAAGACAAAAGTCAAGGTGGGCCTCACAACTCATGATAGCAGAATTGCAAAAATAGAGGCGGCCTCAAATGACCTTGGGCCAAGAACGAAAGTTTCTCGAAATTAAATTATCTTTCTAATGGATAATGGATGGGAATTTTTTGAGGTCCAAGCGAAAACTCGATTTTTATGAAAATGAAAATTATGCCCCTAGCAAGAGTGTATTGATGAAATGCCGGGCTTTGGGACTTCAAATGGGTACGGGCTGAACACGAAAGTTGTTGGGAATGACAAGGTCCATCTTTTAAACCTAAAACGACGATTTTTATGGAGTTTCCAAAATGCCCCCGACTTTTCCCAAAATCTGAACTAGACCCTTCCAAGTGTCGAACTTGGTTCGAAAGCTCATGGGGCTCTCCAAAACTCTACCGTACATTATTCTAACCTTCTTATTCAAATAAACACCTTCAAAAAGAGCTCTCCAACTTTCCCGAAAACTTACAAATGGGTCCTACTCCATCCCAAAGCTTGGCCGATCCGCATATTTGGTATATCACAAATTTACTTCTATCTCAAAATACCAGTGACAGTCATTTACCACTCAACAAAGTAGTAATATTAAAATTTCATGGGTAAGACATGAGAGTAATTTTCGTGGTGTACATGGGGAAGCTTCTAGTCCAGACATGTCCCCAGCATTATCAAAGAAAACCAAAAGATTAAGATGCAAGCATAAATGCATTAACCCAGGAATAATTGCCTCTACCTTTACTGGTGGAGCACACACTAGTTCCTGCCTGAGCTCATGGGCTTGCTCGCCGTTGTAAATGTACTTGTGTGGACTGAAAACGAACTGATAGAATACACTCTTCATCATTCAAGAAGAGATTACATATCCACATTTTATGTAAAAACAAGCAAACAACAGAACTCTTCAACTGCACGTATTGACAAAGTTCCATGTTGTGCACATGGCCCAGATCCAGTAGTTTAAAGAGACAAAAGAAACACCACCGTCCAAAACCAAGGCATTAGCCATCATCAAAGCTTATCCATTTATGTGGGGTCGCCTGTGTTAAGTTTGGCCCATGACCCATGAAGGAGTCCAAGGCCCATCAGTCAGTCCAGCCCAGCAAAGCTTCATCTTATGTGGATTGATTTGGTCAAATATTAAGATAGCTGTACATATTTAGAAATTGATTGCTTTCCTAAAACTAGATTAGTGATTGCTGTAATTTCATAGTTTCCTTGTAAGGCCCTTAATTGTGGCATGTATAATTCTATATATTGGTGGTTGGTTCTCCAAGAGGACACGACAATACAAAGTAATTTTCCAAACTCTCGTTCTCTGTATCTTGCAATTGTGGGAATGACATGGTATCAGAGCCAGGTTCAAGAAAATCTTGTCTTATGATCTTATATAGCATTAAGGCATTAAGGATAGAGAGGAATTGATCTCTCTTGTGAAGGTCGACAGATCAGAAATCTGTTTCAAGGAATCTAGACGTTGCAGCATTATCCTGTTCATGGTGGCCCACCTCTGATCATCAAATCATCATCAGAGATCTGTCCAGTCTTGGTCGCCTGGATTGTCTAGGAATATTGGAGATTTTTTCAGCACATCCAGGTTGGTGATTTACCCATTCTAGAGTTTTTCCAGATTTTTAATATTGGTTTCATCTAGACCGTCCAGAATCTTGGATCTGTGATAGAATTGGATCATTCTTCTTCCATTAGAAGCCAGATTATTGTGGTTCCTCAGATCAGTGATCTGATCTTTGTTCAGATCTACCAGTGGGGCCCACGTCAAGGATCAGTGCCTTTTTTTAAGGACGTCTGGGGGTTTTTTTTTTGCCTGTTTTGTGTTCTGTGATCACTGGTTGGTCAGATCCACTTTGTGACTTCATCACTTCTCTGTTTACTCGATCTTCTACTATTTGTTCACTGTTTCACTCAGTTTTTTTGGACAATCTTAATTAACAATGGAAAAATCTGAGGTTACCTTGATCCGATTCACGGGAAAAAATTACCCCGCTTGGTCGTTTCAGTTCCAGATTTACCTTGAAGCTAAGGAATTGTGGGGCTATATTTCTGGATCTGATCCTAAACCCACGGAAGATGAGAAGAAGATATCCACTTGGCTTACTAAAGATGCAAAAATAAAAACTTGGATACTAGGTTCAGTGGAGCCCCATCTGATAATGAACCTTAAACCTTATCCCACTTCTAAAGACATGTGGGGGTATTTGAAGCAAGTGTACCATCAAGATAACTCCGCACGTCAATTCCATCTTGAATGTGCGATTGCTGAATATGCACAGGGGAACTTGTCAATCCAAGACTACTATTCAGGATTCCGAACCCTTTGGTCGGAATATGATAGTATTAAGTATGCAGATGTGGCTGCCGATGTTCCGATCGTAATACGCGATCTTCAGGCCTCTAGTCAGCGGGATCAATTTTTGATGAAATTACGGAATGACTATGAAAGCATTCGATCTGCCCTCATGAATCGGACGCCTTTACCATCCTTGGATGTCTGCCTCAATGAACTCTTACGGGAGGAACAGCGCATATCGACCTCAACCCATCTGGCTCAACAAAAGACTGAGACCTATTCAGTCGCGTTTTCAGCAAATAAAGCTTCCCAGCCTTCATTTCGTGACTTGAGCAAAACACAATGCTACAGTTGTCAAAAATTTGGGCATCTTGCATCTCAATGCAAACAGAAAGTATGTAGCTACTGTAAAAAGCCGGGACATATCATCTCTGAATGTCGCCGCCGCCCACAACGTCCGGCACCACAGTATCAGGCTCCACAGTATCAGGCTCCGCTATATCAGACTCAGTCTCCGACTCCGCATGCTTATGTTGCTTCTTCAGATATGCCTGCTCCTACCTCTGCATCCTCACAGCCTGGGCCCTCATCCTCTCTAACTCCTGAATTGGTTCAGCAAATGATTGTCAATGCCCTTTCTGCTTTCGGTCTCTCAGGTACCTCGCCTCCATCTTCTACTTGGTTTCTTGATTCCGGGGCATCTAATCATATGACATATTCCCAGAATCCTCTCTCCAATGTGAAAAAATACAATGGTAATCTTCAAATACAAACTGCCAACGGAGGTACTATTCCCATTACTGCTCTTGGAGACATTCCTGGCCCCATCCCCTTGAAAAATGTCTTCCTTTGTCCCAATTTAACTTCTAATTTATTGTCAGTTGGGCAACTTGTTGAAAATAATTGTAGCATCTCTTTTTCTTCTTCTGGTTGTATTGTGCAGGACCAGATGTCCGGGAAGGAGATCGCGAGGGGACCTAAGTGTGGACGCCTGTTTCCGCTGGATTTTTTTCAAATTCCTAGGACTAGAGTTGCAAATGATGTGTTTTGTTTCTCTATTAGAGATAACTGCCAATTGTGGCATAAAAGACTCGGACACCCTAATTCCAAGACTTTGTCCCTTATGTTCAATTCTGATTTATTAAATAAATTTATTGGCTTATCTTCTTGTGTCCCTTTTGATTGTGCTACTTGTAAAATGGCAAAAAGCAAAACTCTTCCTTTTCCTATTTCCACTTCACACAGCACTAGGTGTTTTGATTTAGTTCATAGCGATATATGGGGAATTGCTCCAGCTCTTTCTCATGCTCACTACAAATATTTTGTGACTTTTATTGATGATTTCAGTCATTTCACATGGATTTACTTTCTGCATTCCAAATCTGATGTTTTCACTGTTTTTAAAAAAATTTTAGCTTATGTTGAGAATCAATTTTCCACCTGCATCAAAATCTTGAGATCTGATTCAAGCAGAGAATGTGTCCTCTGATTTTCAAAAGTTTTTGCAACACAAAGGCATTATTTCTCAGCGGACCTGTCCCTATACTCCCCAGCAAAATGGAGTTGCTGAACGGAAAAATCGACATCTGCTCGATGTCACTCGCTCCCTCCTTATTGAATCCTCCGTTCCTACCCGATTTTGGGTTGAGGCACTGGCTACGGCTGCTCATCTCATTAATCGTCTGCCTTCTGCCTCTCTTCAAAATCAGAGCCCATTTTACCGATTGCACCAGACATCTCCCTCTTATGACGATCTTCATGTTTTCGGCTCCGTTTGCTTTGTGCACTTGCCTCCTTCTGAGCGAACCAAATTAACTGCACAATCAGCTAAGTGTGTGTTTTTAGGTTATGCCCCCTTCCAGAAAGGGAACCTTTGCTACGATCCTCACATTCGTCGCTTACGGACCTTTCGGAACGTCGTTTTTTTTGAACAACAATATTTTTTTCAACATCTTGACCCTCCTGACTCCTCTTTAGTGTCTTTACCTGGTTTCTCTGACAACACTTCCTTTGTTCGTTTTAATCCTAACTTTGTGTACCACAGACGGAATCCAGACGCGCCTCCCAGGGGTTCCCCTCCTGATCTTCCTCCAGCATCTGGTCCACCTCCGGCAATTCGTTCTTCTGGACTTCCTCCGTTGCGTCGCTCAACACGCATTTCGGTTCCACCCGACCGCTATGGGTTCTCCTATACTTCCTTAATGGCCACTTTGTCCTCCTCTTCCCTTCCCCGATCCTATTCTCAGGCTGTGCAGGACAAATGTTGGAACCAGGCTATGCAAGATGAGTTGGAGGCTTTAGAGAAAAGTCACACATGGGACATTGTCCCCTCTCCTATGGGTGTCAAACCTATTGGCTGCAAGTGGATCTTCTCTCTCAAGTTAAAACCAGATGGCACTCTTGATCGCTATAAGGCGCGCCTTGTTGCTCTTGGAAATCGGCAGGAATATGGTATTGATTATGATGAAACGTTTGCTCCCGTCGCTAAGATGACCACCGTACGCATAATCCTTGCTATTGCTGCATCTCAGTCCTGGCCTCTCTATCAAATGGATGTCAAAAATGCGTTTCTTCATGGTGATCTCAAAGAAGACGTTTATATGCGTCTGCCTCCAGGGTCATCCTCTGAGCCGGGCATGGTTGCTAAGCTCCGTCACTCTCTTTATGGTCTGAAGCAAGCCCCTCGCGCATGGTTTGAGAAATTTCAAGATGCTCTTCACTTGGGTTTTCATCTGAGCCCGTATGATCCTTCTATGTTCTTACATCATGCTCCTTCTGGAATTACTGTTCTCCTGGTCTACGTTGATGACATTGTCATTACTGGTCCAAATGCACAAATGATTCATGAACTTCAAGCCTCTCTTCATCAGACATTTCAAATGAAGGATCTCGGCCCCTTACACTATTTCCTCGGTCTTGAAGTTCATCAATCCCCTACTGGTATAGGTCTCAATCAGCACAAATACACGGTGGATCTCATTGCCTTGGCTGGCCTTACTGCTTCTGCTCCAGTCGATACGCCAATCGAACTGAATGTCAAACTCAGTAAAGAGGAGGGTGACCTTCTTCCCGATCCTACCGCATATCGCCAGTTAGTGGGGAGTTTGATCTACCTCACGATCACCCGTCCTGATATCTCATTTGCGGTCAATCTCATGAGTCAGTTCATGACTGCTCCTCGTCATCTTCATATGGCTGCTGTTCGTCGCATCATTCGGTACCTTATTCGCACACCGACTCGCGGGTTGTTTTTTCCATCCAACAATCCTCTCTCTCTCTCCGAGCTTATTCAGATGCTGATTGGGCTGGTTGTCCCGATACTCGCCGATCGACGACAGGATGGTGCATGTTTTTGGGTGATAGTCTGATTTCCTGGAAATGCAAGAAACATGACAGTTTCTAAATCTTCTACCGAGGCTGAGTACCGCGCTATGTCTGCTGCGTGCTCCGAAATCCTTTGGCTCCGCGGTCTACTCTCAGACATTGGTTTTCCTGCAGAAGGCGCTACCCCCCCCCCTATGCCGATAATACTAGTGCAATTAGGATTACTGAAAATCCGATTTTTCATGAACGCACCAAACACATCGAGGTTGATTGTCACTTCATCCGTGATGAACTTAAACGTGATGTCATCAGCCTTCCGCATGTCTCCTCTGAACTTCAAATTGCAGATATCCTCACTAAAAGTCTTCCCCGACCACGCCATCAATTCTTGGTTGGCAAATTGATGCTCGTTGATTCTCCCGCATCAATTTGAGGGGGGGTGTTAAGTTTGGCCCATGACCCATGAAGGAGTCCAAGGCCCATCAGTCAGTCCAGCCCAGCAAAGCTTCATCTTATGTGGATTGATTTGGTCAAATATTAAGATAGCTGTACATATTTAGAAATTGATTGCTTTCCTAAAACTAGATTAGTGATTGCTGTAATTTCATAGTTTCCTTGTAAGGCCCTTAATTGTGGCATGTATAATTCTATATATTGGTGGTTGGTTCTCCAAGAGGACACGACAATACAAAGTAATTTTCCAAACTATCGTTCTCTGTATCTTGCAATTGTGGGAATGACCTGGTCGTCTTGCTTTCTCCTCGATCTCGTTGTAGATATTGTCAAAAACTAGGGTTAGGGTGTTCTAATGGGGTGAGCAAAAGAATGAAAAGGGAGAGGTGATGGATGAGAGAACTTGGGCAACAAGTGGTCAATCAGATGGCTTAAAAAGGTTCGTGCACATGAAGTTGACTTGGATAGGAAGTCGTGCACAAAGACTTTTCTTTTTCCACACAATCCCTCCTTTTCTCCTTTTTCTTATTTCCTAAAAATCATTGATCCCATCTCTCCTGGTTCCATAACACTATATCCCATCAGTTGACAACTACGAGGGTCCTACCAAGAAGCATTTAAAACTAACCCTAAACCAATAATCTTCTTTACAACAAATAACCAGAATTGTGGGCCCCCTCAAAGGTTCCTCCCCAAACTAGAAAAACATGGGACATGCTATTGGGTCCTACCAAAACCCCTTAAAACTCTTTATTTCAAACTCAGAAGAATATCAAAGACAAAGGGTTCCACAAAGTTCCAATCCGAATCTATAAACTATTGGTCAGGCCACTGAGGTACCTAACCCATGGGTGGTACCCACTAAAATAAACCTTGCATTAATTGTATAACTGGCTCTCTTGGACATGTCCAATTCGTAACCAGACCATTAATAATAATACCAACAAATCAAATTAATAACACCAAGGATCAAAATAGTGGTTGCATTGGGCGTAGCGGTCTATGTCCAAAACGTTACGTAGTAGGCACTACATAGCGGTTGTGGAGATACGTTCAAAAAATTTAAAATCTTTTGTACCAGTCAATCTAATGTTTTTAGCTATTTAGAAACATGTAAGGGTAGAGACAACTTTATGAAAGGCTATTAAGGAGAAGAAAAAGGAAAAACATCATTTTAAATTAAAACTACTTGGCTCTACCGGGTTCTAAACTGTAGTGCCGCTATTTTCAAAATAGCATAGCGGCCTCCACCGCTACAGCCATTTTGAACCATGAATAACACATTAGTTAGCAAGCCAAATAATTAAATAAATAATTATAAAGTAACTATTCCATTTAAATTTGAGAAATTCAAAACAATTAATTAAATTCAAGGAAAATAAATAAAATTCTATGACCCAGATTTTAAATTGTTGGATTCCTTTTGTGTGTGTGTGTGTGTGTGTGTGTGTGTGTGTGTGCACGCGCGTGCGTGGGGGGTGGGTGGGTGGGTATTACAAGGTGTGTGGTGGGGAAGAACGGGGATTGAAGGGGCATACTCCTTTTGCTTCGCCCATGCTCCTCTCTCTTCGAAGGCATTCAGAGTGCCACCCCATGCTCCTCTCTCTTCTAAGGCATTTAGAGCACCAACACCCCCCACCCAAAAAAAAAAACCATACACGACTGGATGCATGCCTTTGAATGCTGACAATTGGCTGATTAACACAATTTTGATGATGCAAACCTTCTAAAGAGGATCCAGAGTAGCATGTTCATATGCCATGTGTACCGTTGATGCATCATCATCAACAACACCATCTAACAACTAATATTTCAGCTTCAATATAAGATGAGAAAAGTTGCAGTTAGTTTCTGTTAGCTAAAAAGATAACTAAACTGGTTGCATTTGCTCACCGTATTCCATTAGCATTGTATAACATAATTAAGTGCAGCATCTGCCTTGGACAGAAAAAGCTGCCCAATCAACTTTCCCAGTGTTGCCCAAGATCATATCTCCAATCATTTCAGCAGTCCCCAGAGCCTGAAAATTTTATGGAAGTAATAGTAAAAACACCTCTGGATAGGTTTCAACTTGTAGGAAGTCAAGACGACGTTTGTTTGCACATGTAAATAAAACATATGGGTAATACACATGTGAATGTCTATCAGACAATTTTTTACAAGTGAATGATTCACATGGGAGGAAAATGTTAGGAAAATAAGGCCCTTCGTCCACAATTTTTCACACATACCTCCAAGTAAAACAAATTATGCGTGTAATGCCCACAAAATGGTTTGGCCACTAAGAAGGCCCTCACAATTTTCGCAAGACCTCTTGTATGGAGCTAAATTTTGGGTAACAAAGAAAAAAGAAAAATTAAAACATAGGTGGCAAAGAAGTTCATGCTATGATGCTTTTTGGGATGTTAAAAGAAAGGATAGAATAGGAATGAGTACATAGAAGAAACCTACACGAAGCTCCAACTGAAGTTAAAAAAATAAAAAATTAAAAAAAGCGGAGAAATGATGTTTGAGATTGTTTTGCCATGTTCACAAAAGGAGTCACTCTTGTATAATGTGTACCCTAGGCTTGTTTGGTAAATGTACTTGTATAGTAGGAGGAAGTTAATTATCACATCATTGGAAATTAGTGGTGCTTTGAAAGTAGACTTGATTATTGGGTTAAATGAATAAAGTGTTTGGATGGTTGTAACGAAGATTCATTTTCTGTATGATATCATACAAACCCAACCAATCATGTTCTCAATCAAACGGTGGCCCCACTCCTATTGATATGAAATTTTAGCATGCATCTATGGAGGGTATAAGATTCATTTTGACCAGGCCGGATTATCTCTAAGTGGTCCCAACAATGGAGTTCCAGGCCAGTTCACTCATTCGTGATATGTGGTTAATCAGATTTCCATCAGGTGTTCAATAAAATAGAGGGGACCACGTCTACTAAAATGAAATTTTAGAATATATAATGGGAGCAAATCTTTGTTCAATTTTGGTAGGTTCGGATTATCATTATGTGGGCCCAAGATAGAGTCCCGAGCTGATTCCCTCATCCCTGACATGGATTTAATCACATTTCCATCATGCCCTCAATCAAACAGTGGGACCCACCACTATAGAAATGAAATTTTAGGGCGCATCATGGGAGGGGATGAGATTCATTTTTAACGGTTCAGATTATCATTATGTGGGCCCTAAGATGGAGTTTTGGAGACCGTCTAATAGCTGCAACAAAGAGTCAACACTCACCTACATCACCACCGATCTATATCCCAATTTTCCCATCACCTTCACATCTTCTCTCAACCGAATAGCCGAACCCTTCTTCTCTGTATCAACGCTCCCATCCATTACCTTTTGTAAGGCCCAGTATCTTAATTGCATGAGTATTTGCTAATTTGTCAGGATCTAGTGGGTAATTAGCTAGTTTTCCAAGGGTTAGAATACAGATTAAATGTTTTGGGAGAGTTAGGACCTAATTGGAGACCTAGGACCCTATTGTAAGTTTAGTTGTTTATAGGGGGGTTATTTGCAATTTTAAGAATTTAGGTTCTTGTGGGTCTTGGACTCCTTGGCTAAGAAGCATGGACACGGACACGGGACACGGATACGACACGACACGGACACGGCATTTCTCAAAAAAGTAGGACACGAACACATTGGGGACACGTTAATATTTATTAATAATAATAATAATAATAATAAATCTAATCATATATTAAAAGATAATATCATTTTAATTTTGTAATCAATTTAGCAATTAAATAAATAAAAATCCAAGTACTAGTGTACCACTGTAATATCTCCACCTCCTTCATTAAGTTTCTCAAACTTGGTTACATATTTCCATATAGGCTTATTTATATCTTCTTCATTGGAGGGGTCTGAGCTAGAGCCAGGTATGGAACTCATATTCCTAAATTCCAGAGTCGGCAGCAGATAAATAAAAAAGAATTATTTGATATAAAGAACAGCAGCAAAAAATAAAGAACATCAGTAACAAGGACATTAGCAGATTTGCCTAATCGCAGTGGAAAAAAAAAAAAGCAACATCAAGGAGGTTTGCAACAACAATACAGCAGAGAAGAAAACAGCAAAAACAAAACATCTAATGATAAGAAATACAGCAGTAGATTACAAAAAAATAGTAAAAAAACAACAAACATATTTGATGGGCAAAAAAAAAAAAGGCAGCAGATTACAAAAAAATAGTACAGAAACAAAAACAGCAAAAACAGATTTGATGAGCCAAAAAAAAAAACCCGCAGCATGAGCAAAAACATAAATAAATAAAAAAAACAAAATGTTTTTCGCAGCAAAAACTAATAAAGTAAAAAAAAAAAAAAAAAAAGAAGCAGCAGCAACAGCATAGAAAGAAAAAAAGAGCAGCAAAAAAAAAAAAAAAAGCGTACCTAATGAGCAGAAGTAGTATCACGAGCAAAAAAAAGAAGCAGAAGCAATACCGCAGCAGATCTTCTTCTTTTCTTTTCTTTCCTTCTTCCTTTTCTTTCTTCTTTTTCTTCTTTCGTTAGGGCTGGACAAACGAAAGGGGTTTTTTCTCTTTCGTTTAGGGCTGGACAAACGAATGGGTTTTTTTTTATCTCTTTCGTTTAGGGCTGGAGCTGGATGGACGAATTAAAAGAGCCCCCTTACCTCTTAAGTTATAACTTTTTACAACCAGCCCCTTTTCTTTTCTTTTCTTTTTTTTACTCTAATTTTAATTTTTTTTTCTCCAATTAAAAGAGGCCAGCGTGTCCCCAGTGTGTCCGGAATATAAAATATAAAAAAATAAATAGGATACTCTTTTTGGCGTGTCCAAAACGTGTCCGGAGCGTGTCCGTGTCCGTGTCCGACACATGTCGAACACTGACACAACAACCCCGGAGAGGTGTCCGTACTTCCCAGCTCCTTGGACATGGGAAATTGTTTTAGGGCACCCTGACCTTGCATTAAGACCCCTCATGTTGAAACCAAATTCCTTGAAAGCCCTATTTGCTTGAAGTACTAGAGCCAAGGACAGATTTGTAAATATTAGATTTCCCCTAAACTAAATTAACTTAACTCCCAAGTCATTTCATTTCATTTCCCTCTCTCAACTACAACGAAGCTCTATTCTCTCTCTCTCTCTCAATCCTTGGATTCAAGAAGACCAAGGACCTCATCAATCTAGGCTAGGAGCGGCCAATCCAAGCATCAATGGCCCTTATCATCATCTCCTCATCAAGATCACCTTCCCTTCTCAATTTTCTTGGTTAGATCTCATTTGTAAGAAATTATCTTCCCAACCCCTTTCTTTTATCTAGATCAATGATCTCATTGCTAGGATCTTTGCATGCATGCCCTTTTGGCCCCAATTCCCTTTTTTTTTTTTTTTTGGAGTAGGAACTCTTGTTTGGGGTTAGATTTAGGTTTTCTTAGAGTTTTGACAGAGATCTTAAGGGTTTCTTGGAGGATCTTGGAGAATTCTACTTAGATCTAGCTAGAGGCAAGTAAACATCTATAATTCCATAACATGCATGCTTGTTTTCCTTGATTTGATGGTCAATCTACTTAAGAATTCCCTAACTCAAGCTCAATGGATGTTTTGACATTGATCTTATGATTATTGGTTGGTTAATGGCTAATTTGATAGAATTAGGTCATGCATAGATTTTAATCAATTCGTGGTGTTCCAAGTTCCGGTAAATTGTCAAGAACCCCCCATTGCTTCCTACATTTATAAATGAATGTCATGTTGATCAATTTCGTGGATCTTAAGGTTATTGAGAGACGTGGTATATAGTGTTCGTCCTAATGTCATTACTGGAGTTCATACCTTGTGATGGGAATGATCCCCAAAAAATCCCAGTTTTTTATGATGAGTTGTATTCAATCAAGTTTGCTAGATTCAAATTGGTGGTGAATTACGTTCGTGATAGATCTACGTGTTGGCATTTCCTTGACCACCATTTGAGGCATCATCGATCAAGTGGCCAGCATGGGAGGTTATCCTTACCGTGACTGAGTCAGGTGCAGGAGATGTTCGGGAAGTCTCTTAGAGCCTTTATGCTAGACTGCAGCTAGCCCCACCTTATTTCGTGCTATTTACGTGCTATTTACTACTTACCTGGAGTAATTCGGGCAAGTGGCACTAGTGCCAGATAAAAAGTGATTAGTGTTATTGTGGTGCACGTTTATCCTACACATTATATCGTGGTGCAGGTTTATCCTGTATATATTATATTGTGGTGTATTATATCGTCGTGCAGGTTCATCCTGTACATATTATATCGTGGAGAGATGTGCCTTTGTCAATTATTTTTATTAAACTCAAGAGTCATTTGTTATCATAGTTTACTGTGAATTGCAATTTTATATGATTTATAGTTGTACTCTATCCTCACACATATGCTTTATACCATGTTTGTCTATTAGCATGTTCCTTAGGATTGTATATTCTAAAATGCCCTATTCATATAGATTAGTACTTGATGTGACTAGGTTTTGTTTAATTATGCAGATTTTGAGGTAGGCTATCGATCGATGAGCTTCATAGAGACAGTGGGGATAGACCCAGCTATCGGATCACACTTTAGAGTCCATTACGTTTAGAGTTTGAATTTCTGTTATATATTGCAGTTGATGTCAGTTGAGAACTGATGTTATGTAGCTGAATATTATTCTTTTTAGTAAGACTTGATTTAGTAACCTTTTATAGTTAAATGGCAATGAAAAACCTGAACTCTATCATTATATGGTGGTGAGTCAGTGAAAGATATTTCCGATGTGATACCATTATCAGATTTGATCAAAATGTTACCTTGTTATCTTAAAGGTTAACCTTTGGTGTTATTGACATATTACTTGGCTTGATGATTCAAGATCACGCAGTGGAGTTCGGACGTTCAGGTTCCAGGGTGTGGCAACTTGTTATTGTGTCTGTAGACACGTGCTTCGGCACTTCCACGCAAGCCATAACCCTAGGGCCTACATCAAGAAAATACCTTGTACATTCGCTGGTCAAGAATCATAGAAACTGGCCATGAAGCTTACATTAAGTATAGTACTCACCACGAGCCTGACAAATTTGGAGCAGGTCAGGACCACAGGGGTGGCAAGGACCGTTGGATGAGCTGTGACTGTCATGATTACCCAATCATAGTGAGACACTCAATGTCGAAAGTAATGTTGCTTATTTTTTGCTCAACTTTTATTCAAGCAGCCATTTGCAAAGATCATTAATCAGATGGTGAACATGTTTCCATCACCTAGATTTTTAAACAGCTCATCCACATTGTAACTCGCTTATCACCATACAAAATTGCCACTACACATTTCATGAAAACATATAAATCATAGTCATATTCTAGACATTAGATGGTGATCTAATTGGAAGCTTACCGTGCAAAGCCCCTCTCCTTCATGTCCCGTTGCAAGAAACACCTTTGGGATACCAGGAATAGGCCCAATGAGTGGCTTCCCGTCAATCACTGAAATTATTTGACATCATTCTGTAATTGCATGATGGTGTTCTTTAAAAAGATTGCAATGAAATTCACAATATGAGTATGAACGTAACAACCAGTATAAGTATGAACGTAAACCTTCATCAAAAATTCAAAGCACATAACACCCAAAGAGCCCACTTACTGTAAGGACGCAAGCCCACTCTTATCTTTCTGCTTCTTACAAAATTTGGAAGAGACAGTTCTCGTAGGGTAGGGAAGAACACCCCTGCCCGCTCCCATATGCGGTTTATGATGGATTCTTCTACATCCGTACTGAAACCTGTGAACTGGCGGCTACTACCTGAAAGGCAAAGTAGAAATTTGGCACAAGCATTTAAAATATACAGAACTCTTACAGCTGACAAAAGATAGATTATACAGCATGTAGGGGCATGCACAAAAACCAATGATACTCAACTGTACAGAAAGTGGAGATATAATCAGTTTGCATGTCCATGGCCATTCAAAGAAGCAACTAAAAGATCCATATTTCAGAGCTTTTGTAGCTCCGCAAACTGATGAGAGAAAAACAGTTATCAAATTGGGACCATGTAGACAGTTTGGATGGGCTCCAGGTTCAAGCTCAAATTCAATAGAACATCGGCCATTAATAATGGAAAGCTGCGAAGTAGAGTTTTCATTTCCATCAAAGCACCTTGTGGGTATCAATGTTAAGACATAGAAGAAATTCCTTTTATCTGTGTTCACTTCATGTTGAGATATGCCATTATATATACATGTAAAGGGCAGTCTATTTCTCCTAGTTTTCGAGATTATAATCTTCTGCATACAGGATCTAAATTCTAAATCTGATGTGTTTCTAATGAGATAACATCAATACAGTGTCGTGTGCGTCATCATGATACCATGCACCTCCGTAGAGTGAAGTACTCCGCAGGATAGTCACTCAAACATCATCAATTTGTGAATAAGGAACCAATGTCTATCTTTGTAATGGTCTTATTAAAGAGATCAACAAGTTGGAGATTTGATGAAATTGACATGATAGCAATGATCTTCTGTTCAAATTCATCCTTGATATAATGTCAATCAACTTCCATATGTTCTCTATGCCATGGATCAAAATATCAGCCAATAGTTATCACATCAGCTGATAAATTCGTTGTATCAGCCGAGACCGCAATGAGTGTGTTTAAATGTAAAGTCTGCATCAGCCAATATGCTCCAATACAGCCAATATATCAGTTGAAACACCTGATACAGCCAATATATTGTCTAAAATGGTCATTACAAACCCCTTTAACAATCTACAAACCATATTGCTTGGTGGTTTTACCAAAAAACACACACACACTTGCGGAAAGTGTTTTTGGCATTTCAAGCACAAGAAATTTAAAGAGAAGATCTTATGAAGAATCCAAGTTAATCCGCAACCCATTAACTTGAAGGTTGTTTTTGAGGTAAGCAAAAATCCGAGAATGAGTGAAACATGCTTTTTTTTTTTTTTTTCTGGGTCGGAATGAGTTCCTAATTGTAGTGCGTATTTAGAGCTTAAATTTACTCCTACATGCATTATTTGGGAGATCACAGGTTTTTAAGGGACTTTGTAAATAGCAATTACCACACTAGTACATGCTAAGTAGTAAATACTAATATATTGTTTCAATTGCTCGTCAATTAACATTTTAAAGGGTCCTAAATTCAAAGACCTGAATTGGTGAACATTAAAATAATCCAATGTCAACACATGACTTCTATGACAATGAAGGGTCCAACACAAACACTTATTTCATTTGCTGATGAAAATAAAAATCAAATTCTAAAATTTTCTAATATTCCAAAGTTTTTAATTTTCATGAATTGCTTTACATGATAAAACTCATGCAGATAACCAACATGTATCACGGCAATAGATACATATCACCTAATATGTGTTGTTTTAGGGTAGCCAATATGCCCTCTGCAACAACACTTTTATCCTTGCTCTACTGCATGGTACACTAGAGTTGAAGCAATCTAAATCGTGCAAGCGTAATCCACATGGAGCTCAATAGCAGATAATGGCAAGAAGCCGAACTATGAGAGAAAATCCCATGGCCAAGTACTTCAGAGCAAGCAAAGTGCGTGTGGAGAGAGAGAGAGAGAGAGAGAGAGAGAGAGAGAGAGAGAGAGAGAGATCCAACATTTTTAATTAGGCAGATTAGAACTCATTTGTAATTCCAATAGTGTTACAAGTTTTTTATGTAATTAGGAGATTGATGAAGACCAGCGAATGCCAACTTTTCAAGAGAACGAGTAGACCATCTATGACCTATGGAGCAAAATGTAAGCCAATCAAGAAGCAACATATGCACAAAATGATGCAGCGGAGATGAGAGTGTCAAGGTGGATGTATGGTAAAAGTAGGAAGGATAAAATTTGTAATGAGCACTTTCAAGAGCATTTACGGGTAGCATCAATAGGGGATAAAATTAGAGAAACCTGTTTGAGATGGTTTGGGCATGTCCAACACGGGCCGGCAACAATGCCAGTAAGGAAAAATTTGTCTATACAGGTTGATGGCCTACCAAAGGGAGGGGTAGGCCAAAGAGGATGTGGATGGAGGTAGTTTAAATAGAACCGACGAAGTGCAACTTATATGAGGATTTGGCTCGATAGATTGGAATGGGGAAACAAAATTCATGTAGCCGACCCCAACATAGTTGGGATAAGGCTTTGTGATGATGATGATGATGATGGGGTTTTTTGTAATTACTTAAAAGTTGGTTTTGAAATATCCCCCATTAGTTATACGAAAACTCTCCCTTTCTCCTCTAATTTATTTCTTTCTTCTGTCCACTTCAGTTTTTCAGACTCTATTAACCAAAACCCTAGATAACCATAGATCTAAAAAAATCTAGGGTCTCAACTTGGTATCAAAGCACATCAACTACCAGACGATCACCACACCAAGGCACCAAGTGGTGAAGTTTTGAAGGAAAGCCAAAGATCTGGAGTAGTTTGGTGCATAGGTTTGGCTAGGAGTAGTGCATAGTCGATAGCTTGTGTGAGGGGAAGAGTTTCGGCGCTTCCGCAGCCCCTATGCAGAATCAACAGCCCATGTGAGGGCCTATTATGTAGTCAACAGTGCCTTGGAGTTGGTCAACGCTCGACAGCGTCTTGGATCCTGGTGGATGTTGACAATCCCTATACCAACACGGACATGACTGCATCTTTGTAGCAGTGGACCAGTTTTCAAATGTTCCACTTAATACTTGTATGAAGACCCATGATGCGTCCAACATTGCACAACTTGACTTTAAGGAGATTGTTAAGTTGCATGGTGTGCTAAAGAGCTCTATTTCAAATAGGGATAGCAAGCTTGTCAGCCATTTTTGGAGGGTCTTATAGAAGATGTTGGGCACCAACTTGTGTTTTAGCAATGCTTACTGCTTATCATCCACGGACAGATGGACAAATCAAGGTTGTTAATATAGGTCTTGGCAATGTTCTACCAGCCTTGGTTAAAGATCAATTGAAGTAATGAGATAACAAGCTTTCACATGCAGAGTTCACTCGTAACTGATCCAAAAAAAAGATCAAAAAGAGTCTGTTTGAGGTCGTTTATGGGATGAACCCCATTAATGTAGTTGACCTTATTCCAGTGCCTAATGCGGGACAAATTAACGTTTAGGTAAATGAATTTGCTGCACATGTTCAAAATGTCCATGAGAAAGTGCCCAAACAAATACAGGAGAGCATGTGATCCACAAGGAGGATGCCGACAGACATTGCGTCAGAGTTGTGTTTGATAAGGGAGACACTGTGGGTTTATTTGAGGAAGGAACGGTTTCCTATAAGTGTGTATCACAAACTGAAGCAAAGGAAGATTGGGTCATTCAAAGTAGGGAAGATTGATGACAATGTCTATTGTGTAGAGCTCCCTACTGACATGATAATTTCCAACGTCTTCAACGTAGCTGATTTCATTCCATATTATGAAAAGTCAAAACAAATGCTGAAGAAGCTGAAATGGACGACAACATGAGGTTCAAGCGGGGGAGGATGATGTGGATTGGAATGAAGCACATGAAGATCAAATAGTGGACAAAGCTTTGACATATATGGAGGCTTCTAATCAAGCACATGGATGAATCAGTTCATCCATGCAAATTAGTCCTTCAAGACAATTGGCCATGTTATAAGGGCCTTTTTGGGCCTCTATAGTTACCGCCACACCTACTGAGTTTTCACCCATTTTATTAAACTAATCAGGCCTTAGTGAAGGGTCACCTGACCCAAATGGGCAAGCCAACCAGCCCAAAAGTTCACACAATACGAATTGAGTAGGTCTTTTTTTCTTTTTGTTTGTGTTTGCTTTAGTTTAATAAAACCATTTGTAGGCTAAGATTATATTATCTCTGTAAAAGTTTAAGTTAGATGAAGATTCAAGAATAGACGGGTTTTAGGGTTACCTGAATGAGAACAATGAATAAAAGCAAGAGAATAAAGTCGGCTGGTTAGGCTATGACTGGATGTTTTTTTCCCCTAAGAGAGAACAATGAATAAAAGCAAGAGAATACAATCAGCTGGTTAGGCTATAACTCCGGATGTTTTTTTTTTTTTTTCCAAGAGAAGACTTGTCTATTTGCTGTAAGCAATCCTTTGAGGGCTTAATTTAGTGGATTAATCTGAGTTATGGCATTCTAGCTTGAATATTTTCACTATGAGAGGTTAAGCCTGCTGTATTTTCTCTCCATTGTCTTTATTAGCATCATTTTTGAGGAAGCAAAGTTGTTGATCTGCTGCAAGCTGTGATACCCAAATACTTGTACATGCCCAACGTATCCGTATCGAACCACTAGGACACTTGTATTGGTACCTGATATTGCACCGATACTTCTAGGGAACAAGTTTAACATATCCTACTTACAAAGTTTATTATTTCATACAGTTCTTTTAATATTTTTACTTCTCACCATAAAAAAAATGCTAGAAATGGACAAAAACAATGATAATTTCGTTGATTCAAAATTGATCTGAGGAAGAATTAGGACACATGTATCCGTAACCGTGTCCTAGATTTTTAAAAGTGGGGAGTCGTATCCCCAATCTCCGTATCAGTGCCCGTATCCATATTTGTATATGGACATCATAGGCTGCAAGAAAACGGATACAATGTGACTGCATTGGGTCGAATTTATTAATATTGTGATCTGTATTTATTCAAACACCCACACAGTGAGGAAGATGCTATGGATAAGATGGGATTAAGGGACTATCAAGTCAAGGACTGCAAGAAGCATCCAAGAGCTCCTTTTCCATTGTGCATACAAGATGTCCAAGGACATATGACAGTTATGTGCTTCCTTTATGTTGAGTTCTTTTAAATTAGTTCTGCCCTTAATTAGGACTTCCAGAGTTAGGGATTTGATTGTTTTGAGGTAATAATGAATGAATGAGATTTCTTTTAGGTTTTGAAGATACTTTGTAAGGCTTAAACATTATATGTATGCATTGCAAGGGTCGACCAGCCCATCTTGGTTACTTTTCTTATATATTGGTTGAGCAACTCCTATTGGATCTAAGATTTCTACAGTGGATTTTTGGAATCATCACTAAGTGCATCCTACTTCCCGCTTAACATGTGAATCTCTATTGATTGAAGATTGAGATTTTAGGTTTATAATCAATCAAGGAATTGGTTCCTTTGGCTGTGTCAGGTACACACAAGATATCTGAGATTACTGAAAGTGGCCATACACACCTGATGGTGGCCACATATACCTATAAATAGAAGCATCTTGAAAGAGGAGGTTGACTATTACCAAGAACAAGGTTTCCCATACTATCAGTTGTGGCTGTCATGGAAATGGATGTCAACGTCTGCTCTTCTTCAGTCACTCCTAAAGCAGAAGAAGGAAGTGGCTTCACAATTTTATGATCGGCGTATCCTGCCTCCATCAAACCATGCTTCAGTTCAAATTGGTTGAAGTTCTCTAAGACAAGCAGGTGGCCCTGTCATAGAACCTCTCTCAGTCATGAAAGTGATTGATGAGAATAGATCATTGGTTGATGTGGTTTTAGGCAAGAAATCAAAGATACAAAAATCACAACTGCAAACATTAAGTTGGATGCAGAAGATGTTGCTAAAGAAACAGATGCAGGATACTCTCATTTTACAAATTATTTAACAGAAAGTCGAAGGGAGCACAAAAGCAGATGAGAAGTGGGAAGCAAGAAATATAAGCTGTTACAAAGGGGAAAAAAATTCTTTCCAGAACCTATACTACAAACTTTCTAAAATCACCATTTGGAACTATCTTTAGCACAACAACCGTACCTTCTGCCCTGTACTATAAGACCACAACCCTAATTACGTTGCTTAGATCATAATTAATTAAGTCTAGAAGGTAATTAAATGTGTTTTAGTTTAATTGATTAGGTGTCAGATTAGTGGTTCATTAGTTTTGAGAGTTTGTAGACTAAGTTTAGTGCCTTGGAGGACCTATTTGTAATTTTGAGAAATGTTGATGGGTTGTTTGAAATTTCAGAAGTAGGTCAATCTTGGGCACATTAGGTAAAGGGAATTATTGAGAAACTTTCTTGAAGACTGCATACCCATTCGATGGCCAGAAAACCCCATGAATTCCTTAGACCATTTCTAGTTACTTTAGAAAGTGTGGCATTCTGGTAAGTATTCCAACTTCTAGTCTATTCGAGCAAGAACCCCAGCCTCTCATTTCTTTATCTTCTCCCTCCTGTTGCTGCATTCTTGCACAAGAAACAGCAGCCGACCGGCTACTGCTGCTGCCATCATCTTCTGCTTCCTTCTCCCCCATTCCACTTAATAAAATTGTGCCTTAGTCTCTATAAATTTTTTGGCCATATGTATGTTAATGGAGACCCTGAGCCCTGAATTTCCCTAAGGAATGATTGTTAAGGACCCCAATTGGGTCACAGTTGGCACTGTCCAGCTGACTACTGAACGCACTAGCCGTTAGACTGCTGAGTGGACAGTACAGCCGGCTGTTGGCCCTTAATAAATGAACTCTTGTGTTTCAAACCCTAGTTGGACGTCAGTAGATAGGCTTTTATGGTTCGGTCTCTATGCCTGCTTTGCAGAACCTTAGAAATGGTGTAAGTTACAGGTCACTAGGACTATTGAGCAACTGAGCCCTGTTTGGCCAGTGAATGGGGCACAGCCCAGCCGGCTACTAGCCCCACATTCAGCTGGCTAGTGGCCAGCAGGCAACCAATTTTCTTGCCATTTTGGCATCTTTGACTTTTGTCCCTACCCTATCCAATTTTCCCTCAAGCCACTTGGCTACTAGCCATAGGAATTGACTTTACACCCTCAAAACATTAAGGCCCCATCCTTTGGGACCAATAGGCTAGTGGGATCACTACCCGGCTGGCTGCTGGTCAAGGGAGCTCAAGACATTTGACTTTGACCCTTTGGTCTTGCCTCTTAGGCCCTTGTCCCCCTTGTCCTTAGACTTATGACCAACCAACGGCTGGTCCCGGCTAGCCTAGCATAACCTTCGGTTAGCCAAGGATTTGTAGGTTCTCTTGTTCAAGGACCTCGAACTTAGGACTTAACAGTAGTTTGGGACCTTTAGGCCTTGTTTAGTATTGATTAAGCGCAAGACCATAGTAGGTGGTGTTTGAGCTTGATATTCACCTATGAAGCATCCAGAAAACATGTGTGGGCAATGTTAAGTCAAGGGTATGCTAACATAGGACTTTGGGTGCGCTAAAAGAACAACAATTACGGACACCTATTATCCCATGAATGCATAGAGTTGAATGGCATTGTCCTTACATGTGGATGATGATCCCTAGCCTAGGAACGGTATTTGTAAGCTTTTCTTGACTTGTGATCAATCACAAGGGTGTTCATGGGCCAAGCCGGGCTGAGGCATAATATCCTAGCCCGGACCGACTATAGAAACATAGGCTCAGCCCAAGCCCAACATGGGCCATAAAAGTCGGGCCCAAGCCCGCCCATTTAATTAATTTGGTTAGGCTGAACCAGGCTTTCTACCAATGTATTGGATAAAATACACGTCACTTAATCCAAGCATGGCCCGATCACTAAATGGCATAGTTGTCAATTCCATTCCGTTCCGGCCAAAATTGGCCAGAACGTTCCAGAATTGGCCTTGGGCAGAACGGAATGGCCCCAAAAGTTTCCAGTCCCAATTCTGTTCATTCCTATCCATTCTGGTCCCAAATCCGGTCCATTCCGGCCAAGGTTACATACTTCCATTCATATGTAGTGAGAACTAGAAAATGGTCATTTGTAGAGTGTACTTTAATTTAAGTAATGTAAGTATGCATTTTTAGTATTATTTTAGCATTCAACTATTTTTTCAATCTTAGGTATTCTTTTATATATTTTTTTTTTTAATTTTTCAATTATGTCTTTTCCATAACAGAATGCCGAAACATTCCACTACAAAGTTAAACCGGAACAGCGGCCGGAATGGAATTGAAAACTATGCTAAATGGACCCAGATCATACACCCAAGCCCGGCCCAAATCGGGCTGGCCCAGCCCATGAGCACCCATAATCACAAGTTGGATGTACTTTTATTGTACTCTCTTATTCACATGACTTGCACACGTATCTCTCTTTGCATTGTGTCCTGCCATTTGTGTAATTTGTGGTGAAACTTGTGTTAAAACCAAGGATGGAACCAAGCACCCCTATTGGTATTGTTATGCCTTGTCATTTGTCATGTTTTGTCTATTTTGTGCCAAGTTAAGAAGTTTTGAGATTTGAAAGGGCTACTCAATGGAAAATATGATTGTCAGATTTCGTTTGTACTTGGAGTAGTTTACGTATTTGGTTACCATTCTTGACATAGAATCTAATTAGACTTGTCCATGAAAACTTGAGTTGGCACCACCCAGCTTCGATCCCACTTAGTCGGACCAGACTGTGTGAGGATTTTGACTTTATATAACTCACTACAATGTAGTCTTTTGTTTTGGAGGTGACCCGGAGCTTGCCATGATACCGTACCTGATATTCACTTTGATGACCATATATAAACTCCTATAGGGAGTCCTGCGGTACTAGTGTTACGATTTTTGCTCTCTGAAATGATCAAGCCACAGCAATCGTGAAGTCGGGAGAATTTAGCCATGTGGTTTGCCATTTTTCTTCGGGTTTGGTTTGATGTTTAGAATTTGTCTTAAATGATCCTTGGATTTATCATATTCTTGCATAATATTGTCAAGTTGTAGACTCTATTGGAATAATTTCCTTGTTTAAATTCTATATTGATGCAACATGTTTGTGATTTGCACACGCTCACTAAGGTTTTTCGTAAACCTAATATTGCACTTGGCGCTGTAGGTGATGGAACCTGATGCAACCTAGGGTTAGGATGCAAGTGCCGGGACACAATTAGGGTTCCCACAGGAACAATCACTCGAAGAAGAAACGGTCTCCAATGAAAAATCCACACAAGGAATTTTATTTATCAATTCTAATCTCTGAGATCATTGATCTCTACAATGCTATATTTATAGTAAAATGAACTTAAGCCCTAAGAAAGTATTCTTAATCAAACTAGGAAACCAAATAATAATCCTACCCAAATTAGAAACCTAATTCTAATTACACTATTTACTAAAAATAAAACTAATAACAATTAAAAATCAGGGTTTCATGGGTCCCACATGTGGCCCACGATTCTTGTTGCAATAAAGTAGAATTGTTGCTGCATCATTCTCCCTGGGTTGGAAAAGAGTTCGACCTCGAACTCGGCTTTTCTGCTTGATGTTACTTCGGTAGATAGTGTGCACGTGAAGCGCTTCCTTGGAGAGATAAGAACGGGATCCTTTCTTTGGTGGTGTCGGCTTCAGAGGACGGAGTGTGACTTGCTTTGCACCATGCATGAAAGTGTAGGTGTTGTCGCGCATGCCATTAGTTCCATTCTTGTCATACATCCATGGACGACCCAATAAGATATCACAACTATCCATGGGAATCACATTACACCAAATTGTATCCATATAATCTGCACCAATGGAAAAGGTAACTGGACATGCATATCGGAGTTGTATTTCATCACCTGTCATTAACCATCTAGCAAAATAAGGACGATGATGCTTCCGAACTTTCAACTGTAAGCGGTCCACAAAAGCTTGGGAGATAATATTCTAACAACTGCCTCCATCGATGACGACTGTGCATTCTTTACCATTGATCGTTCCTTTGGAGCGGAAAATATTTTCTCGCAACCATTTCTTCTCAGTAGTCGATGTAGTTTCTTGGATGACCATGAGAGACTCAAGACCCTCCTCGGGCGGAGTATCCACAATTTCCCCTGTTACATTCTCTTGAGGATCATCTTTAGGATCATCTTGCACATCACTTTCATTCTCAATGAGATGGATACGTTTTGGACATTCTGCTGCACGATGCCCTTGTTGTTTACAATTAAAGATTGTTAGTCTATTTTGCCCTTTGAGCTTGGTGAAAACGTTCTCCGATGATGTACTCGGTTTAGAACCTGCAATGGAGGAATTCTTCTGCATAACCCATTTAGCTACATTAAGTTTCTGGGCTTGATGATGTGCAATTCCCTCAGCTTTGATAGCATGCTGAATAATCTCATCGACATTATCAAAATGCTTGAACGCCAGGATATCTTAAATATCAAGTGTAAGCCCATTAAAGTATCTGTCAACTAAGACCTCATCATCTTCATTCAAACCACAATAGGTCAGGAATTCCTCAGAATATTCAACAACTGTCTTGGATCCTTATTTCAAGTATTGAAAACGTGAACGCAGATCTCTGGAGTAATTGACAGGCAGGAATTTCTGCTTCAATAGATTTTTCATCTCGGCCCACGTGTCAATAGGGTCAATTTGTTGATATCTCCTCTTCTCTTGTAACTCGGCCCACCATACCACAGCATAATTGCGAAATCGAGTTGCCACCAGTGTAATTTTATGACCATCAGCCATTGGTTTATGTGCAAAAATATTTTCAACACACACTAACCAATCCAAGAATTCATCTGGCTTCAATTTTCCATCATATTCAGGAATCACAAGTTTAATACCCAAATCACGATCAACATTGACGGCATGTGGATCTCGTTGATTCCGAATATGTCCCCTATCATCCCGATGGTTATCTTCATGGCGATTAGTTTCCAAATTTGTTAATCGGGTTTCAATCCTATCAAGAGTTGCTTGCATTTGAACTTGCATTTGAGCCACAATTACGAATAGCTGAGTAACAGTTGCTGATACTTGTGCAACGGATTCCCTCAATTCATCATCAGTGTGAGAAGAAGACTCTTTGTCAGCCTGTCTTTTGGGAGGCATCCTTAATTAAGGAAAATTTAAAATTTTTGACTGACCTGATCTAAAAATCTGATTGCCGCGATCACGTTGGTGAAGACGGATCTAAAATCTGACGGCGGATGGCTGCAATATTGCGGAAACAAGATCCAACGGTTGATCTTGGTCAAATCTGGCTCTTGACTTCTCCGCTGATATTCTGCTTGTGGACCTCGTCAATGGGTCGGCCTGAACTAGGGCCCGGAAGATGGCCCGGAACTAAACAAAAGCCCACGAGACCTGTTACTGAAGAGGGCTAGCGGACATGGCCCACATGTTTAGCCTCGGGACTGGCACGCGCGAGGAGAAAAGGGGTTTTCAAACCCTCTTCGTTGCTGCTTGAAGAGAGAAAGGAAGAGGGAGGCCGATGGGCTCTGGAGACTTCGGCGGAGGGGCTGGCTGAGGCGACGCGAGTGGCCGGTGACGAGAACGACGACGCAGGTGCTCGGCGACGGCGACTGGCACAGGTAGATATTTTTTTTTTTTTTCTCGCTGTGCAGTCGCCTTCTCTTCTCTGTCTCTCTGTTTTTTTTTTTTTTTTTTCTCTGGGTTGGGGTTCTGGACTGGAAGCCGATGACGGACGAGGCTGGGTTCTGTGGTGGCAACGTGGCTGCGGTTGGGGAAGATGGTAGTTGTTGGGTTTTGTTTTGCAGGGGAAGGGGTGTTGTGAATGGACTTAGGCTGTCTGGGGGAGGGGTTCGGTGAGTGTGCAGGGTTCGGGGAAGAGGATTCTAGGTCTGGGTGATAGTGATTTTGGGTACCGAGAATTTCTAGTGAAAGGCAAGGAATGGATAGGTTCCGCTGGGATTGTGGAGGGCTGGATTTGAAGGGGAAGACCATGGAAGGCCTCGACTGGTTGCTGGAGTGGAAATTTGGGGAGGAGGGTATGTAGAGGGGACTGACGAAAGGGCTAGAAAGGGGAACGATGAAGGTTGTGGGGTGATGAACGGAAATATGGATAGGGGCAATCACGCCGACGATCGGGGATCGTTCGGCTCTGATACCCAAGGATGAAAATAGCAGTAGCGGCGGGCATAGCGGCCCGCCGCCAAACCACTACGAAGCGGGCGATACGTAGCGTAGCGGGGATACGCAGCGGCGTAGCGGTGCGATTTGAAAAAATCGCCAAAAAATTCTGAAAAAATTCCAGAAAATCCAGAAAATTATAAAATGAAAGAAAATGTGGTTCTTTTGCAAAAGTAAGTAAGAAAGGGGGCGTAGCGGTGCCCTCAATACATGAGGTCCTGTATCGCTGTATAAATAGAAAATAATAGTAATAATTAGTTTTTTCACATGCTTTCATGTTTCTTAGTCATGCTAACTTAAAAAGTAATGGAAAGCTCATAAAAAAAAAAATAGAACATGAATTCATGAAATAAAAGCATAAGAAATTAAGAATTAAAAAATAAGAAGACTTAAGAGTTAGGTCATTACACAATAGTGACAATACACAATACCCATCAGTCATTAGTGAATATTGAACACTTTAATATCAATACTTCAACATTCATGATTCAAATTCAATCAAGTGAATGAACTATGAAGTAATCAACAATCAACATTCAACACCAATTTAAAAATGACAAAGAATAGAGAGTTAGTGAAGGATATAGGAATACCTTAATCAATAATCACCACCAAAAGGAATGTCTACCAAGATTCAAGGGGCTATGGTTATCATCATCCCCATTAGTGTTATTATTTGATCCACTGGCACTGGCACCATATTGGATTTGATATTGATGAGAATTGGGATCCACAAATCCAAAGAAGGCAGCTGCACCCACATCAAAAGAACTTGGAGGAGGTGGTGGTAGTGGTACATGTGGATTTCTACCATATTGCGTTTCACCATAGTCACCATATGAGTATGGCCCCGAAGTTGAAGACTGTTCTTCTCCTTATTGTAATTGACCATATGGAAAATAGTCAAAATATTGTGAGGGTCCTTGTCCACTGTAACTAGGGTTCCACGAATCAGTCCATGATGCCGCTTGTTGTCTTCCAACATCTCCACCCATATTTCCTTGCTCACTACTACCTCCAGCCCCAGGTGGTGAATCTATTCGGCGCCGTTGATAACCACGGCTTGGATCAAATCTTCCAGATGGAGGTAACTCATGTACTTCCTCTATAGGAATGTCATCGTCTTCATCATGCTGATAGTATTCACTAGTACCACCTGTCCCACTGTCTCCTGCTCCTCCTCCATCTCCACCATGGCTACTCGAAGAGACGGTGGTGGAACTAACTTTCTCAGAAGCAGGTTCTTTCCCACTCCTCCTAGTCCTACTGGTACCTTCTCCCTGAGGTGGCTGACCTTCTGCAGGTGCCTCACCAATATCCGAATCTATCAACTCTTGAACTGTTTCTTGAAACTTCGGATCTGAATCTAGCAGTGGATCCTCTATATCGGCTAACCATGGGAGTAAGGGATCGTCCTCTCTGAATATGTGATCCAAATTAATAGGACAATAAGCAGGATCATCCCTTGACCTTCTCTCCCTAATTCTATTTCTCAAATTCAGATTGTAATGACAATATACAAGCTTGTTGAGTTTCTGCATGGTAAGCCGATTTATGGCCTTCGTGTGGATCAAAGAGAAAGTGCTCCAATTTCTTTCACAGTTGGAAGATGTTGTAGTTTGACTAAGGATGCGAACAGCCGCTTTCCTTAGATGTGGAGCACTCTCTCCATAATTCATCCACCAATCAGCTGAAATGCAAAAAATAAATAAAGAAAATTAGATATTCGTAACCCTCAAGTCCTTTTAATCAATTAAGATAAATAAATCAAGATTCAAGACTATTAGGTGGGGTCTTCTGTTCATCGTCATACCAGATGGCATCCTTCCAATCGATTGTATCACAAGAGGGTCAGCAAAGGTTCCTCTCCTTTGTGTATATATAGATATCTACAATGTGAAAATTAGATATAAGCATGTATGGCAGTATGGCAATTGGCACTTGGTAGCATAATTAAATTCTCTCAAGTAACCACCCACTCACCTCTTGTATTGCATCAATTTGATCATCTGCATCTAACAATTTTTTTAATACCTCCCGTAATCCTACCCGCAAGTCCGTATCAATTGCTTCAGTGTGTAGTTTGACATTGCGGTAATAGAATTCGGGATTCAAAAAATAACCTACATTATAAATATGTAGAATGTACTGTGAGCAAATAAGATAATAGATACATTAGTTAGGAAAACAAAAATATATCAAATTCAAAGATATATATTAATTACCTGCAGCATGCAATGGATGGTGCAACTGATCGTTCCAACGGGCATCAATAATCTTTATATATTTATCGTGATATGTAACATTTTCTATAATGGATTGCTTTGCCCGATCCATTGCTTCATATATAAAGCCCATTGTCGGCTTGTCATCACCATCTACAAGCCGCAACACTTTAACCAAAGGCTCAAAAACCTGTAATATCTTCCTCACTTTCTTCCAAAACTTATTGTCCCTCATAAGGTTTGGGACTTCAAACCCCGGACCACTAGTTGCATTGCCCCATTTCGAACAAAGCCATTCTTCTGATGCAAACATCTGAATGAGCTCCATTCTAAACTTTACAAGGCTTTCCATAGCCAGAAAATGAGTTGCAAACCTAGTTATTCCTGGACGCAGCAAGGCATGGTTATTTGTATATCTTTTCATCAAGCTTAACACCCATGAATGATCATATATAAATGTTGTAATTCCTCTACATGCCTTGATCAATGAAGCCACTTTTGTCTTCCTTCCAATCTCTTCCAAGATGAGATCTACGCAGTGTGCTGCACATGGGGTCCAGAATAAACGGGTCCTCTTCTCCTGTAATTGCAAACCTGCTTTCTTGAAATTGGCGCCATTATCTGTAACAATCTGTACAATATACTCCTCTCCCACACTCTCTAAACTTTATCCATAAGATTGTATATATATGTGGCTGTCCGTCTATGTTCACTTGCATCAATGGACTTCACAAAGACGGTCCCAGCGACTGAATACACCAAAAAATTTATTAATTGTGTTTGGGTGCCGCTGGTCCACCCGTCACACATGATAGTAATACCATTCTGTTGCCACATGGGCCTAAACGTTTCCACCCAAGCCTTTATTTCTCTATATTCTTCTTCAAGATATTTAGTGCCCACATCATATACGGAGGGCGCCTGTATACCCCGCCCAGCTTCGGCGGCAACAGCAAGAATAGTCTGGAAATATGGGGAATCTATTGCTGTAGGTGGTATGTTCTTGTGAATTAGCCATTTTGCTGTAGCTTTGGCCAATTTATCTCTTGCAGCCTTCATTACCCCTTTCATAACACTAGATATTTTTGGTTGTTTATCTCCCTCTTTTCTATGTGCTAGAGGATCAACAGGGGGAGGAACTGCTCTTCTCGTAGAGATAATTTCTACATCAACATCCCATTCTCGGGTGCTAAATGCCCTACGCAAGGACCCCGCAATGCCCTTACCCTTGCTTAGCACAGATGCAGATGAGCCCCCTGCATCATAATATCTGCTTCCAGCAAATGCACGACGTTCTTGTTCTTCTTTTTGACTCATCAAAGACTCTCGGCGTGCAGCCTCCATCTGTTCATCTTCCTCCTCATCAAAGTATTCATCCCCAAATACATCATAACGGGCAGCATCAATATCTTGCCGCTTCTTTTCTTTTATCTCTACTTTTCTAGCTTTATTTTGGCCAAGCAAAGCTTTCATTTCTTCCCTGATTTCCCTTGGTACTTCGGAACAGGCAGCAACATTGCCAGAAACGTGGCCCAAGTGCTGCTTGAATCTTGTAATGCCCCCATTAGTCACTTTCGAACAAAACTTGCATTTGATTTTCATCCTACTTTCCTCAACTGCCTCACCATATCTCCATGCGGGATCAATATTACGAGGCATTTTAAGTTATCAATTTGCAAAAACAAATAGACTGAATACCTGTCTCTTAATATAAATATGAACAAGTAGTATGTTAAAAATTAAAAAAAACAAAGAAATATGTTAGAGGAAACATATATATAATGCTTAGGAATTATTCTCTTAACATTTAATTGGTATTTAATTACTTAAAGTATCAATTTTTTTCAAAAAATAAATAAATCCGAAAATAAAAATTAAAGAAAAATCAAGAAACATTCAAGTAGTGATGGATTGATCTATCGGAAACATAGATCTATCATTTACAAGCAATTTTCAAGTTGTTTCATTGGTTGTCAATGAATATACACATTTTTTTTTTCAAAAAATAAATAAATCCGAAAATAAAAATTAAAGAAAAATCAAGAAACATTCAAGTGGTGATGGATTGATCTATAGGAAACATAGATCTATCATTTACAAGCAATTTCCAAGTTGTTTCATTGGTTGTCAATGAATATACACATTTTTTTTTTCAAAAAATAAATAAATCCGAAAATAAAAATTAAAGAAAAATCAAGAAACATTCAAGTGGTGATGGATTGATCTATGGGAAACATAGATCTATCATTTACAAGCAATTTCCAAGTTGTTTCATTGGTTGTCAATGAATATACACATTTTTTTTTTTCAAAAAATAAATAAATCCGAAAATAAAAATTAAAGAAAAATCAAGAAACATTCAAGTGGTGATGGATTGATCTATGGGAAACATAGATCTATCATTTACAAGCAATTTCCAAGTTGTTTCATTGGTTGTCAATGAATATACATATTTTTTTTTCAAAAAAATAATAAATCCGAAAATAAAAATTAAAGAAAAATCAAGAAACATTCAAGTGGTGATGGATTGATCTATGGGAAACATAGATCTATCATTTACAAGCAATTTTCAAGTTGTTTCATTGGTTGTCAATGAATATAAACATTTTTTTTTTCAAAAAAATAATAAATCTGAAAATAAAAAATATCAAAAAATTTAAAAAAACCCAAAAATTTGTGTGCATCATCAAAGGAAAACATAGATCTAACAATATTACAAGATAAGGAAGAATTTATAGTAGTTAGAGTCTTAAAGAGAGATGAAATGAATCAAATGATCCCAAAACTCAAAAGTCAACTCCAAAAAAGTTCAAAGAAAGAACATACCTAGAATAGAATCTTGAATCTTGATGAAGATGCTTGGATCTTGTCTCACTAACAATATTTCCTTGTTTTGATGTTTGTTTTGGTGGATTTTGAGCTCAAATATGTTTTTACAGCAATAGGGAGGGTTTTACAGCAAGTAACAGTGAAAGAAGAAGGAGAAAAGAGAAGGGAAAGATGAAATGGGTCGTCTACGTGGCGGCCGCCACGTATCGTAGCGGTGTGTATCGGCCGCTACGCATATGTAGCGGCCGATACGGTCAGTATCACGATACATTCAAAAAAGCGTGGCGGCATCTGCCGCCACGGCCGATATGCATAGCGGCCGATATTTTCATCTATGCTAATACCAATTGATGCAACCTAGGGTTAGGATGCAAGTGCCGGGGCACAATTAGGGTTCCCACAGGAACAATCACTCGAAGAAGAAACGGTCTCCAACGAAAAATCCACACAGAGAATTTTATTTATCAATTCTAATCTCTGAGATCATTGATCTCTACAATGCTATATTTATAGTAAAATAAACTTAAGCCCTAAGAAAGTATTCCTAATCAAACTAGGAAACCAAATAATAATCCTACCCAAATTAGAAACCTAATTCTAATTACACTCTTTACTAAAAATAAAACTAATAACAATTAAAAATCAGGGTTTCATGGGTCCCACATGTGACCCACGATTCTTGTTGCAATAAAGTAGAATTGCTGCTGCATCAGAACCCCTGCCCCTAAGCCGGAGATTGCGGCGGTTCATGAGGAGTTGCAGCCTAGCAAGGCTACACTAAGTGGAACACCAATGATGTAGTTTGAGGCATCGTTCTGGCGTCGTCACATCTTTTGGATAGATTCCCTATTTGTTTTTTTTTTTTTGGCCTTTGGAGTTGTAAAATACTTTTGTAGACATCCAACCTTAATGTTTAATGCATCTTGGATTTTGTTGCGCTCCATTATCTTGTGTCATGTGATGTTAAATGTTTGTTCCATGGCTACACAAGCTTCTGCTAAAGATTTTTGAAATGTGACGAAATGTAACTTACCCTCACATGGCGGAATCCTGTGAGACCAACCGCGGGGAAAAAAATTTTAAATTGGCCGCTCCCTCAGCACCCGCGCCTTGAGACGTGGATCGGTTGTTAGGGGGGCGTGACGTGTCCCATTATGAGCAAAGAAAATGTTCCATCTATCACTAACTGGTGAATCTCATAAAGAAAGCTCATTCCCAGGGGCTAGTATTACAAGCCACACCAATACATTTTTAAAGCCATCTTCCGCATAGGGCTGACCAAATGGGCCAATCTGGCCTGCATTATGGAATGATTAGGACATACTTTCAATGGAGTCCATTCGAAGTTCAGGTTATCTCTCCAAGCTCAGCCATGAACAATGCAAGTAAAATTGCTAGAATACATGGTTGAAAATATCCCAGACCCACTCAAAGTTTGACCCTGCTTTTTTCAAGTAAGATATTGGAATGCAGAGGTAATACATGAAGCTTACTGTAGAGAACCATGCTCCTATTAAATTTGTAGAATCAAACCTTTCGAGGCTTCACAGGGACATCCAATACAATGTCTGAATCTTTAACTAGGCTTTGCATCAAAGATCCACTCCAGGCACCTGCTGCAATTACGAGAGCACATTTACTATACAATATTTTCTTGGATGTTCGAACACCTTCAACTTCTCCATTTTGAGCTGCTCTGGAAATTATCAAAACATGATAATAGTTCAATTTAAAAATGAAAATTGGACAATAGAGCTGTTTCTCTCTTCAATTTATTTTAAAAGAAAAGGGTATTGGCCATATATGTTTTCCACAACTCTACTTTGTGGCTTCTAATCATCCAGGTGGTACACATTCCCTTGGTCATGACAGCCTAAGTTCTTCGGACCCCTCTGTGCATGGAGCAGCAACCAAAAATCATTCTGATTGGCCAATACTCTATCCAATTTCTGTTCGTAAAATGAACAATATAAAAAAAAAACAGCCAGCTCCAAAATTCACTGCATGGAATTGACCATCAGGAACTACCTATCAGTCTGAGAGAGAGAGAGAGAGAGAGAGAGAGAGAGAGAGAGAGAGAGAGGAAGAGAAAATTGTGACCAAGCAACCCAACAAGGTCCTGGAGATACCAATCAGTGTGATTGTCAGGTTCTTATCCATTCACAATGAGACCCATGACATGGGTAACTGTACCACAGACACAAGTACATGAACAGTTGCAACCAATTTGCAAATTGTGGAAGGCTCCCGTGTCAATTTTTTCATTGGAAAAAGCATGGTGTAGACAGATGATCGTACTACAAACCTTAATAAAGAAATGACTGGGTTGTGATAGAATTCTGCATATCTTCCATGTGAAGCAAAATATTTGTTACCCTACAGTTAGAGAAATCTGCATGGATTAGACACAGATATGCAGCAGGAAAGTAACATTTAAAGCACCTTCTCTATGAATTCAACAGTGCGGTGGGCATCCAACTGGCAGTCATCAGGTAGAAAGGCAGCTCCCCCTGTGTTCCCACCCTCAAGTGCAGGTTCCATTGAAAGCAAATCAGTATCTGACAAGTACTCTGCTCTCAACCCAGCTTCTGACAGCAGCTTCACCCTATTTTCCAACATAGCTAATTCATCCGAGGTTCGACCAAGTAACAAGCTTCCTGTTAAAATTTTCAAGCCAAAGAATCATCTTTAAAAAGCAAAGAAATACAGCAAACAAATGTTTGTTATGTAAATGATGGCAAAGCAATGTTTTTAGAAGCATGTGGTTCTACACCTAGTGGCTACGCTTTCTAAAAACGTCTTGATGGGAGGGGTGACAAGGTCCCCCTTGAGTCGAGTAATATCTTATGTTATCTGGGCCTAGGATTAGTCTGGCCCAGGTAGTACCGTAATTGATTACTTATTATGAAATTAGAAATTTCCTCACGAGAAGAATTTTAGAAAAGGAAGGAGTTGTATGGCAACTCTAATTAGAAAGAGGAAGCAGGAATAGGACTCTATGTTTATATATATATATATATATACAACCATCGATCACCCTAGTATATTATTCAATTTACACCTTAGAAGCCTCCCACACAAGGTTTCAAACCATGGTGCTAGTTTCAGTTTAAGTTAGGGAACATGATGAGTCAGTGAAGCCCATGCCACCCATTGCAGTCCTAAAAGATACAAAAGTAATTCAAAACAAAATAAGAAAATAAAGATATAATAGAAAAGGGCTAAAAATGTGTAAATATGATCATTTCAGTTATATCTTAAATCAATTATAAAGATGTCTAGTTTTTCTAAACATTAGTGTGATGCATCATTTCCCATATCCAATGGAGGGGTAATTTAATACAAAGAACATCAAATTACTAATATAAATTAATTCTTTTATAACTTATCACTTGACAAAAAACACTAAAATAACCACAAATTATAATATCAACTGAGGAGTGGTGGTGTTGGGTCGAAGGGCGACCAATTCTTCAATATCGCATTGAGATTCAAACTACCTCAGGTTACTCATCAGGGGACAATGAACCCAATAAATGGAAGACCTAAAAAAAAGGGGAAAAAAAAACTACTTCAACTAGATAGTCATACTGATAATGCATTGGTCATAAATTTCATTCTGTTCAACACCATTCTAAATTAACTACATGCTCCATTATCCATTCTACTAAATATAATTATTTGGATTTGAGTACCATACTATTGTGAAGGAATATGTCCTCCTATTAGCTGTTGTATTTGAAAGCCAATGGAATAAATTCTAAAACCACTTGTCCATATGCTCCTAAACAAAATGGTGTTGCTAAAAGAAGGAATAGTTCACACGGTGACGTGCTCTCTGCTTGTTGGCATCCATGCTCCTAAATATTTAGCATCTGAAGTATTTCTTACAGCATTTTATTTAATTAATAGATTTTTCTCACAAGAATTTGATAGCAAATCTCTTGTTCACCATTTGTTTCCTATCGATCCAATTAGAGATGAAATATTGAGAGTATTTTGATGTGTGTGTTATATTTAATCCTTGTAAAAGTAAGTTCAATAATCATGCTATTAAGTATTGAAGTTCAAGAGATACCACAAAGAGAGTCCTTCCATTACCTTGGTTCTATAATTAGGAAGGATGAGGAAATGGAGGATGTCGGACATAGGACAAGAGCTAGATGGTTGAAATAGAAACCTGCTTTTGGCATGCTTTGTAATTGGTGTTGTGTGCCAACAAGATTGAAGGGAAAATTTTATAAGACAGCAATTAGACTAACAATGAACTATGGAGGAGAATGTTGCCCAATAAAAAAACAACACAAGCAAAAAATGAGTGTAGTGGAGATGAGAATGTTAAGACAGATGCATGGTAAAACAAAGAAAGATAGAATCAGAAATGAGTGCATTCAAGAGCATTTAGGGGAACATCAATAGGTGATAAATTAAGAGAGATTCATTTGAGATGGTTTGAACATGTCCGACACAAACACGCAATGGCACCGGTGAAGAAAAGTCTCTCTATGCAAGTTGATGGCCCCTCAGGGAAAAGAGGTAGGCTGAACAAGAGGATAGAAATAGTACGGATAAATCTAAAAAAGTGGAACTTGTCTAAGATTTGGCCCAAAATAGACTAGAATGGCGATAATTTCATGACGTAACCCCAACGAACCCCTAAAGGTTTACAAGTGTTATGACCTTTAACGAGAAAACATCATGTCTAATGGATGTTAGACTTTAGGAGATATCCCATATTTCTTCTCTACCGGTCAAACCCATGTTCATGTTGAGGGGAGAATTTATCTTCTTCTCCTTTAGGCCGTCCTCTAGGATCTGACGAGAAAGGTGTTCTTATGTATGTCTGATATGGAAAATGCCGCAGAGAACTGTCTAGTTCACAAAATTAGCCTATTGATAAGTTGTTGCAGTTGGATAAGAGGACAGTCACATAACCCAGCCTTTCCTTAGACTGCAATTAATCATACTACTTTTGAGGCAAGTAATGATACCTTTTGCGATCCTCTGGCTTCTAGTAAATGGCTGCACTTGATGAGAATCAAACATGAGAAACAATTAACCTTCCTGCAAGGAATCATCCAGCAGGATGAAGTTATCTAGATGGTTTTTCGCTCATCGAGATGTGGTAAAATTACTTAGAAACTATTGATCCAATTGAAAAGTTGAATCTAGTCAAAGTTATTGTATCTATTGCAGCCAATTTGAGTTGGCATCTTCATCAAGTTAATGTGAATAATGCTTTCCTTTATGAAGAAATCAATAATATGCTACCTCGTCGCAAGGGAAAGGAGAAGGTTTGTACGCTGAAAATGTTATTTATGGGCTGCAGCAGCCTCCAAGAGCTTGGTTTGAAAAGTTTAGTAGAGCTTTCTTAAGCATTTTTTTTTTCTGGATGCAGCAGAAATCATCCAACATTTGTGAATTGGAGTTCACAAAGTACTATCATGTTGATGATATAATTGTGATAGGGAATGATTCTATAATGTTAGTAGAGTTCAAACATTTTCTTGGTCAAGTATTTGAAACAGAATCTAGGGTCCATTAAAGTATTTTATTGGTATTGGAGTCTCCAGATAGCATAGTGGGATTCTCTAATCTTAAAAGAAATATGCACTTGATCTATTGAAGCCCAAGGTAAATCTGGGCATTAAACCCATTGATACAACCATGGAAATTAAGAAATTACAGTCAGATGTTGGGGAGCCTTTGGAGAATCTCCGTACCTATCGAGCACTTGTTTTCAAGATAAGATCATTTATCTAAATATTAAGAGACCAGATTTGTCTCAAGCAGTTGGTGTATGAGTCAGTATATGGTTGCTTCTCATAATGCTAATCCAGAAGATTTCCATCATATTTTGAGATATATTAAAGTTTCACCAGGGAAAGGAGTTTTTTATACTTCTCATGGTACATTGATACAGGATATTCAGATTCCGATATGGCAGGATATTCAGATGAGGATACTTACATGTTCTTCAAGTGCTATTTTAAACACTGTTTTGCAATTTGATAAAAAAAAATATTCTTTGTATATTGTTGTGATTGGTGTCATTTTAAAGTTTTTATTTAAATATCATGTGAATACACGAATCGTATTTCCAAATCAGATACCTTGCACAGATCTGACACACCTGCACTTGTGCAACTCAAACAATGGGGATTCTGGATGGACCTGCATATTTTTTCGCGGATAAAAAAAGATGCCTGGGAACCCAAGATACATGACTGGACACCCCAGAACCCCAGTACCGCACAGATGAAGATGTCTGAGAGCTACCAGAATATCCCATAGTGGAAAAGTAACCTGAATGGAATCATCTGTTATTCTGTTAAACAGCTATGAGGGTAAGAGGAACAAAAAGAGAAAATGTGATATGGAGGCACATTGTAGTAGAATGTAGTAAAGTACTTGAGGAGGAGAATGTAAAATGGAAGTAGCCAACATCATCATCTTCTTCTTCAGAGCCTTGTCCCAACTATATTGGGGTCAGTTACATGAATCTGTTTTGCAATTCCATTCTATTATGGGCAAAAACCTCAGATCGCTTGCACTTCTTCAAATCTATCATTACAGTCCATCCATGTCCTCTTCAGCCGACGCCTATCCCTTGAGGGACCATCAACCAGCACAAAAAATAAATTCTCATTGCCACGTTGTTGGCCAGCATTGGATATGTCCAAACAATCTCAAACAACTCTCTATTAATTTATCACCACCCATTGATGCTATCCACACATGCTCCCAAATGCACTAGTTTCCGATTCTAACTTTCCAAGTTCTACCATACATCCATCTCAACATTCTCATCCTTGCTATACATTTTTTTGCATGTGTTGTTTCATGATTAGCCAACATTAGGGAGAAACATTCGAAAGCAGCCAACATAACATCCTGAAATCGTTTAACTGTCATCAGAAATTGTGTGATATGCTCATGGATTTTCATTTCAGGCTGCCTCTTGCACTCAGCAATCACATGTCATGAACCTTACAATAACAATAGGACATTCTTCAGGCACAAGATAGCAAAATAAGCAAATTAGAAGAGAAACATTGCATCCTTCTGAGATTTGGGTTTTCCTAAGTTTATTTACCATAAAGGCTACTTTCTGAAGGGTAAATGAGGGTCGTGACTCGTGATGTTTTAAAGCTGCTTGTAATCTGCAGCATTGTTCTTCTTGTAATATTTCTTGGAGACAAACCTGTGGCACAGTGAGAACGTGCTCATTGTCGCCACGAGGTTGCAGCTTGAGTCATGTCACAATCAATAAAATTCTTTTCATATGGGATCTTAACTTGAAATGGGGACCCTATTCATCTGACAAGCCTTCATGCACTAGGAGTTCCAATGAAGTTTAATCAAGAACTGATGCCACTGAGTTGGTTTGTTAATGGGTGGGTTTTTTTTTTTTTTTTTTTTTGGGTACCCAACTAAGGGGCTGCAACCTTGGGAGACACACACATGCAAGGTGATAGGAACTCGCACATGTAAGGAGACACAACTCACACATGTGAGGTAATAACAACTCACATATGCAAGGAAGAGGGGAGGTCCAGATTCGAAACTTGGACCTCCCAATGAGAACTGCCACTCCTTACCACTGGGTAATGTGCCTTTCTCAGTTGTCTTGTTAATGTTGGAGCCACTAACACAGAAGTCTTTCCAATGTGACATAAACCCAAATTAATAGTTGGTTTGGAATCTGGACTGTAATCATCAAAACACTTTTGCTAGTCCATATTTTTAATTCCTTAACTTTTGATGATTGGGTTGTGTTTCAGTGCCATCACTTATCCCTCCAGAAAATCCTTTTTCTTGTAACAAAATTCAAAAAATAAAACACCCATAGAAAATGTCATTTTGCATCAAATCATATGGACAAAGTTTCTGATATGTCTAAAGTCATTGGATATAGGTCAATTAGTTAATACTTCATAAAAATGAATGATGCAACGTAGTGACCCATGAAGGGATAAAATCCCTGCAACCAACTGATCTGACGCAGAGACCAGCCAATCTAGATGACAATCAATGTCCAATAAAAGGATATATTTTCCTTAATTCAACCAAATTGAACCATCAGTGTACCAAACAAGTAGACAATTAACAACCAGTAAAGGCCACCCTGCACTCAACTGAACTGGGATGTTGTGGCCTCAATAAAAACAATCAATAAAGCATAAACTCAGCAGCCCAAGAAGATTTAAACAACTTAATGAGCCGAACCATAGAAAACAAATAAATAAAATAAAATCACTTAAGAATCAAATGAATATGCTGAACAGAGTAATCACAACAGTCCAAGAAAATTCAGAAATAACCAACATGTAATTTGTGAGGGTCTAAATCGAGACAATTCAATATAGAAAACCCCCATAAAAGTTTAATGAACTGTCGATAAAAAAGAAAGAGAAAATTCATGGTGTCTCCATCAAAATAAGACCAAAGGGAACAAAGCACAGGTTAAAATCTAGTTTTTTTTTTTTAATTCCAGATCTAATTTCATTCAAGGACTTTAACCAAAATTTAAACGTACTAGACAAAATTCCAGGTTCTATCTCCAAGATTTCAAAATTATCCATTGTAAAGTTAAAATGGAAAAAATCAGAAAATCGCCAATGCCTGAGTGTCAAAAGACCCCCAAATACCTGTAAAACTCCTGAATAATGTTTCAGAGCTTGATCAGCCTCAACTGAATGCTTCTGATCTATATAGCCCCACATGACCATATAGTCGCAAGAGTCAGCTGTTCGATTCAGCAGAACACCCAACTTCTCATGATTTATGAGGAAATATGAAACAAATGCCAAAATTAATAAGTGAAACATGGGTATTTTTAATGGGAAACGAATTTCCCTTTGATGTTGACCCATCCATATATTGCTATTTAAACAGCTATTTCTTGCTCAATTTTTTTTTTTTTTCAGTATTTAGGACAAATATTGTAGTGTTTACATTTTCAATATACATATATATATATATATATATTGTAGTGTTTAAATATACTTGTACAGGAATACTAGTTTGTTGAATTTTCCTAGTTTTTTTTTTTTTTCTTTTTGATTTTTTTTTCTTTTTTTTTTTTTGAAATGGTAACTTGTATTAATAGAAATAAAAGCTTTACAGTATAAAAGGACTATACTGAGAAGCGGCTGGGGAGGCCACCGCCCAAAAAGAGAGAAGCTAAGACAAAAAGGAGGCAGACTGCCTCGGGCAAAGAAAGAAAAAGCCACATCAAGACAAGATGACTTCCCTCCAATTGAAACAAAGAGCATCAAAGGAGAAGTCCCTAAAGTTAGGGAGAATAGACACCCAGGAGGCTACATTGAATTTCATTTTGATGATTAAGTCTTCTTGGGAGGATGAAGATCCTTCAAAACATCTGTTATTTCTCTCTTTCCAGATCGTCCATATAAAGGCAAGGAGAGACAGGCGCCACATGGTTTTCCCTTTGGAGGAGGAAAGCGGACAGGCCCACTGTTGGAGCATCTCAGGGAAGGTATGAGGAATAACCCAGCTGCAGTTAAACTCCTTGAGGATTGCTAACCATATAGCTCTTGTCTGCTTGCAATGAAGGAATAAGTGATCAACCGATTCCTCGTCAGCTAAGCAGAGGGGGCAAGCATTGACAATAATCAAGTTCCTTTGGCGAAGATTATCCATAGTCAGAATTTTATTCTGGATAGTAAGCCAAAGAAAAGCTAGGACTCTTGGAGGGGCCTTAATTTTCCAAAGGGAAGGCCAACCTTGATGAGAGGTCCTGGGACCTTCATGGAGGGCTGAGAAGAAGGAGGAAACAGAGAAAGATCCGCAGCTGGAGGGAGCCCAACATCTCGAATCTCGCGCTACATCGATGATAACCAGACCGCTTAGAACCTCAAAAGGATTGAAGAGGTTTGCTTCCTCTGCCTCCGTAAGATTCCTTCTGAAAACGGGGGCCCATAGATGATGGATGCCGTTCATGTCAAGATAATCTCTGACCCTAGCCTTGCAGTTTCTTGCACATCTGTAAAGATCAGGAAATTGGACCGCTAAGGGGTTGTTGCCGACCCAAATGTCATGCCAAAAGGATAAGTTCTCACCATTGCCAACTTTGAAACGGATGAGTTGAGCAAAAGCTGCTCTCGCCGAGCAAATCCCTTTCCAGAAATTTGAGCACCATTGGGGAGGTGGATGGATGTCCCAACCATTTCTCCTAACTTTGTATTTGGCTAGAAGGATTTTCCTCCATAGGCCTTCTGCTTCGTCCCCAATTCTCTAAAGCCATTTGCCCAGAAGAGCTTGATTCATGCTCCTTAGAGGTCTTATACCTAGACCATCTGATTTTTAGGGCGACAGATTGAGTTCCAATTCACCAAGTGCATCTTTTTTTATTCCTCGCGTCCTTGCCAAAGGAAGTCTCGACGAAGCTTCTCTATGCGATTAATGATTGCAACCGGGCATTTTAGAAGAGACATGTAGTAAATAGGAAGATTAGCAAGAGCAGACTGGATTAGTGTGATTCTGCCTCCTAGGGATAAGTATCTCGCTTTCCAAGAGGAAAATTTTTTCACAATTTTCTCAAGAACTGGGTTCCAGATGGATTTTGGCACCCTACTGAGACAAAGAGGAAGCCCAAGGTAGGTGGAAGGGATAGAATCAACTCTGCAACCTACGATAGTTGCAAGGTGATGAAGAAAGGCGTCTTCTATAGCGATCCCTAGAATGGCGCTCTTGGAGAAATTAATCTTGAGACCCGAAACAGCTTCGAAACATCTGAGAATGGCCACCAGGTTTTTAATTTGATCGACTATTGCATCGCAAAAGAGAAGAGTGTCATCCGCATAGAGGAGATGGGAGACAGAATGAGCGTTCTGAGCGGGCTTGAAACCACATATCAAGTTGCCATCTTCTGCTTTAGAAAGCATCGTACTGAGTGCCTCTCCAATAATGACAAAAAGAAATGGAGATAAAGGGTCTCCTTGACGGAGACCCCTCTCAGCTGAGAAGAAACCTTTCGGGAGCCATTAATAAGGATTGAGTAGGTGGCAGATGAGATGCATTCTCGAATCCAAACCCTCCATTTATCCCCGAATCCCATCCTGCGCAACAAATAAAGAAGAAAGTCCCAGTTAACCATGTTGAAGGCTTTTTCCAAGTCTAGTTTGCAAATTAGACCAGGAGACTTGACTCTGTGTCTGGAATGGATGCATTCGTTTGCAACTAGAACCCCATCTAGGATCTGTCTTCCTTCGACGAAGGCACTTTGAGTGGGAGAGATGATGGAAGGATCTTTTGCAGTCCGGTTGCAAGCACTTTCGCCAAGATTTTGTAAGTGCTACCTAAGAGGCTTATAGGTCTGAAGTCTTTTATACAGTCCGCCCCGGGCTTCTTTGGGACTAATGCAATGAAAGATGCTCCAATAGTTTTGGAGAGAATGCCTCTGGTGTGAAATTCCGTCATGAAGGCCATGAAGTCTGTCTTAAGGAGATCCCAATGGGTTTGGAAAAAAGAGATTGGAAACCCATCTGCACCTGGAGCTTTATCGCTAGCTAGACTGTAAATGGCTGCTTTTACTTCTTCTTCTTGGAACGCTTCTTCCAGCATATTAGCATTTTCCGCACTAATAATGGGGAACTGAAGATTGTTTAAGGAAGGCCTACTTCTTTCATCTTTGCAGAAAAGATTACTAAAGAAGCCGATGATGTGATTTGTGATCCCCTCTTTGTCCACTACTCTGTTTCCATTGACCATCATGTGGTCAATCATGTTGCCCCTCATTCTAGTCGATGCCAAACTATGAAAAAACTTGGTATTTTTGTCCCCTTCTTTTAGCCATCTACACCTCGATCTCTGTTTCCATTTGATTTCTTCTACTCTTGACTTTATGATGAAATAGGGCTTTAAGTCCAAGTCTCTTGGTCAGATCTTCGACAGATAAAAACCTTTGAGATTCTTCCTTTCTGTCAATAGACTGTAATTCCTCTAGAATTTTTGCTTTAATGGGGCCAATAGGCTCTATGTTGCATTTGGTCCATTCTTTAATCTTGTTTTTCAGCATCTTTAGCTTCAAAGTGAAACGAAAACCCGCCCACCCGCTGACCTGAAAACTGTTCCACCAATCCTTAATTGAGTCTCTGAAACGCTTATCCTCCAGCCACATTAGCTCAAAACGGAAAGGGGAGGGACCCCATTTTAGGATTTTAGAGTCAAGTACTATTGGACAGTGGTCTGAGGTGGGCTTGGGGAGAGCAATTTGGCATACTTCTGGATATAAATCTACCCAATCTCCAGTGGCCAAGAATCTGTCAAGACGCGACATGGTCGGAGGATTCTGATGGTTGGACCAAGTGAAATTTTCCCCCCCCCCCCTAGACGAAGGTCAATTAGGAAGTGGGAGTTGATCCAATCTGAGAAGAATTGCATATCAGCTGTGATATTCCCACCTCCAGACTTTTCTAAGGGGAATCTAGTAATGTTCCAGTCACCTCCGATGCACCACGGCCCTTCCCATTTGCTACGAACAAGGTCCAGTTCACTCCAGAAACTGTTTCACAAAGAACTATCTGTCGGGCCATAAACAGAGGAAACGATCCAGGAAGAACTAGTAGTCCTGTCTACCATCACAGCTGAGACAGAGAAGACGCCGATGAACTGGTCTGTTATATTGAAGAGCCTGCTGTTCCAACTGAGAAGAATTCCTCCAGAAGATCCTACAGCATCTAAGGAGATCCAGTTGAATTGTTCGTTGCCCCAAATTTCTCTGAGAACAGGGAAGGAAGTAGAACGGAGCTTTGTTTCCTGGAGGAGCAGAATGTCTATTCTGTGAGATTGAGTTACATCCTTTATTATAGCCCTCTTCACTGAACTCCCTAACCCACGAACATTCTATGAGACTACTTTCATTGATAACAGTTATGAGTATCTCTGATTCTGGAGATTAGCTTAATAGAGGGAGAACTGTCACGTTGACGGTTGTCATAGTTGATGGAGCACGACAGATTTTTGAGTTCTCTACTTCCCTTTCGCTTGGAGCTCTTTTTGGAGGAGGCAGATCTGGGAAGAGTGCCACTCTCGTTAGCAAAGGCAATTAAGCTGTTCCAACCTCCAAGACTGTTATCGACTGAGATGCCTATGACTTCCCCACAGACTCTCATTTTTTGCGGCAGCCAAGAATTGGTGGAGGAAGGTCCTTCAAGAGGGGTTGATAGAGAGTGTCTGTCAACTGAGTCAGAGATTCCAGGGGAACTTGTAGAATTTTTTGCAGTCCGTGAACTGGCCTTCTCAGAGCAGTCGTCAGGAGAGAATTGACGAGGCAGGAAATCAGCTGGATCCTTGAGAAGAAGAGAGGTAGATGGGGAGGAGACTGGGAGGTGCGCTTTGCCGGGCCGGAATCACTGTCTGGGGAGTAACATCTTGCGAGGAGCCAGAGGGAGTCCGATTTCGCTTGTCGCCTGAGTCCATCCGAGAGCAGGGGAGTGCAGGAGAAGTTCATGGCCTGAGGATGCGACGAGGCTTGCAAGGAAGACTCTCCAGAGGAGTCCGATGACGATTTCGTCGAGTCTGAGATGGGAGCTGAAGCGTCAGAGTCTCCCAGATCTTGGCGAGAAGCAGAGAAGAGAGGGGAGCAATCTAGGGCTGGAGTGGTCGACCCAGATTGAGTTATAAATGATTCGCCTGGGCTCTGCCCATTTACTGTGGGCCAAGTAGCTGGGGACAAACCTGATTTAAGTGAGAAGCTTTGGCTCAACCCGTAATGTAAGCTTGACCCATCGTCTATGGGCCAGGTTGCAGCGAACTTAGACCTGCAAATCCTGGCTCGTCTGCGGGACCTGGTCCGACTGAGAGCCCTAGCCCGATTCTGGATTCTTCTGGCATCGATGGAAAACTCTTCTCCATCTGGCTCCAATGCACCGCCTCCTCCAACAATCTCCAGGTCGTCATTCTCTGCAGAAGAAGCAATAGAGGAGCCCGTAGAGAATCGAGCTGGAGGATCTTCTTCTTCTTCTGCTATTATAGAGATGACCAGATCTCCAACTGAAAGGGGGATTTCAGATGGAAACTTGCAGAGGCTACTCGTGAGGATCTTCACACGGCCGTAGGCGAGGAGCTCCTTCTCCGAAGTGCGTCGATCGCCTTCTAAGGTGTTTCCGATGAAATCCCCCAGGAGGCGGAAAACACCTTCGTTCCAAGCATGG